>CM035777.1:11457500-11922500 GCA_020466155.1 Pachypeltis micranthus | reverse complement strand
CTCCCTCCCTCTCTCTCTCTCTCTCTCTCTCTCTCTCTCTCTCTCTCTCTCTCTCTCTCTCTCTCTCTCTCTGAAGCCCCGACACTCCCACGTTGTGGTGGATGTGGTCTACCGTCTCCAAAAGTAGGTAAAATCGAACAAGTGTTTGATATCGCGAGCGGTTTATTAGCCACTCACGACAACGTGATAATGCTCGGTGATTTTAATTCACACATGCTTAGTGACAATGCCTACAAACAACAACTTAGCTACTTGATGAACAGCTGTAATTTTTGCTCAGTACCACTAAATGCAACGCATCACTCACGCACTAATGATACGCTGCTGGATTTAATTATCTTAAATAACCCCGAGTTGCTGTCGCATTTCGGGCAGTGTCCCGTTCCTGGGACTAATTATTGTTACGGGGGGGGAAGGAAATTTGGAGATGCTTTTGAAGAGCTGCTGACTAAGGCAAAAATTACGGCAATCGCGCCGGGGATTCGATCCACAATCCGAGAATTATGAATCGACCGTCTTACCGCAAGACCACGATGAACCGCTTGCCTTTGAGAGGAGTCAGTCAGCACATCTCCCCCCTCGTCTATTAACCGCTACTCCTGGAGCGAACTCTTTTTTTTAGGGAAAGAATTTTACGAGAGTTGAGCGAATCCCCGGAAAATCCGATCTTTGATTCGAGAAAGGCTACAAGGAAAGTCTTCGTTCCCTCGCATTGTAGTAGGCGCGTCGCCCATTCCACCTTCGCGCTGGAACTTTCACAGCGTCAGCGAATCCCGGACCCGAGAACTCGTCTCATTATTTTTCTCTCTTAATTTTTTAATTTTTTCTCTCGGGGCCTCTTCTTTTTCTTGGAAAGAAGAAATTCGACCACTAGTTGGGCGCCATTGTTACGGGGGGAAGGAAATTTGGAGATGCTTTTGAAGAGCTGCTGACTAAGGCAAAAATTACGGCAATCGCGCCGGGGATTCGATCCACAATCCGAGAATTATGAATCGACCGTCTTACCGCAAGACCACGATGAACCGCTTGCCTTTGATAGGAGTCAGTCAGCACATTATCACGACCTCATTTTTTGCGCAACCAATTTACGATTGCCTAAAGCCTTGGCGAATCTAAAAATTGTGCGTGATAAACGGAAATTCGTCGAAAAAAATTTCATCGCAGAAGCCAAAGAATTGAATTGGGCAACCATCTTGAAGGAGCCTGATATCAACATCAAAGTTGACAGTTTCACTAAATTTATTGTTGACTTGGATGATAAACACTGTCCTTTGCACCAGATAAAACCTAGGCATTTACCTTCCCCATGGATTTCTCCCGAGATCAGGGGGCTGATGGCAGAACTTGATAAGGCGTATAAAGCCTATTTTCGGACAAAGACCAATGAAAATAGGAACTCGTTCAAGAAAATAAGAAATAAAGTGAAGCAAACGCTCAGAAATGCAAAAATTCGTCACTTCAAGGCTCTACTAGGAAACAATGTCTCCTCCAAAGATCTGTGGAATATCGTACGAGGACTAAGGCTGAGCCGAGATAAATGTAACACACCGTCAACGCTACCGACCCCATTAGAACTTCTAAATGACCACTTTGCTGGGAGCGTTCCTCGGAGTGATTTGACGAATGTGGTTCAGAAATATCTTTCGAACATAATGTAAGGTGGGTGCGGCGAGATAGTGGAAATCCATCTTATAAAAGACGAGTTAAGACGAAGTAGTCTATTTCCACGGGTAAAATAAAGACAATGATAACTTGTAGACGCGTTTCGGTTTACTAAACCATCATCAGTGGTAAACCATGATACAAGTACAGTGGTACAGTGGTGCAAGTTATCATTGTCTTTATTTTACCCGTGGAAATAGACTACTTCGTCTTAACTCGTCTTTTATAATATCTTTCGAAGCCGGACAAGATCGAGCAGTTTACTCTGAGCAAAGTCACTAAAGAAAGGGTGCGAGAGGCACTTTTGACGATCAAGTCAAACTCCCTAGGGGCCGACGGTATTCCAGCAAATGTGTTGCGCATGCTGGTTGACGTTGTAACCCCTATTTTGAGTCACATATTCAATGCGTCTCTCAAAGAGGGAATTTATCCCTCCCTCTGGAAAAAAGCGATTGTGCTACCACTGAGAAAGACCCAAAACCCTAAATCAGCCAGTGAGTTCCGGGGGATAAACATACTCTGTGCTCCTGGAAAAGTTTTCGATAAAATAGTATACGAGGCGCTTAACCAGTTAGTGCTAGATCATCGCTGTGTTAGGGATCTCCAATCAGCCTATAAGAGAAGCTACAGCACTGAAACGGCTTTGATTCGTGTACTAGACGACGTTAGGAAGGCAATGGATGAGCGACGAGTCACAGTTTTCGTGGTTATTGATTTCAGTCGGGCGTTCGACTTGTTGAGACACGATCTTCTTCTGGCTATCTTAAAATCGATTGGTGTGTCCAAAAAAGTGGTATGCTGGTTTGCATCCTACCTGGCGGGTAGGTCACATTGTACGAAAGCTCCTGATGGTTCATTGTCGTCGTGGAAGAGTCCCGACATAGGGAGCCCACAAGGGTCTGTGCTGATGTTTTCAGTGTTTATTGATACGCTGCCAGATGTGCTGCAGCATTGCTCTTACGGAATGTATGCGGATGACATACAACTATATCTGACGTGTGGGGTGGAAGAGGTAGGGAAAGCAGTCGAGATGATCAACGAGGACCTTATCAGGCTACATACATGGTGTTCCGAGCATGGTATGTCCCCAAATGCAAAAAAAAAGTAAGGCCATGCTGTTGGGCAATTCAAGACTTAGATCTCAGATCCTTCATGCTTACACTCCATCAGTTCGGATTGGCAAGGAAATACTGGAAGTAGCCGATTCGTTCTAGAACCTTGGTGTACTAATGGCCAGCACTGGAACATGCATGTCGCAGACGTTTGTGGAAAAGCGTACAAGAGTCTGTAACAACTGCGGAGACTCGCCATAGACTTTCCACAATACGTAAGAGCACGATTAGCTCAAGCACTTCTGCTGCCACTCTTCGATAACGCCTCCCTCGCCTACTGCTATCTTCGTGCGGGGCAGATCACGACGCTGCAAAGAGCCCTCAATTCGATCGTGAGATTTGTGTTCCGCCTTCGGCCTGATACCCACGCAACTCCGTACTTTGCGAAGCTTGGCTGGCTTAAAATCAAGGAGAGAAAGAAGCTCGCAGTGGCGACGATGCTATTTAAAATGCTAAAATTCAAGAAACCGGAGTATTTATTCGATCAATACATTTTTCAATGCAGTATTCATGATGTTAATACTCGCCATGCCTCATCCACTCTACAAATTCCGTCCCACAGAACTAATTTATTCAGCAAATCCTTCCTAATGCAATCCATCAAGTTTTACAATGACAACGCCGACCGGTATGACCCCACAATTTCTGCCAAAAGTTTCCGAAACCGTTATAAAAAAGATCTCCTCAAGACGTACGAAGACCCAACTTGATCCACTTCCATTTTTTTTTCATTTTCCCTTATACTCGTATTACAAGAAATCGTTTCATTTGACTGTTGATTTGTTTTGTTTTTTTTTAGCTACACTTCTGTTCTTTTTTTGTATACTTTTTTGTTTTAAAAGATAACTTACAGTGGTTAATAGTCTTTTTGTTTTACTACTAAGTTTCTACTAATAATTACAGGATAGATGTAAGAGAGGACCTCATGGTCCTAATCTCATTCTGTTTTTGTAAATAAACGCCATCATTCATTCATTCTCTCTCTCTCTCTCTCTCCAGTTCCACTTTTCTACGTAGTTATTCAAAAGAATTCGCATGAACGGAGTGAAAAAATGCATTAGTCGCTAGAACACTCGTTGGGCTGAGAATTTTATGTGATGCATCGCACCAGAAAGTTCCGTAAGCAAAATTCTACTAAGTAAAGTATCCTGAGATGTAAAATTTGTGGAACTTCGAAATTTCCTCTCGCAGTTTTGTCAACGTGTGTGCCATCGGTTATAGTTACGCCAGATCGATCTCAACCCTGGCCTGACTTTAGAGTGGCGGGGAGCTGTCAACGATTCTAAGAATGACAAGCAGGTGGTAAAGGAATGCCACCTTTCCCGACTCTGTGGTGGAGGTGGAGGATTTTTACTACAATTCAACGAGCGACAGCTAGTTTCCCTTTATTTGTCAACTCCGTTCTTAAGCTCCCCCTCTCGTGCGCACAACAGGTTAATGTGAGTTAATTTGAATGTATCAATATAACATCGTCAGCAGTTACGACTCCTCCCCCTAGCACGATTTCAACTCAAAAGGGAGAGTTCCCAATTTTTTTTCCTTAGTACATAATTTATAAGGCTATCATAAGGATATTTCCATTGTTTTAAGTAGATTAGTAATAACCAAATTTAGATGCACTATTGTGTTACATATGTATCTAATGCTTAATAAACGGTTCCCTTCCAAATACGCTAAACATTATAGCACTCTTTGAACAAGGTAGGGTGAGTAGGGCGTTCCAAAGACTACCTAAGCATTGCTCCTAGGATCTGTTCGACCGTTGGAACCTTCGATCCTGACGACAAACTAGAATGCGTTGTTACACCGGTCTAATATCTACAGGCAAGCAACATCATAGTCGAAAATTCAGCAGGAAGGGGAAAAAAGAAATTGTAATATCGGTGAAAGGCAAACGGTACGAGTACTTCCGAATTTAATCTAAATGATAACAATGAGAATATTTTTTAACGTATCCAAAGACACAGATCAATAACTGAAAGACATAAGTTATAGAGAATGTATATAATAAAAAATGCAAATAAATGAACGAACATGGAAGCATTATAAAATAACGACTACGTTCAAGCACAGCCATGAGTATGTACGTACAGTGATACGTACAGTAATAATCAGGCTACACAAAAGTGAGCTTTACGTGTTGGCTTCGTGGAAGCATGGAATTTGCCCTTGCTCTCTGGTGTGAAATGTAGAAACGGTTACGAAGTGTCTGTCATCTTGTTTACATCGTCGGATATATTGTTTGACGCCGCGCGAATCGTTGTGTACAATGACAAAGCGAAAGATAACCAGTTGATATAAATATCGCGGATACTCATATCGCGTCAGTCGACATCATGGGAGTTCTCGCGTTTCCTCCGTACGCGTTAGAATGTGCTCTGGCGTTTGCCGCTTTCCTCCTATACTACTACATCAGGTCCCCTTTCACTTATTGGAAGAAGCGCGGAGTCGCTCAGGTGGACGTACCACCGATACTTGGTAACACGCTGCGAAGGCTTCAGGAGCCGATGCTGGACGCCGCTCAAGTGGGCTACAAAGAATTTCCCAACGAAAAAATCGTCGGCAATTACGACTTGTGGTCGCCAACTCTCGTCATTAGAGATCCAGATCTCATCGACACTGTACTCGTCAAAGACTTCGCGTATCTTACCGTCCGAGGTAGGCAAGATGATCCCAACAGATTCTTAGCTAAACATCTCCTGAATTTGTCAGGCAACCATTGGAAGAGCATCAGGAGCAAGTTGAACCCCACTTTTTCTTCTGGTAAGTTGAAAGCCATGCACTCGCAACTCGTTACGTGCGGAGATTCTCTGTTAAAATTCATGGGATGTTTCGAAGATGGAACTTCGTTTGATGCTAGAAACGTGATTCAACGCTTTACGATGGACGTCATCGCCTCGTGCGCCTTCGGTTTGAACATCGACACCATCAACGACCCAGAATCAAAATTCCGGAAAATGGGTACGGCTATCTTCAAGCCGAGAGTGTCTACAAAATTGCAAATCATATTCCGTTACAGAGCTTTCATATCTCTATCTGGTTTGGACAAACTATTTTCCAAAACTCGCAACACTATGGATTACTTTGTTGACGTTTTGGATCAAACAATTGAGTTTAGAAAAAAGAACAACGTTACACGTCCTGACTTTTTGCAGCTAACTCACGAGCTGATGGAAAAAGATCAGGAACTAATTTCGAATAAACAAATCGCGCCCGACGATGAGACGATTTTTGATCATAGTTCTTTGACTTCTAATGCGTTCGTTTTCTTCTTGGCTGGTTTCGAAACGACAGCTACCACAGTGTCCTACGCGATGTACGAATTGGCGTTGAACCCTGACGTACAAGATCGCCTGTACGACGACGTCTCCAAAGTGTTGGCGAAACACAACGGAGTACCAGACTACGCCGCCATACAAGACATGACCTACGTCGGTCAAGTTATAAGCGAAACACTCCGCAAGTACCCCCCTGCGTTCGCCCTATCGAGGAAAGTAACGAAAGAGTACCAACTACCAGAAAAGAATTTGACTCTTCCAGTCGGAATGAACCTCAGAATTCCAACTTACGCGTTGCACCACGACCCGCAGTACTTCCCGGATCCCGAAAAATTTATCCCCGAGAGATTCGACAAGGATAAGAATATCATTCGGAAAGGAACTTACTTACCATTCGGCGATGGTCCGAGGATGTGTATTGGCGCCAGGTTCGCAAAGCTGGAAGCAAACTTGTGCCTAGCGATGATAATCAACAAGTACAAAATAAGCCCCTGTAATGAAACGCAAGTTCCTTTGAAGTTCAGCCCGCACGGGTTCTTGCTAACTCCTGAGAAACCGTTGATGATGAAAATCTCTAAACGATGAAAACCCTACGTATATTTACACGTAAATGATTTAATTTAATTTGTCATATTTATCTTTTGCATTTTATTGTTGCTAAATTAATACAATTAAACAATTAAGAACGACGTTACTTTAGCTCGACCCACACAATCACACTGTGGCAGATTTTCACCCGTAAAATGTCATTTGAGAAAATCATCTAGGGACAGATCATCATAGCTCAACGAAATCCACGCATATTTGATACTTAGCCTGTAGATGAAAATGGGACGCCAAAATAAGAGTATGAGGGAAACGGGTCCGAAACCCTTCGTTGTTATAGTGAATGTAACGCTAGATTTGTTATCCGCAGAAACGACTTGCCGCTTCGGACAGTAGCACGCCTGATATTTAGAAAGTTACGTTATATCAGGCTCCTGTTTGTACGTTTAAAAAACGGCTGAAGTATTAGGAGGTTGAAGAGAAACAGGAGGCTTCTCGCGTGTGGCGAGTTGCCTACCTTCATATTGTCAAGCGCGCTACAGATGCGATTTCCGTTTTTACTTTCTTGGCTCTACGAAGTAGAAAGGAAAGTTATGTAATCGGCTGAAAAAAAAAATTTTTGAGTTTTCTTCAAACCTTCACGTTTCAGACCCTCCTGAGTACGAAAAACTCTGCAAATTATTACACAACGGTTTATTATTCGGATAATCAGCTTGACCTAGCATTAATGCTCCGAGATCCATCCTGTTCGATTCAGCATCGAAAAATATCATAATGAAACCCAAAAAAGGTCGAAAAGAACTGAATCGTAATATTAAAATAAACAAAAAAACGAAAGTATCTAGAAAAAACTGAATTTTAATATGAAAACATGCACGCTAAATACTAATATCAAAATTTAACCAAAATTGATGAAAAAACCAAAATGAGAATGAAACGAAAGAATCTAAAAAAATTGAATCGTATTAAAACCAAAACGTCGGGGAAATTGGAACGGGGGCGCTCGCAGCGAACCCGGGGGGAGTCGAGCGGGAGGCGCGCTGCTCGCTCGCCTCGAGAGCGGTTGGTTTTTTAAAGAGACGGGCGGGGCGGAGGGAATTCAAACGACGAAACGCTTGTAGCTCCGCGTTGTACTGCGTTTCGTTAATTTTTTTAACCGTTTTTTGCCCATTACAACCACGGGCTTCGTCCGATCGGATTGCCGAGATGGCGGGCACAACTAGATACCAAGTCGGATTTTTGGGTGAAAGAACGAATTTTTTAGACTACGTTAAAGGCACAAAACGGCCCGGACGGCGGACGGCGGATGGGGGACGGCGGACGGGGGACGGGGGACGGTGGACGGGGGACGGCGGACGGCGGACGGACATTGCAAATTTGGAATCTCCATGTCTTGAAACGTAAAGTATCAAATTTTGAGGGGGGGTTGTAAAAAATTTTTCGTGACTGAAAACATAGGGTTATTATTCAGAATGAATAATAAACCAAAACACTATTTGGGAAAATGGTCTGTGTGTCTGTGTGTATGTGTGACCGTAAACGATTTTTAGAGAAAAAAATCTCGTCTGCAGGTTACCATGGGCCGCCAAAATAAGGGTTTGAACAAAATCAAAGTTAACTATAGTTATCATAGTGATCAAAACACCAAATATTTTTTTTTCTCAAAAACGGCTCTAACGATTTTTATTAAATTTTTTTTGTTGATAGCTCTCAATATGGCAATTATACCATGAAATTCCCATTTGTGGGAAAATGACGAGAGCAGCACAATAAATTACCAAAAATTTCGACAAAATCGATTTTAGCGCAGTTTTTAGAGAAAACCACCGTACCAAATCAGCTGAAACTTGATGTCTAGCCTACAGGTTACCATGGGACGCAAAAATGAGGGTATGGGCAGAATCCACCGAAAGTTAACTATAGTTATCATACTGATCAAAACACCAAATTTTTTTTCTCAAAAACAGCTCTAACGATATTGATTAAATTTTTTATATTGATAGCTCTAAATAAAGCAATCACACCATAAAATTCCCATTTGTGGGAAAATGACTAGAGCAGCATTAAATTACCAACATTTTCGACGAAAAGCGTTTTTAGCGCAGTTTTTTTTTACTTTCCTTGGTTTCCTTATAAATTCCGCTGGAATTTTGTTGAACGTTGAAAAAATTGGTATTGTAGTCCAATCCAATACCTAAAGAGTGATTGTTTAAAAACGCTCACGAGGTACATGGGGCTCACTTCAGAAATTCCTGAATTTCAACTACCGCCGTTTCGCTTACTACCAGTTCTAACAGTTATTGCCCAATAACTCTGCAAAATTAATTACTATCCTTCTTCAAAAAATTTGTGTTTACAGCCTCATTAATTATCTGTGTACCAATTGCTCAATAATGGTCCTGCAATGATTACGAGCAGCACAATAAAATCTGGAACTGTAAGCGCTACCGCTTCCTGCTGCCGTAAAGCGTTGTTTGACCAAGTTCAAATTAACTGAGTGATAATCGAATCGATTAAATAGAACTAGCCATGTACAAAGTGAATTGTTGTAGAGCTAAGAAAAGTTGTGTGTTGCAACTCACCAGATATATTTTTTTTTTTTTTTAGTCTACTTTGCTGAGCCACAAAAACACCATTTGAAAACGGTGTGTCCACGATTGAGAAAAAACGGCTGAACGAAATCTACTCAAATCTGATACTTAGCCTTCAGGTGACAAGAATTAAAATAGGAGTATATTTCCGCCCTACAAATCTCACTCATTTGATACTTGGCTTCCCAAGAAAAATGAGTGCCGTATTTCTATAAGATTTCCACACAAAAATAATATGTGGTGCGTTGCAACACACAACTTTCCTTTCTATATGGCTTTGTCTACTTAATCAATTCATTTGCCACTCAGTTCATTTGAACTTGGTCAAACAACACTTTACGGCAGCAGCAAGCGGTAGCGCTTAAAGTTCCAGATTTTATTGTGCTGCTGTACTCATTGCAGGGCCAATATTGAGCAATTGGTACACAGATAATTAATTGGGCTGTAAACAAGAATATTTTGAAGAAGGATAGTAATTACTTTTGCAGAGTTATTGGGTAAAAACGTTTAGAACTGGTAGTAAGCGAAACAGCAGAAGTTGAAATTCAGGAAATTCTGGAGTGAGCCCAATGTATCTCATGAGCGTTTTTAAACACTCAATCTTTAGGTATTGGATTGGACTACAATACCAATTTTGTTCAAGATTCTAGTAATATACCAGCGGAGTTTATAAGGAAAAACCCGCGCTAAAAACGCTTTTCGTCGACAATGCTGATAATTTATTGTGCTGCTCTCGTCATTTTCCCACGAATGGGAATTTTATAGTATTGTTGGCATATTGAGAGCTACCAATATAAAAAATGTAATCAAAATCGTTTGAGCCGTTTTTGAGAAAAAAAAAATATTTGGTGTTTTGATCACTGTATCACTGTGATAACTGTTGTTAACTTTCAGTGGATTTTGCCCATACCCTTATTTTTGCGTCCCATGGTAACCTGTAGGTTAGACATCAAGTTTCAGCTGATTTGGTACTGTGGTTTTCTCTAAAAATCGTTCACAGACACCCACACACAGACACACAGACCATTTTCCCAAATAGTGTTTTTCGGACTCAGAAGGGTCTGGAACGTAAAGATCCGAAGAGAACTCAAAAAAAAATTTTTCAGCCGAATACATAACTTTCCTTTCTACTTTGTGGAGCCAAGGAAAGTAAAAATATTATACGGTTAGTTAAAGAATCAGGAAGCGACTATAAAAATTCTGGAATTCAAACTTACGTCGTATTGTTGAGACTTTTTTTCTGCAGCGTTTCCTTTACAATTACGGAATCTTCAACTTCCAAAAAGATAGCACTGAAAGCCTTATGTGTACGTTGGTTTTTGAATGAAGGTAAGTTAGTAGCAGCATCTCAATAAATTATGGAACTTTTGGCACTTCCAGTTTCTACGTTGAACGTTATATTTTTCAATTTCGTTGCAACTTAGCGAAAAGGATTGGTAAAATTAAACGAAATAAGCTAAACTTATCTCGTGCGCAGAGGCTGGATGAGCGTCGAACTACTATATAATTAAGGAAAGGAGAGAGATCAGAAGAAAATAAGTTTTGTAGTTCAGTATCGACGCCATGGGGACAAAGAATACAATTTCTAATTTTCACAAATCGAATTTATTGGACAGGGCCGAAACGGAGCTCGTTTTCGAATTTTAACTGAGTACGAAACCGTAAACGATGGACAAGCAATGCGAAGGCCAATTACTAATGTCATTACGATTAGACAAGCAAGTGTGGTAAGCCCGCGGGACGTTGATGCCACGCGAACGTTGTACTTTTATTTGATGGTACCTGAAATTGGTTGTACAGTGACAAAGCAGAAGATAAGAAGATCGGTGAGTCAAGAGTCGGTGTAAATAGCGCGGCGACTCTTAATCGCGTCAGTTCTCATTTTTCCCTAAATACTGGACATTTTGAACATGAACAACTATAACTCAGCCGAAAATTGTTGAACGAGAAACGGTACGAATATTATAGAATGATTATAAGGCTTTCTTCCGTGAATAATCGTGATGTATTGTACACAAAGGTCTGCTTTAGATGTTTACATCGCGGAAGCATGGAATTTGCCCTCGTGGTTTGGTGAAATGTAGAAACGAGTACGAAGTGTCTTACTGAGTTACAGAGCATTAATATCTCTAACAGGTTTGGACAAATTATTTTCCAAAACTCGCAAGACTCAGAATTACTTTGTGGACGTTTTGGATCAAACAATTGAGTTTAGAAAAAAGAACAACGTTACGCGTCCTGACTTTTTGCAGTTAACTCACGAGCTGATGGAAAAAGATCAGGAAGTAATTTCGAATAAGCAAATCAATCCCGACGATGAGACGATATTTGATCACAGTTGACTTCCAACGCGTTCGTTTTCTTCTAGGCTGGTTTCGAAACGACATCTACCACAGTGTCCCAAGCGATGTACGAATTGGCGTTGAACCCTGACGTACAATACCGCCTGTACGACGACGTCTCCAAAGTATTGGCAAAACACAACGGAGTACCAGACTACGCCGCCATACAAGACATGACCTACGTCGGTCAAGTAATAAGCGAAACGCTCCGCAAGTACCCCCCTGCGTACTTCCTCTCGCGGAAAGTAACGAAAGAGTACAAACTACCTGAAAAGAATTTGACTCTTCCAGTCGGAATGAACGTCAATATTCCGATATACTCTTTGCACTACGATCCGCAGTATTTCCCGGATCCGGAAAAATTTATGCCCGAGAGATTTGACAAAGACAAGAATATCATCCGGAAAGGAACTTACTTACAATTTGGCGATGGTCCGAGGATGTGCATCGCCACCAGGTTCGCAAAGCTGGTAGCAAACTTGGGCCTAGCGATGATAATCAATAAGTACAAAATAAGCCCCTGTAACGAAACGCAGGTTCCTTTGAAGTTCAGCCCGCACGGGTTCTTGCTGACCCCTGAGAAACCATTGATGATGAAACTCTCCAAACGTTGAAAACCCTACGTAAATTTTGGCATTTTGGAACGTAGCGTGTATGTGAAAATGGGACGCGAAAATAAAGGTTTGAGGGAAACGGGCCCGAAACCCTTCATTATTATAGTGATCATAACACTAGGTTTGTTTTCTAGCGAAACGACTAGCCACTTCAGCAAGCGCTTTCAGGATGTTGAAAAGAAACAGGAAGCATCTCGAATGTGGCGAGTTGCCTACCTTCAAATTATCAGCACTACTAATGCGTGTTTCGTCTTTTCCTTCATATTGTACCGTTTCCCAATTGTTCGTATCTGCTAAAAACTGCCTTAACTCTGAAAGACTATAACAACACACAACTAACGCGTGAACTGTCTAAACTTTATGAACAATGACTTTAAAACTAAACAAACTGTTGTATTTTCAGTCCTCTTTCTATTAACCAAATGTTCTTGAGCATACAAATCGTTCACGTTTCGATAACCGGACACAACAACTTTCTAGACGGCAATCCCGACACGACACCATCTTTTCTCGTTGTTACTCGCGTCCCCGTCGTCCTTCCCTAGCAACATAATCTCAACTTCCGTTGCTTGGATTCGACACCACAATATATATCGCTCATAATGCGAGTGTTTACAAAAATATCTGGTGCGTAGCAACACACGACTTTCCGCCACCCCTAAAGTTCGAACACCACCTACGTAGTCGGGCGCTATATCTTCGTTCAACGCATTTTTACAGGAACATTTATAGATAACAAAATGTAGGGACTAGTAGCTGAGAGTACTCCGAAAGTTTGATCGAAATCGTTAGAGCCGTTTTTGAGAAAATTGGAATACCGATAAAATTATATTCGACAAATCTCCTTTTTTGTGTTAACTTGGCTTATATCTCCGTTCAACATATATATATACAGAAATAATTATAGACAACGAAATGTTGGTATGGGTGACTAAAAGACACTCCATTAGGATTTATCACATCTGGTAAAGAAGTTACCCTGGAATTTACGGAAATGTTAGAAAAAACGTTATTTTCGACACATTTTGATTTTTATCTCTGTTCAATGGACCGTCACAGGAACATTTATTGAGAAGAATATGTAGGTATCAACTATTTGAAAACATCCTGTGAGTTTGGTGGGAATCGCTGAAGCCGTTTTGCCAAAAAGCGTAAAAAGCCTATTTTTGCTTCAGGGGCCCATACCTCCGTTCACCGTATTTTCATGGAGATATGTATGGAGAAGAAAAGTTAGGTATTGATTAGGAGAAGATAATTTGAAAGTTTAATCAAAATCGTTAGAGCCGTTTTCGAGAAAAATGCGAAAAACCCTAGTTTTGGTACATTTTCGTCCCCACCCCCTTCCCATCGGCCGAAATCGTCCATAACCTTATTTTGGTGTCTACAAAAAATAACGAACAAAACAAAAAAAATCCAACTCAATCGGATCAGCCGTTCGCCCGCAAATCGAACTACAGACACACACACACACAGACATACACACAGACATACACACAAACATACACACGGACCTCTCTCCGAAATTAGGTTTTTTAGACTCAGAAGGGTCTGAAACGTAAAGATCTGAAGAAAACCCAACTTTTTTTTTTGGGCCGATTACTATACTTTCCTTCCCTTCGGGTAGCGGAAAGTAATAGGATCTTTTGCTTACTCCCGTCCCGCTCTGATTCCTGTATATTGTGCTGAAGCTACAGTTTCCCAGCTATCCGTCTATATAAATAATGCCTAGTCGTATACAGAAGCCACCAATTCTCCGTGTAACTTCCAGATAGGCAAAAAGAGCGGGCCTAATTACAGTGCCTTGGGGTATTGAGTAAGAAAAGGCGTTAGTCGGTCGTGTAATCCCTTACCTTCACCGCGGTGGTAAGTTCTTATCGATTCAAGTACTGATCCATTAATTCCCATCTGATCGAAGACGCGAACGAGGTAATAAGGTATGGTTCGACGAAGATCCATGTACACAACGAGGGCCGTATCCACCTCATCCAATGCCGAAGAGACAAAATTGGTCATCATAGCAGTTGTTTTTTGGGTACTCTTCCCTATGCAGAATCCAAATGGAGCCGGCGACGGTTGCTTCCTACTTTCCAGGGATTTGACGAAATACTTTTTGAAAACCTTTTCAATTCATTTTACTTTCCGCTACCCCAAAGGAAAAGAAAGTATAGTAATCGTGTCAAAAAAAATTTGGGTTTTCTTCAGAACTTTACGTTTTGCGGCCTACTGAGTCTAAAAATCTAATTTCGGCGCGAGGTCCGTGTGTCTGTAGTTCGATTTGCGGGAGAACGGCTGATCCGATTGAGCTGGTTCTTTTTTTGTTTTGTTCGTTATTTTTTGTAGACACCAAAATAAGGTTATGGGCGATTTCGGCCGATGGGAAGGGGGGGGAGGGACGAAAATGTACCAAAAACTAGGGTTTTTCGCATTTTTCTCGAAAACGGCTCTAACGATTTTGATTAAACATTCAAATTATCTTCTACTGATCAATACCTAACTTTTCTTCTCTATACATATCTCCATGAAAATACGGTGAACGGATGTATAGGCCTATGAAGCAAAAATGGGTTTTTTACGCTTTTTGGCAAAACGGCTTCAGCGATTTTCACCCTAACTCACAGGATGTTTTCAAATAGTTAATACCTACATGTTATTCTCAATAAATGTTCCTGTGACGGTCCATTGAACAGAGATAAAAATCAAAATGTGTCGAAAATAACGTTTTTTCGAACATTTCCGTAAATTCTGGAGTAACTGCTTCACCAAATTCGATCAATCGTTCAGAGTGTCTTTTAGTCACCCATACCAACATTTTGTTCTCTATAATTATTTCTGTATATATATGTTGAACGGAGATATAAGCCAAGTTAACTCAGAAAAGGAGATTTGTCTTATATTAATTTATCGGTATTCCAATTTTCTCAATAACGGCTGAGACGATTTCGATTAAACTTATGGAGTACTCTCAGCTAACTAGTCCCTACATTTTGTTCTCCATAAATGTTCCTGTAAAAATGCGTTGAACGAAGATATAGCGCCCGCATATGTAGCTGGTGTTCGAACTTAAAGGGGTGGCGGAAAGTTGTGTGTTGCTCCGCACCGCTCGTTTAAATATTTGACAGCAGTGAGATTGGCCTGCACTTTTTGTTGGCATTTATGTTGCGTGGGAACACAACTGCATTTTTATATAGTTTCGAGAAGACACAGGAGGTTGCACACGTGGGCAAACGGTTTAGCTATGTAGTAATTACATTTTTTCAACACATCGACTGTTCATCACTCTCCGGAGCTGAACCACCCTACATGCCCACCTATTCACTTCCTGTTCTGTGACCACAAACTAACGGTGGTCTGTATGTAAAGACGGCAGAGTAAACGTGTTAACCAAATCTACTCAAATTTTATATTTAGCATTCGGCTCACCGTAGGCGCTATCAAACAAAGTATTCTCCTGAAACTGGTTGAGTGGGGTGAATTTCATCTTGTATTTCGGAAACATTTTTAAAATTAAATTTCTATGGCTTCTGTTGTTTATTATTAATTATTATTATTCATTCTGAGTAATAACCCTATGTTTTCGGTCAGGAACATTCTTCACGACCACCGTCAAAATTTGATAATTTACGTTTCAAGACATCGGGATTCCGCCGTCCGTGACATATTTAGCCTTCAACGTGATCTATAAAGTCCGTTGTTTTGCACAAAAATCTCATTTAGTAACTAGATAGGCCGGACACATCGGACGAAGACCATAATGGGGCGAAAATGGGTAGCAAAATTAACAAAAACCCAATTTTGGCAGTTTTATGTATCGTACTGGTATTATTCGATGCTGAGTCGAATGGAATGGGTGTCGAAGGTGTGAGACTACGTCAAGCTGTACAAGAGAACAATAAACCGTTGCGTGACAATTTCCAGCGTTTTTCGTTTGGTTTTACTTACATTTCATTTTCTTAGACAAATATGGCATTTAAAGCACACTCAACAAAAACGGTTCGTGATAATCATATGACGCCACCACGCAACACTACATTTGCTGAACGATAATTGTGCGGTTTTTTACCTCGATTTTCTTTAATTTTGAAGTGAGTCGGAGGTGAAAATTGATAATTAAATTATAGTCATTCGGGTCTAACTTGCAGCCGAAATTGCGGCCTGTCCGCGAAATTGCGATTCTTGAACGGCCTTGTTTCGTTCCATTAAGGTCCTTATCGAATGATAACTTCGTCCCCGACGATATGAAATGACGTACCGACGTTACCTACGTCAAGGGGCTTAATCGAGTTTTCGAGGTCATTTCAGCCAGCCAATTAATTTTCCTTACTTAACCACTGACCAGTACTCGGGTATTAGCTACGGCTTTCTTGGCAATCGTCCTCAACTTATTAACCCGACGAGAAGAGCAATTAACTGCATTATCTTACGGAACGAAATTACACTTTTGGGTTGTTAACGTCATTGAGTAGGGGTGTAGGGGATGGTTAGTCCCCTGGTAGTTGTTTGGAAAAGCCACAACAATAAACGTCACACCGTTTAGACATGAAACCTACATTTTTAGGGAAGCTCTGAAGAGTGCGAGAAAATCCGGGTCTCAAAACCTTGTACAACATTGAGAATATTTGGTATAGAGCTAGCCGTTGGTTTTCTTGATCCTCCAACTACCACAAAGTCACAGATCAAATAGGTATATTGTGAAGCTTCAGATCCACCCACAGTCGTAGGTAAGATGGTGGAGAGCGAAGGGAGTTGGAGGGCTCTGTGTAAAGTAGTATGGGTCGTGCTCAGTAAAAAAAGAACAGAGGTGGAGTCAGATGAGTAAAACCATCGTGCTCCTCTAAAGACAGATAAGGCGCTAAGACGATGCCAGGGTGGAGTCAGCCATTGGGTGTTTCAGAAAACTAGACCCCATGGTTCCCGGTGCAAAAAGAGCAAGTCTGCCTGTAGGTCCATGCAATCTCCTTCGGCTGTAGGAAAGGCTCAAGGCACGCTGTAGGCATCTGACGTATTTTTGTTGACTCTGTAACCACCGATTGACAATCTTGGACAGTGCTCTGTAAACAGACCACATTCTGCACGTATGCTTTCTCTCTTCAGACTGAACACCTTCCTCAATCGCTCCCAGGCGAGCGTAATGAATAACCTTGACTGCCTTTGGACTAGGAAGGACATCCCGCCAATAGGCAGCCCTGTACTTTCCCTCCCACTTGCCCACCTCCTTAGGCAATCTGGTGGTCCTAACAAAAGTTGAAAGCCCCGCCAAGATCACTGAACAGTCTCTCGTCAGTTTGCCAGCCTCCTCATCCCATTCTATTCCTTTGTGCCACCCCACAGTGTTCTCCTCAGCCAAGATCTTCAGCCCATTCAGGCACTATCTAACCCACTCTGACGAAACGGGTGTAAGATACCCTTTAGTGCATCCTGACCCAGGAGGTGCTGCGTGTACACTGTCACTGCAAAACTGTTGTCAGCGCTAGGCCCTCACTGATCGTTCTGCTATGGTACCATCCTCAAGGACGGGTCACCAGATAGCAACAAAAATAGTTGAAAATGTACCGCCTGATTGTACTGAGGAGGATGTTTGGAGATGCTTTTGAAGAGCTGCTGACTCAGGCAAAAATTACGGCAATCGCGCCGGAGATTCGATCCACAATCCTCAACTTATGTCGAAGATTATGAATCGACTGTCTTATCCACTAGACCACGATCAACCGCTTGCCTTTAAAGGGAGTCAGGCGGTACAAAAGGAACAAAATGTTGATACAGGTTGTGTGAGACACTGTCAGATAGATCAAGTTCAGTTCGGTGGGCATTTACCGCTGACTTCGAAGTCAGAAGAACATTAATGAAGAACATCATAAAAGTATCCTCTAGTATCATCTTTGAGTTTGATGCAAAGCATTGATGCGATTATTACAGAAAGTAAAACAAAACTCCTTTTACTTCATAGACTTTTTTTCCCGCTCACCAAAGAGATTCCTAGAAATTATTATTATTTTTTTAAACCTTTTTTACAACTTTATTGCATAATTGCATTATAGTTTGGAATACATTGGTACATAACAGTAACATGACACATGTTAGGGAGTTCAAGCCCAATTACTTTCTCTCATTATAAATATGGTAGTTAATAACTTAGTAATACGAGTATAATAAATTAGTTTACATAAATGATGGATTGTTCACGTTATTGCAGATTTAATTGTTGAATTATTGATTTTTTGCATTATTAGGTGTGTTGAGGGGATGATTCTATTGATATGCTGCGCTCAGTTGCCGTTTGTCGTTAGGAGAAGATCGGTGTGTCGTTTGCGTTTCAGTCTGCGAGTTTGACGGTCTGGTGGAACTGTATCAAGTATGCCAGCTGCTAGGGGGTTTGGATGGTTGTGGAGTCGTTGGTGGAAACGAGAGTAAGAAGCCTGAAGGACTTCGTGGATAGTTGGGAGTTCCAAGTACTTGTGGATATTGGTGTTCCTGATATACACGTACCACTGAGCGTTAGTAATGAGTCTTAATGCGCGGTTTTGGAGAGTTTGGACTCGTTTTACCTGCGAGTTTGACGCTCCCCCCCCCCCCATACCTGGCTGCCGTATTCCCAAATTGGTCTAATGAGCATTAGGTATATCAATGTCAGTACGGACATGCGTTTCGGGCAGTGTGACTTTGCCGCTAATGCTCAGTTTCGGCTCGTCATATAAACGTTGATAAGTGAATGTCACGATGCAGGACTTTTGGGGGTTTAGTTTCATTTTCCATCTCAGTGCCGACTCGTTCAAGTCGAAAGCAAGCTCCTCCGTTTCCAAATCAGCTCTCTCTCCTCTTGGTGAGCCGCAGAGAAAAGCTGTGTCATCCGCGAATTGCGCAGTGGTCATTGCTGGAGGGGTAGGTATGTCATCAGCATAGACGAGACACAATAGCAGACCCAGCACACTTCCTTGGGGAACACCTGCACGGATATGCCGCCAACGGGACATGGCCTCGTGGTACCTCACAGTGTAAGTGCGGTTCGTTAAATACGACAGTAGAACGCGGTAATATCTGTCAGAGAGAGCATTTTTCAGTTTGTACAGTAATCCAGTGTGCCAGACCCGTTTGATTATTGAAAACCGAATTACAGGTCTACAATTTTTGTGCAATGGTATAAAATTTCTCCCGAAATACTGAAAATTATGACCATGAAAAAATGAATTATAAGATTATTGAAAGGCAACGCAGTGCGAATATTAATCAATAATAATTAGGCTTCCTCGAATAACAAGCTTCCATTTGGCGGTACCTTGAATCGGCTGCATAGTGAGCAATAAAACGATAGCCAGTCGGTTTAAATAACGCGGCTACTCTAATCGCGTCAGTCGACATCATGGGAGTTCTCGCATTCCCTCCTTACGCGTTAGAATGTGCTCTGGCGTTTGCCGCTTTCCTTCTATACTACTACATCAGGTCCCCTTTCACTTATTGGAAGAAGCGCGGAGTCGCTCAGATGGACGTTCGACCGGTAATTGGTAACACTTTTCGAAGACTACGGAAGCCGACGATGGAAACCGTTTTAGTGGGCTACGACGAGTTTCCCGACGAAAAGATCGTCGGTAATTACGAATTTTGGTGGCCAACTCTTGTCGTCAGAGATCCAGATCTAATCGACACGATACTCGTCAAAGACTTCGAGTATCTTACTGCCCGCGCCAGACGAGATGATCCTAATAAATTCTTAGCGAAACACGTAATGAATTTGTCAGGCAGCCATTGGAAGAGCATCAGGAGCAAGTTGAATCCAATATTTTCATCTGGTAAATTGAAAGCCATGCACTCGCAACTCGTTACGTGCGGAGATTCATTGTTAAAGTTCATGGAATGTTTCGAAGATGGAACTTCGTTTGATGCTAGAAACGTGATTCAACGCTATTCTATGGACGTTATCGCCTCGTGTGCCTTCGGTTTGAACATTGACACCATCAACGACCCAGAATCTCAATTCCGGAAAATGGGTATGGCTATCTTCAAGCCGAAAGTGTCTTCAAAACTGCATAACATACTCCGTTATGGAGCATTGATATCTCTAACAGGTTTGGACAAATTATTTTCCAAAACTCGCAAGACTCAGAATTACTTCGTTGACGTTTTGAATCAAACAATTGAGTTTAGAAAAAAGAACTACGTTACACGTCCTGACTTTTTGCAGTTAACTCACGAGCTGATGGAAAAAGATCAGGAACTAATTTCGAATAAACAAATCGCGCCCGACGATGAGACGATTTTTGATCATAGTTCTTTGACTTCTAATGCGTTCGTTTTCTTCTTGGCTGGTTTCGAAACGACAGCTACCACAGTGTCCTACGCGATGTACGAATTGGCGTTGAACCCCGACGTACAAGACCGCCTGTACGACGACGTCTCCAAAGTGTTGGCAAAACACAACGGAGTACCAGACTACGCCGCCATACAAGACATGACCTACGTCGGTCAAGTTATAAGCGAAACGCTCCGCAAGTACCCCCCTGCGTTCGCCCTATCGAGGAAAGTAACGAAAGAGTACCAACTACCAGAAAAAAATTTGACTCTACCAGTCGGAATGAACGTCAGAATTCCAACTTACTCGTTGCATCACGACCCGCAGTACTACCCGGATCCGGAAAAATTTATACCGGAGAGATTTGACAAAGATAAGAATATCATTCGGAAAGGAACTTACTTACCATTCGGCGATGGTCCGAGGATGTGCATCGCCACCAGGTTCGCAAAGCAGGAAACTAACTTGTGCCTAGCGATGATAATCAATAAGTACAAAATAAGCCCCTGTAACGAAACGCAAGTTCCTTTGAAGTTCAACCCGCACGGGTTCTTGCTAACTCCTGAGAAACCGTTGATGATGAAACTCTCCAAACGTTGAAAACCCTACGTACATTTACACGTAAATGACTTAATTTGATTGCCAATATTGAACTGTTGCTCTTTATTGTTGACATTAAGTATATAATTAAACAATTAAGAACAATTTTATTGTAGGTCGACCCACACAATCACACCGTTGTAGATCCTGCCCCGAATTGAGAAAATGATTTGTCTCTTTGAATGCGATTGAGAGAAACCGAGCCATCAAAATCCAAGCAAGTTTTGTACTTTGCTTGCAGATGAAATTGGACACCAAAATGAAGGTACGAAACTCTTAATAAAGGGGGGTCCGAAACACTTCGTTAGTGATCAAAACACTAGATTTGTTTTCCGCAGAATTGACTAGTGAGCGCCAAAAAATTCCGATCTACTCGGCAGAATTGTTAATTATATACATATTTTTATTTTTATTTGCATTGTTTTTGTAGTAGTTTGCTGTTTAAGAGGTACGAGGTTATCATTTTGGCTGTTTAGTGGGGTTATGAGCCAGCCATGAGGCCCAAACCGGCGTCGAAGCAACCCCTCCCTGTACAGCACCAGTCTGGGATTGTTTCTTATGTAATGCTCGAACGCGGTCGAAACTGAAGAGTCGGAGGATTAACGAGATTAATGGAAAATTAGGAAAGGTGCGAGGAGGTGAGAGTTAGAGGAGAGAGGATAGGTGCTGGGAGACTAAGAAAGAAGATCTGTGGAGACTAGAAAAATATATAACATAGTTAATGAAGGGCAACCTGCTTCCTCGGGGTATGGAAGTGAGGAGAGACCTTGGGTTTTAGGTGGAAGGCTCGGTGGTCATCCTCTACTAAGTAAGCAAATCTCGTTTCAGCTTGCTCCATATTTGGGCCACTCACCACCTCAAATTCGGTTCTCAAGCTGGTACCTTATCTATCGCTCCTTATGCCCGTCATATGGTTAACAGCAAGCAGGAGAAACGATAGATAGGGGGAGAATGCGGTTGCTCAGGAACAGCCCTTCCTCCCATTAGCGCCATTTCTTGGGGGGGTACACTTACATTGTGTTAGGCCACCGGAGATCCCGCGAACATTTCAACTCAATCTGCTACGCTTTTCCCTAGTTCCCTTGCTGGGGAGGTTCAGGAGCGTAATCGTTTTTGCTGGGTCAGCGAGGATAATATCCCCCCGCGTCACCTCCACGTTTTTTAGTTTGGACACTGCTCGAGAACACAGAATACCCACTCTGGCAGTCTAGGCTGCAGAGAATAATAGCAAAAACCATGTTAGGACCTTGGGTTGTGTCCGCCAGTAGGCCCTTCCCCGACGCTCCATCACCCCTTTCACCTTTCTCTTTGTATATAAAGACCACGACCAACTGACTGACTCCAGTACTGACTTAACGGCCAGACGATGATGTCTTTACATCGAAAGCGCTTGCCCACAGTAACTCACAAGCCAGAGGAGACGGACTCACTAACAGGTACGTTAACTTTAGTAATTTGCCTACTGGCGGACATAACCCAATTTCTTTAATACCTAACACAGCCAGTCCGGCTAAGGTACTACTAACAAGACTGACCAACAAGACCTCTCCCCGCCCCTTCCCCGACGCTCCATCACCCCTTTCACCTTTCTCTTTGTATATAAAGACCACGACCAACTGACTGACTCCAGTACTGACTTAACGGCCAGACGATGATGTCTTTACATCGAAAGCGCTTGCCCACAGTAACTCACAAGCCAGAGGAGACGGACTCACCTAACAGGTACGTTAACTTTAGCATGTTAGGACCCCTACACAGTCTGTGGGATGCAGTCACTCATCCCTCCAGCGGCATTACTGGTAGAACGTGTGCTCTGTTTTGTCACATTCTAGGTCGCAGTAGGTGCACCTCACTTCTTGCACCTTCCCTACGCAGTTGTTACGGGCACGATCAGATTGAGCTGTGACTCGGAACACCGGAGCTTCATTTATCAGGCAGAGCCACTTAAAGCAGCACCGATTAAATCTGAAGAGGAAGATAGCTGCTGAAGAACAGGGAGAGGGGGGACTGCATTGCCGCGATTGGGAAGTTAGGAAAATCGGGTCTGCGGTGCGCAACGAGGCACTCGGCCTATTCCTCTTCCGAACACCACTTCGCTCTTCTTGCTATCGATACCTGTGACGGAACTTAATATACTTAGTGGTTGGAAAGGAAGGACTTATTATTGAGAGACGCCCAAACAATCCATCCTATAACATTGGCGGCCCACGGGATTAATATTGCAAGCGATATCGCACCATGAGAGCCAGGAAGTTAGTACAATATCAAGCCGAACGCAATTGGAACAGAGAGTTTTATTTGTGAATTACATTCAGAGAGGTTTTACCACCACAGACAGGGTAACTGAGTGGGAGCGAACGTGAGCACGGGCAACACAGCGACGAGGGAACCAGCTCAGATTCAACTAACTACTGCGAAGTCTCGAGCGAATCGGGGCATTTGAGATGCCCAGTCAGCATAAATGCCCCGGACGAGCCTCCGCTAAATCGAAGGGTTAGGTTCGTCCCGTAACACAGTAAAGATACGCATAGAACAGGCCATGCCTCATTTGCGTCAGGGTGAGGTAACAGCTCCCCTCACCGTGTCAACGTTCCAGCCATGGCTGGCTAAGGCTGCAGTAATGGTGGCTCAGCTGAGGATGCTGATGGCAAACGTTGGTGGGCCAAGCAAGAGGAAGTAGCTCATGTCCGTTGCAAACTCCAACCTCTTGTATGGGCGCAGAGATGTGAGATGATGTCCTGCACTTCGAGAAGTACAGATCGGAGGGGCCCTCCGTGTATAGGGCCATTTCTCAGCCGGCGATTTTAGGTGTTGCAAGGGTCATTCTAGTGCATTGCCTAGCAGTAGAGTAAACAGACAGGAAGGTCTGAGGACTCTGCTAGCCAAACAGGAGGAATGGTGCCTGGAGAGCCGTGGAAGATGGACGAGACCACTCGTCAAGGAGAATTTTGGCACTTAATTCTTCCTACAATTGATTCAATTTATACTCGTTACAGTACACGTGAGTAGTAGAAAACAGCAGTATTCAGTTGATGCCTCCGACGATAAGTAGTGGATTTTGAAAAATGAAGTAGATTCCCGTTTCAGCGCATGATGTACAAAATGCCTTTACAACGAAGTTTGCTGTAGGGAAATATCATTCGAACTTTTTTTACGCCGATACGGCCCATTGAACCTGTCGAAATAAAAACGTGCACAAACTCCACACAGTAATTCTCAAAAAGCTTCAATGAAGTGGAAAGGAGCACTTGCATTAAAGGCGCCCAACTTAAAAGCGAATATTTTATTTTCAAATCATCAAAGGTATTCATCATAATTTCTTAACCGAAAAGAAAAACTAAAAAAAAACAACAGGGTTTCAACAAGAAAGTGCTTAACATCGAAATCTACACTATACACAAACCATTTTCACTTGTTAATTGACTTCGACTGAGATAACCTCTAAATAGGGAAGGGAGGAAGGGGGCTCTAAGAGTCGCTACTCGGCACATTTACACTTCAACTTATTTGCAAGTGTTACGACTGTTACAAACTGAAACAAATTTAGCCATTTTTTTCTTCTACTTATAAGCCCGTTGGAAACCTAATGGAGAGAGCATCGGGAGTGATTTACACATCTGGCGTCGTTATAGTGAATAAAAATCAACCGCGTGGCGCGCAGACCCTTTGAACGAACGGGCAGTTCAGTTGTCATCAAGCTGATTGATCGAAAGTCTTGTTAAGAAGTAGAGTTCAAATTGTCACAACAAATCAGTGAATTCAGCCGATGGAGAAAAAATAGTCCCAAACCTCAAAATGAAATGTGCGCTGATAAGATGAAAGTTAGGTGAATGTTACATGAGGTGCAACCTACAAAAATCTGGTGCGACCCAACCACACACAATTCCTCATCTCTTCATTCAGCTATTTTTATCGTTCTAGCGATATTTCCCTCAGTTCGTACTACTCGGCAAAACAACGTAAATCCGGTAGCCTTTAAAGTGACCGAATTTATTGCGTGGCTCATAATTATGCCTCTCAGACTTTTTGGTGAGGGTCGCCTTTACTGTTTGGGAATTACCAGGTTAACTGTGGAAATGAAGTTACGGCGGTGGTTTCAATTCCTTAATTTCTGGAGTTGCTCCTAATTATCTTTTAAACGTCCGCCTTATTAAGCCTTCATAATTTTCTGAGAACGCTATTATCATATAAGTGGGGCTTATAATGAAAGGAGTGTCTTCGAAAATTTTGATAATTCATTCTACTGTTATCTGCCCATACAGATAATATTATCAAAATTGTTGGAGCGCTTCTAATTAAAAAGTTGGTGTTTTAATAACTGTGATAACTATACTTAGTTCAAGACTCATTATGCTAGTACTCTGCTTTTGTTCTATGATGATTGGAAGGCTTAAGTCGAATTGGTTCACCTATTTCCTCACATAGACCACACTACCAAATGGTGTTTTTGGACTCGGAAGATGAAAGCATAATTTTCAGCATGCACTCTCATCACCTCCACGACCAACTCATTTCACAGCCTTTCCTCAACAATTCGAGAACAGAGAAAAATCAATGGGATGCCATTGAGGGGGTTGAACAACCATCTTTGCTTATCTTAGCTCATTGTGTCGTGTGGCATCTCGAGTAGTGCACTTGGAGGGTATCAACGAACCTTATCAATCAAATCGTTGTTGTTCGTCTGGAAGAGGCCTGTCAGGCCTTTATATATTTGGATGATGGGACTAATGTTGCACGCACAGCTACTTACTTGATAGAACACGTAACTTATCCGCATTCGAAGGTGGAATTGCCACGTGGCAGCGTCATTTTTGGAGGTTGGACGATATCTCGTAGAATACACTTTCCAACACAAACATGGGCATCATTCGGGCTTTTTAATTAAAATGTTCTAATTCTCTTACTTCGAACAGATTGGGTTTAGTTTTGCTTGGCTGATACCAGCACTTTGCAATACACGCCACGGAATGGCAATTTTTATGACTACCAGTACTTCATGAAGGGCAGCGTTGTGTACTGCGAAGAACCAAATTCTTTGATTTATCGAACAGTCGTCTGGGGCTTTTCTACTGACTAGACACATTGAAGTTTCAATTAACTTCGGTATCGTGAGTTTGAACCGAGCCACTGCCTTGAGTTTTGTATTGGTAATTGCAAACGAAAGTCCATAATCCGATTACATTTTACAGTTATCATTAATGTACACCCCTACTGACTGTCAAACCCATTGGTAGATAACATAACACTTGTTCCTGGTCTCGACTATTGTCAAATATAAGATGAGGGATTTGTTGAGTTGATGTTCCTGAGAGCCATGTTTACGCACACTTCTGCCTTACAGTCCTATCTGCTCCGAGAAGAAAATTTGGGGAGGGGGAGAGTAGTACCCAGGGTAAGTCAAGCCAGTGGACGTGCAGGAGCAATTATTATCCCATTTTCCCTCTGTTAAACAAAATAACGTGAGCAGGTGAAGGCGTTTATTTGATTGACTGTTGATTGTGTACTCATAACATCCCACTTTACCCTCACACACTCTTTGATTTATGATTTCATTCAATTCGAGCAATTGACATTCCTTTGTTTCCCTTCTTTCATGAAATTTGAGACTCGGTTTTGATTTTTAACAAGATATTGGTTATTAGATTTTCTTTCGAAGCAAGTTGTGTTCATTTATTTCTAATTGTACTTTTCTGAGTAACAAATTTGAAACCTTCAACGAGTCCGCAATAGTTTACAGGACGTACTTACTCAACAGTGTTTCAGAATCAAGAACTAAGTTCAATCATCACTCGAAAGCAAGATTCTAAGCAGGCAGTGTTTAAATTGTTGTTCGTCAAGTGGTTGTGTAACAGCCAGACGTTTGAAACCACAATACGTTTTGGTTCATTATTTATTCTGAATAAAACAGACATGTTTTTGGTCAGGCAAGTCTTTTCACAACCGCCATTCAAAATTTGACACTTTGTGTTTCAAAGCATAGGGATTCCAAATCTGCAGGGTCATCTGGATGAGCCTACCCCGCCTCCCACTGTTCTGACACAAAACAAAAATGGTGGGAACACGTTGGGGAAAACGAGCTCCATGAGGAATGGTGGTGGAACTGAGAGGACATGGAGCTCATGTACGCCTCACAATATGCCCATATGAGCCGCCTGGGTTGCCACCATTACATAGCGTGGTGAGGGGAGGGGGAGGTCTGTATTAAGGTGGAGAACAGCGAAATCACACTTAATTTGGTGAGGCAAATGCAACTACTTCAAGGAACTCTCCGGACGAAGCAGCCAAAGTTACCATTTCTCCCCAGTCTGTGCCTATTTCCCTCGCCTGCCTTCCGTCTCAGTCCAACCACCTGTCAATTCGTGACAATTACCTAGCGTCGCCTAAGGGAAATGTCAATTTTTGTTGTCCCGTTGTAATCAGGTCATATTTCGTACCGTTTACTAATATTTTTCAATGCTGAATCGAATGGGATGAGTCTCGAAGGTGTGAAACTGTGTCACGTTGTGTAAGATAATAATAAATAAACCACTGTGTAATCATTTACCAGAGGTTTTGAAAAGTAATTTTCATCTCCAATTTCTCCATTGATAAATGTAGGATGTATCGCCACCTCATTAACCTTCATCTTCTCTAGTAAACTACTACTTCACATCACAACTAGAATTTACACTGAAATTCAGTACGACTACCATACACTCTACTATGAATCTGGGTACAGTGAGGACACACACAATAATATCACATAACACAACTCTTGCAACATCTCAACTTTCTCTAACCCTATATTTACACTCGTATACACGCTATCTACACTGTGAAAATAAAAATAATAACAAATCGGTTTCGTTGAATCTTACCCAGTAGGGGGGGGGGGATGATAACAAGGGCACACCACACCTGTAGTCGCTACTCCCAAAATAGCTTGTTAGATAGAATGTACATCGCTTGATGACAACTGACCCCCGAACTATTGAAAATTGAGCAAAGGGCCGATACAGTCAAATGAACACGACAGGCATTACAAACTGCGTTAAGACAAATATCCCATTACTTCCTTTTATTAATAAAATAGAGTAAGAAAATAAATTAGAGGCCAAATGGGTCAAATTGGTTCAGCCAGCCCCGTTTCCACAGTTGAAAAAAAGAAAGAAAGAATTTATCAAAAAAATCAACTAAACATCGAGACTTACAAGTCCTTCAAAACAAAACAAAATACATTTTAGCGACAGGGCTGAATATTTTGTTTCAAGTATAAATTCATATTCACATCGTTCTCTATACAAAGTTATAGTCTCATTCAACAAAGTTATTTTGTGAAAAAAAAAGGTCGGAACAAAGAGAAAGCGTAAATAAACTTGGTCCCACCTCAATGCTCAAAATTGGACAAGTAGCTGAGTGAGTGCAGTATGGAGTAGAAAGTTGAACAAAAATGAAAGCGAGTATTTATTTGTAGTTTGTGAAGATGAAACAAAGTACGACAATTAAAATAAAAAATAAAGGAATGTGTTATGACGTACCTCAAGTGTAGTTGTTCTGTTGCTTCGTTGAATGTTGGTGTGTTTTGGTATTTAGAATAAGTTTTGCTGTTTTGAATCAATGTAAGTTTTATTTTTAGTGTGATTACAATGTAGCTTGTATATTTATGTGTACATTTAATTTAAGCAAGTGTTTATTGACTACAAGCTAACATTCAAGGCGACACGGGTGCGCACCAGTAGTACATTATACAATCTTGTCGAGAACATTATTTAAGAGTAACACCAATTTACAGTATCTACCAAAACACCCTACTGAACTAAATTATTCCAATGCGACACGAAAGAAAAAACACAAAAAAACCGAACGTTTTTGCCCTGAATTACCAAGAGCCCCGACAACGCGGTGACCTTCCTTCAAAATATCTGGTCAAATTAATTTCAAATCGTCTATTTTGGCAACATCCTCGATATCTAATATTGTTACAATTATTCGAGACTAACTCGCTACGGAAATCTACTCGATTAGCACAGTTAGACACCCACATTATTCCCCATGCCGCTCGCAAAATTTGATTTCAAAACTGAAGAAAGAATTATTAAGCCCGTCAATTTAATATGCTGGAGCGTCGCTCAGTGAAGTGCGAATGTTCAGGTCGAACGTTAATTGGGCCGCTCGATGACCGCACGATTATCAAAATATTTGTAACGCCCTCGCAGTAGCCAGATTGTGAAGAGGTTCTTCCTCTGCTCTCCATGTGTATGTGGAAGGGGTTGCACATTCGTGCTCTCCTCACTCCTCCTGAGCTCACTATAAAAGCGGTTTTTGTGAGTCTTAAGATCACGAGGGCCAATGGGCTGGAAACGAGGAGCAACTTCCAGTTTCTGTCAGACTTCGCGGGAGTGTGCATGCGACAAAGGCGCTCCTCAACGATATTCAGCGAGAGCCTGAAGAATGCGCATCCACTCTCCCAGAACATCCTCATAGAGAGCGTTTGCACTCAAAGTCTGCCATGCATCTGTTCCTCGTGGTACAAAAACTGCTCTTGAGCATGTCAGGGAGAGCGAGGACAAACGAGGGACCCCCAGCAACCCCTTTCACACTCTCACTCCTTGGAACATACTGAAGTTGGACAAAGTGAGACGAGGACGAACAGGGAGAGCCGAGGAACACCATATTCTCATTTCTGGCGCTATTCCGCGAGAGTTTAGAAGGACCTGGTTGTTGATGCGGTTGTGTCTTAAAGAGGTATTTAAATAAGGTTGCCAGTGTGTTAATGTAGTTCAGTGTTGACAGATTCGAATATACCAGAATTACTTGAGCTGTAGTTGAGAAAGGAGAAGATTAAGTTGTTTTACAAATTGTTTCAGAGGATTGGTGAGGCTTACTGTAATAAACATAAACCATTAAGTGTTGTGGCGCATCATTTCTCTGTACTGCTACCAATCAAAGCCACAGTTTTTGGCTAGAGATAGACATGGAGCCAGCACAACTTTAAAAATCTTACGCAGCTGACTCACAGCAATTTCTGTTGCAAAATCAACTATTATTCAAAAGGATTATACGAATACTGTAAAACGCGACGTAGAGCAACCTCACTCAGACGCTAATGGGCCATGGCCTGTTTCGTACGTACCTTTACCGCCTAAGGAAGGCACAAGCAAAGTGTGTGCATTGTGGCTCAGAATGTGATGACGCGTAGCACACCCTCTTCCGGTGGCTGTCACTGAACGAGACTTCCAGTGGCTGTCTCATACGTAGAAGCACCCCAAGTTGTAAGAAGTGGGGAAATATTATCCTCGCAGCCCCAATGAAGACGATAATGCTCCTGAACCTCCACAGCAGGGTAAGTAGGGAAAAGCGTAGGAGATGGAGTAGAAATGTCGGTAGGATCTCTGACCCACCAGAGAGAAACGGTCCCAGGCTGTGCTGGGAGGGGTCACATTGACTTTGATGCCAGTTTGTCTGCTTCTTGCCAACCCATACTACTCAATAAAATATATCCAAAATAAAACAAAAACGTAGTAATTTCAGTTTAAGTGCACACCGCAGGACAGGGCGGTTGTACTAGTAGGCATGTGGCAGTCCCATAGGCAGCTATCCTTATGAATCCATTACATTGGCGCCCAACAACACGGGGGCGCTTTTCCTTCTCATTTAATTTGTACCCCTCAAAGCCGACATAACCTGCCATCTGTGCTCTTGTCCCACTTTTCTACCATTTGTCCCGAGTTTTGGTCCATTTTTTCTTTAATGTCGGAGAGAACCAGTGAACTCTGTACCTTTCTCCAAATTTCGTAGTAGAAGGAAACTGAAATTCACTATTTGTTCACGCCACGAGCATCGGCTATGCCCTCGAGTAGCAACGCTTCTGAAATTCTATTTCGCTAATTGATTGGTTCGTTGTCAGACACAGCGAAATCATATCAGTTCATTTTGGAGCAACTTACTCTCCAGAACTGCCACGAGAACACCCTGTTTGCCCTCTCACCTTCCTAATCTTTTCAACATCTCATCCTTCGAAACAAAAAGTTATTACTTTTTTTTCAGGAAATCTCGTCGTAACGATTATCACACCCGCAGATCCTCCGATCGAGTAATTTTATTCCAGATGGGTAGCTTGTCAAGGATATCTGGACCTTGTGGAAATACATCATGGATTATTCAAGATGCCCTATTATTGCTATAGACTCAGGAAGCTATTCTTCGACACTGGTCATCCTGAACGAAGAACTGTTTGTTGCGACAAGTGCCAATGAAAAATAAAAACGATAAAAATAACGATAAGAACAAATAATAGAACTTGAACGTATCGACCGAAAAAAACTACACGCTTGTACCTGGGAGCTCTACGACCACGTGAGAGCAGTTTCATGGGGGGACCTTCTCATGTTGATGCAGCGTGAAGGTTATAAAGGATGGTCAGGACCTGAATACGTATTCTTATTTGGTGCCCTAACAAGCGCCCCTGCCAATCCTAGTAAAAGAAATTCAGCGAACAGTCGAAAATTCGAGGTGGCGGACGACTGCAAGCAGTCGCACTAGTGAAGTTTTTACAAGGACAATCCCCATACGTTAGAGACAACACAGCATTACACCTGTTACTTTTGATCACTGCCCCTCACTGGGTCTGTAAAGGTAAAAACTAGCTTTACAGGGTGATGTGCCTGTATTTGGTCTTGAACGGAATTAGTTTCAGAGTGAATTTTTTGGTGGAAAATGCATGAAAGGTGCATGATCTGTTGAATGAATGTATCTACATGCTTTCATTAAGAACTTCAAAATCGGAAAGATAACGAGGAAACTTAATAATTTTCAGTACATAGTTTGGATCACACTTCAATTTTCATTTTATTAAAACTCTCCGTCCCATTGGTTATCTACAAATTTGTACCTTTGGTTATCCATTGGAGCCCACTGAAGTCGATTTGCATGTCCTCAATCATTCCCGATAGCTACTGGAAAATCTTTGCATCAGGTCAGTTTTTCAATGAAAATGTTGTTCCTGATCCCTACTTGAGGGGGGGTCATCATTGAGTTGGCAGTCTTGGTATCATGCAAGAGCTCTGTCACTCACTCAGCACCGAAGGCAGACCTGTAGAGTAAGGCAGGTTGTCATTCAGCCAGTCTCCCGGTAAAGCAGAGGTATGACACCAGGGAATCCTGTACCGTCTGGCAGGAACTCTATTTACTTACATAGGCAAAAATTTTCACAAACTGGGAAAAAATGGGAGGTTTAAGTGCTCTTCCAACAAGCTTGGCTCACTGTTGTAGGAATTACAGTGGAGCTGCACGCATTTCTTGTTTCCTCTGCACAGCAAGACGTGCAGAATAGAGAAGAGTATATGGCAGGGCGTTTAGGGTTGTTGGTGGAGGGGGGGGGACTCGTACGAGTCATGTCCCTTTGATGAGGATTTTCCATCTCATTGCCATTTATTTAATGCTCATACATCTGGTACGGCGAGTTTTCGTTCAATAGAGGGGACTACACAGAGTTCATCCCAGAGCGGGAAAGGTCCTTTTTCACTCTCCACTTGTCCGCCGTGCACTCAATGGCCACATCAACTGATCACTTGCAGTGCTACAGTCGATACTATCTTATAGGCCTTGGCAATCCACTAGAGCGCAGTTCTCCCAGTACTCTCCAGTGGTTAACTATTAGTTTGCTACCCAAGAATACAAGGCAGTAGTCAATGGCCTTGTGCATGAGGATCGTGTCACAGTTACACACGCCCAACGTAGCGCTAATTGCTCTTAATGAAGAAAACCTTTGTGCCTTTGAGAGACTGGAGTAATTCGTGTGTGGTGGAATTTATAGAAATTCGATGTCAAAACGGCGGGTTTACGCAAGTTGTGAATTCTTGTTGCCCACTGAAACATGGAAGAAGAGCAATTTATTCAGGGCTCAAAATACACGGCATTTTCAAGCTTCCCGAATAAATTTGTCAAGCTTAATGGATGCAATGGGCCGGAGGCTGAAATAACGGTCCACAGGCTCAATATATTCAAATGGGGGGAGGGTTCTGTTAGGAAAGAAGTTGTCCCCTCTCCACCAGTTCCTGCAGTTCAGGGAGCACCTCTCAACACTGTTGCCAGGGTGTAAGGTGGGTTAAGTCGAGGGTCTAGTTAGTGGAGGGGTCCAAGCCTCCATGCAGCTGCGTCTGTTGGCCCATGCTCGCGTAAAAATGGCGAAGATACGAATGGCCGCCCCAGAGGCACAGATCCAGTCTGGCAACACTCCTTCTGGGAGGTATGCAGCTTCGTACAGCCCACTGCTCCAGGGTCAAAATCTCGCCATCCGCAAAACTGGAATGCTCCACAGCCAGAGAAGATGTGGGTGACGGGAAAGGATGGGTGCCACCATCTACGTCGCAGGTGTTATCAGTCACTGGTGCGTGCAAGCAGCAGGCTGTACTTGCCACGTCGTACTCAGACTGCCAATGTGCCAGTTCCAATTGATCTTCCACTGCCTGGAAGATTAAGGAGCACAACTCGTTCCCCCTATTTATATGGAATTTGATTATACGTCAAGCCATCGAAGAACGTTCTCTCTCTCTCTCTCTCTCTCTCTCCCCCCCCCCCCCAAGAAAATCTGAAATGCTCAATACTATATCCAGATATTTTATGAACACCCTTGAACTTAGTAGACCATGGGCCAGTTTATCTATTCTCCAGCTGTAACATCGAATTGGCAGCCATCGGTCGACAATAATGGGAAAAGCGGGAGTGTCAAACGCGTATGAGCTCCAAGGCTACCCAGCCGTCAAGGTGAATTGATTGGCGACTTATTCGACCTTTATTCGAGCCTGCAAAAAATTAAAAAAATATTTGTGGGCGTAGCACAACTTACTCGTATCCAAAACTCTGCAAAACAACCACATCAACTCTGAAGCGAGAAACTGCGCATCAATATAATATGAACTTCAAGGCTGTACAAGCGCTCACTCTGGCACCACTGAACTACCAAACATTTTTCACCTCCCAGCAAAAGCGTGTCGAACGAACCGACAAATAGGAAACACGGTCCTCCGTTAAAAACTCAAAATACAGCGACAAAAAAAAAACTGAATGTTTATTCAAATTTGATAGATTTAGCGAACCAATAATCAATATTTCAAGGCGTCAAATTAAATAGTTCGCAACGAACGGCGCCCGTTGTAATAAATTACCTGAAAATGTCTACACGTCGTGAAATATCAACGCAATTTATAAAATTTCAAATCGGAAAATGAAGTAGACGTCACAAATCGTTTGGTCGCGAGTGTTTAAAGGAAGTCGGAAAGAAATAACAGAACGCTCGACAGCCGAGCGAGTTCTTTACAAGACGACACGAAGGGACAAGTCGACTCTACTTACACAAAACATACAGCTAAAGCTAATCTCTATAACTTTGTTTAAACCTTTTTCCTAAATTGTATCGTCTACTTACACCTAAACAAGTACAAAAACCAAAACGTTGCCATTTCCATCAAATCTACGAACAAAAAAGTAAAATATACTGTCTTTTGCTTGATATAAAAGTAAAATTGTACGCGGCAGAAATGGCTCCTGAATGAATCGTCAAGTTTTCGCAAAAAAAATGAACAAAAAAAAAAACAAGGAAGGGGGGGTGATATGTGGAGGGTCGTTGAAAAATATGTCGGACTGACAAAAAAAAGCACAATTGATACAAAGTAAAATGTAGAACAATAAAAATCGAACGCTAAAAAATACAATATCTAAGTGCCAATGCAACGCACGAGTCGCAGAACGCCTGGTTGTGTGCTGAGAAAACAGTTTCTCTTCAAATAGGTCATATCTACGAGACCAACGGTGAAATGCATTACACAGATATACAAAAATGCAACGTTCAATAAAATGGTCAATCTTGATCTTTCTTTACATATACTTTATACTTGTAAAACGGTTTTTTTGCGCTTTAGGCAATATTCATTTTATTTGTATTTATTTCATTTTATTTTTATTTTTTTTGCAAAAACACTGTCATTGTTAATGTTTTTTAAAGGTTTATATTTCTTTCTTCATATTCTTATATGAATAATAATTGACGTAAACAGAGAAACTGCAGTTGAGGGGGAAAGATAAGGAATATCTTTCTAGATTTCACTTGCTATTTTGATAACAGATAAATCTTTCTTTACTGCATTTGGGAATCGTCTTTCGCTGACCCTTCTTTTTCTTTGCCTAGAATAGTTTTGGATGATGAAAAACACAGCTTCATCATGTAGGGAAACTTGCTCTCTGAAACGAAGAAACGGAGTTGATCATACGAACAATGAAATGCGCGCAAAATAATACAATCATGCTACAAGATTTCACTTTGGAGGGATGAAAGACGGGGGGGGGTGTTTGGGAAGTTGGGTTTGATGACGATGAATGTAGGGAGTCAGCTGAAGCAGTGCGAACAGCAGTAGCAGGTATAGCCACATGAGGCCCATTTCCTTCTTCACCTGGAGCAGACATGTTAGGAAGCTCGTTCCAGTTTGTCCGTCTGTACCACCAAAACCCAATGCATCACCTTGGGGTTGGAGGAGGGAGGATGCCTGGTCAGGGGTTGAACCAGAGTTTGCTGGTATTATCCCTGCCTGGCATGGGAAACCTCTCATCACCTACGGTAGGTGTCCTAACCTGATGCAACTTGTGAAAACCACTGCAGCCTCAAATGAGCCATCTCTTGTCCTCCCAGGTCCTGTGGAGCAGGTTTTCCCTGTATGACGCTCTTGAGGTCCATCCCTCCAACCTCCTCTGGCTGCGGCTGAGGGACCCTAAGCACTCTGAGCTGTACTACAGCCAGCCCCTCATATGTACACAGGTCTGTTTCCTTATTTGATGACTGTACCTAAACCCTCGACGAGGATTATATCAGTCATAGAAGTTGCGGTTTCGCTAATACGCAAGAGGCCGGCCCTTGCAGCATCCACCGAACTCAGACCTGTGGAGGTATGGCAGGTATTTGGTCTTAGCCAGTCTCCCGTAGAGAGCTGTTGCCTGTGTGTTACCGCGCGGAGGTGATCACCTGAGGAATCCCGTACCATCTGGGAGTAGTTCTTAATCTGGTTCCCTACCTGATCTTACTGTTTACTTGGGTGGCAAGTTTCAAAAGGACAGATCAACTATGACCACGTTTCTTGGCCATCACCTTCTTCGCAAACTTTGCAAAATGGTTATAGGCTTGCTTTGTAGCAGTCAATGCTGCTAAGTTCGTTTGCCCTCCGAACAACCGTCGCTCATTGCTGTAGAAACTACAGTGGAGCAGCACATGGTTTCTTGTTTCCTCCGCACTGGAGGCACAAGACGTGCATAATGGAGAGTCTTTCAGAGAAAAGAAGTGGAGCCGCGCATTGAAGTCACCATGTCCCGTGAGGAACTCGCTCGTCCAGTGGTCTGGCTCAACCCATTTTCTTGAGAGACGTTCACGGATGTTGGGGAAGAACTCATACGTATCACGCCCCTTTGACGAGGATTCCCATCTCGCTTGCCACTTCTCTAGAGCCCATTCATCGACGGCGGCAAGAATCTGTTCTGTGGTGAGATCTGCACGGAGTTCAGCCCAAAGCGGGGGAAGCTCCCGTTTCACTCTGCACTTGTCAACCATGCACTCAACAGCCAAATCAACTGGTAACTGACCAGTGATCACCTGGAGTGCTTCTGTTGATACAGCCTTGTACGCCTTGGTGATCCACAGGAGCGCAGCTCTCTGGGATTGGCACAATACTCTCTTTTGATTGACAGTTAGTTTGCTACCCCAGACAACGGCGCAGTAGCCAATCACACCTAGATAGATGGCCTTATACATGAGGATAGTGTCATCCTCATATATACACAGTACCTGCTCTGCCAACTCCCGCTCTGCCTTGCAGAACTGTACTTCTGACTTACCAACCTTAGCCAGGTGGTACCTTAGTGGACAGTGGTCTGTAGATAGGGCACACAGCTTCCGTATAACTTCTCTCTCCAGACTGCCTTCGGCCTGGCACATTCTGACAATAAGCAGCCCTGCACTTCTCCTCCCACTTGCCAACGTTCTTGATAAAGTGGCTATTAGTGGTCCTTACAACGGGTAAGGTCCACCTGAGAGATGCTCACATCCTTTTCATACCAGTTTGTCAGCTTCCCCATTCCCTTCTATCTCTGTATGTCCTGGCCCCCCACACAGTGTTTATATGTTTTTTTTTTGCCAAGGTCCTTCTCCCAGTCAGGCATTCTCAAACCAGCCGTGCGTAAAAACAGTTGCCACTGCACCCAGTGGTATCGCTGTCTGGGCCCTGGCCACCCATAATGTCCTGCACCGGCTAGGCTGTCCGTATGATATACCATAGCCCCAACCTCTCGAGTGAGACCACCTCCTTCCCTTGAAGTGTTGGACCACCTTTGTCTACTGTAATTGAATCAATGACTTTTCATATAGAAACTGCTCACTTAAACATCAGCCAGCCAGGAATAAGAAACAATGCGACAAGGCCTGCTCTATGCTTCTGACTGCTTATTGGGTTTTAAGGTCTTTGGGTCCCAAGGAAAGGGCACAAATAAAGGTCTTGGCCTCCTTTTTCTTCTAGGCACATTCTGAGGCCAAAGGTTTAGAAGCTCTCTGAGCGGATTATCACAACACTCACCAGTATATAAGCTACACATTCCCAAGGCTTCAGAACCAGAACCTGGATCGTAGTGAGCTCTAGGTTAGGTTTCTCCTACACGTCCCTTGTCTGAGATATTGCAGCTGTGAGGACTGGGAGAGTTAATAGAGTTGAGCAAACTCTCCACAAGTAAGTGTATCTATGGAAGCCTCTGAAGAGTGCTTCCAGTTACCTTCTACTAGTATGAATGCATTCAGGTCCAAGGAACATAGGTACTGAGTGCAAGGCAACTGAGTAACTGTGATTGATAGAACATTCCCCAGTAGGCAGAAAGCTCACGGGGCAGTTCTGTACCCTTGGCGATCATTTAGCTCTTCTGGCACCTCTTCTCCAGGTACCAGGTGAAACTGAGGATGGGCAGGATACATTATGGCAAGAGAATGTCATAAAACTTAATGTCAACAGATGCTGACCATTTCTAACAAAACTTTCTAAAACGAGGGATTAGTTCTAATGAATATTGATAAAAGATTCTCTTACCGTTCTTGACAGGCATGTGGTTACAACTGACCAAACAATTGACTGCGTCCTCGACAGAGTCAAACTCCATCAACCCAGATGAGCTTTTGTCACCTAAAATGAACGTACGAATAAATTAACGCTTTGAGATTTGTTATTTGTCCTGGATAACGGTAACACGATGCTCAACAAATAACCTAGATGACCCCTCGCATGTACGTTCACACCAAACAAAGTTCTTGGAACGAACGTATTCATATTGACTTAGGTGCTTCATTATAAATTCAGATTGAAAGGTTCGAAAACGCGTTTCGACGAGTTCTTGGAAGACTGTTGATTGGAATGCCCAGATGACAATACTTGTGGGATACAGCTTCTTTCGATATGCCACTCCCATAAGAACTCGTTGATCTCTATGGATGATATAACGATAATTTAGTATGCACCGTGTTCAGTCTGATAACACTCATTGCAGCACAACTTCTTTAGGAATCCATAGAGAATTTAGTACAGTACAGAATGCTACTAGAACAGACCTGTTTCATCCATTCTGGTGGCTCCGTGACATTACTCCTGCGTATTGAGATCAGGTTCAGCGTATTGTATCAGGTTGACCTTCACGTCTCACTGTGATGGCAGTTCTTCCTTGTCCTCTATCCCCTCATGAGAATATTGCTGTGTACCGCCATTCGCATACATCCTCCCACAGTATCCACTAGTTTAGGAAGTTTAGGAGCTTTCTTCCACGTCTCCATGCTTCATCCCTACGAGATACTGGACCCGAATCAGCATCCTCTTCTGACTGAGCACTGCCCAGGCAAATTGAGCAATGCACCTTCCAGTTTTCCTTGGAATGCAATGTGAAGCGAACCTATGCCTCTAGCAAGAGCTGCCTGACTGTGTACCATCAGCTGGCCTTCCATTGGCGCAAGAAGATGGCATGGGGGAAGCAACATCCATCATCACCCTGCAGTGCAGGCAGTTTGGGCTCGTAGCCTTACCATTCCCCCTTCTGCGCTGTCTCCCACTCATAGTGCTCATGTTATGTTACCTTTCTTTGATATCAATACAGTCCACTTTGCCAACCTTACATTCCCTAATTTTCTTTCACCCGCCACTCAACTTCTCCCTACATTTCTACCTTCCAGAGGTCGCCCGAGTCTCTCCATGCGAAGACATGAACTGAGGCCCCTGGTACTCTAAGCAAAACTACTTAAAAACATTACGCCCTGAATGTAATTTTCAGTGCTAGGTTGTAAGCTTTCATCTCGCAATGCATCAATTGTAAATAAATACAAACACAGTAAATGATCAAACATCTACAAACATAATTTTTAACGCAATTTTTCTAACGTTCTCTCAACAAAAAAAAATCATAATAGTAGTAGAATGTGCTACGTGAACAATAAGAGTTCAATATTTGTTGAAAGATAATTATGAGTAACCCATGAAATTACGATTTTCAAACGAGTATCTTTTTCACAGTGCGTCCCCTATAGTAAATCCCGATCAATCAATACGAAATTCTTCACACATTAAATCGTGTCGAGAGTCCTTTAAATCAATAAAGGTAGTGGCAGAAGTAAAAGCAGTCCAATAAATTAAGAAGCATAAAGCACAATCAGTTTCTACATATAACGTCAAGTTCTACCATGTTCACATAACCTGAGTGAGAAACAGATTTTATTATCTGTTGAAAATCGCTGAATACACAGAAGGACGACTTGTACATCCCTAATCAGGCATTTGTTGAAAAATGTACCACCCACGACAACAGTAATTGTGACTTTTTTTAAAACAAGGTATGTTATTGTTTCATCCCAGAACTTCGACTAGACAGTACATGGTTTCAGTGACAAGGTCGTCATCGATACATAGGTCACGGTTGATCGACAGAGCGAGAATCGTACAACTTACGGAAAGGTTTAAAAAGGCCGGGCGCCAACTAACCTTTTTTAGGAAACAGCCTGATAAGAGCGGGTTTTTTCTCACATTTGTCGGCAATCACTGATGACAACTGTTCGTCAGTCAAGTCTGGTGGAGTGTTGAAAAAATGTAGAATCTGAAAAAACCCCGAACAATATATAAACAACAACAGAAAAATTGGGGAAATAATTTTACAACTTAGTTACATTATAACCAGATGTACGACAGCAATTAAAAATGTTGGAATGGATGACTAACAAATCCACACCGGCTTGACAAGCAATTCTTATTTTCGGTGCAGCAGAGATGCAACCTTGTTGGGCACAAGAAATAGTAGAATGACTGGACAACGAGAAGACTATTAGTGTAATGGAGTGGAAGTGAGATGTTTTTGAGCACGTTGTTAGAATTAGAGGACAAACTTAGGTTCCTTATCCTTAACACTCATAAGAGATACATTAGTTGAAAGTCATGGAGGTTGCGTTTTCACCAGACATTTTTCAGCATCCATCAAAGCTAGACCCATGGTTGGTAAGGCAGGTTGTCCTTTAATGAGTCTCCCAGTGTAGCTATGTTGCCCATGTCGAGGTATGACCCTTGAAAATCAGTAGCATCTGGGAGGAGTTCTTAATCCAGTTTCCCACCTGATCTAACTATTAACTTAGGTGAAAAGTTTCTAAGGGGCAGATCAATTGTGACCATATTTCTTTGCCATGGCCTTCCCAAACTGGGTGAAATGGTTATAAGTTTGCCTAGTAGCAGCCCAACCTTCCAACTTTAGCTATTAAGAACCATAACACATTACATACTAACACTCCATAGTCTACCATGTTACGCAACAACCATTACTCACTGTCGAAGGAACTACTTTTTCCTCGGTTATGTAGGCACAGGATGTGCAGGATGGAGAAAATAAGCGGAGCCGCGCGTTCAAGTCGCCATGTTGCATAAGGAACTGGCTCATCCAGCGATCTAGTTCAACTACCCTCTAAGACGTTCACGGATGTCGGGAAGAAACTCATAAATGTCACACATCTCTTTGCTCTCATGATTTTCATTTTGCTTGCCATTTATCTCTTGCCCATTCATCTAGCGTGGCAGGTTTTCATTCAGTGGCGAGGTTCTACATAGAGTTTGGCCCTGAGTGGGGAAAGCCCCACCATGCATGCAACAGCTACGTCAACTCGGTTAGCCCTTGAGAGTGATTCGGGAGATGCTAGGGCTTGGTGGCCCACACGAGTGCAGCTCTCTGGGAACGGGACAGTTCTTCTTTTGATTGACTGTGAGTTTTGCTACCCCAGACAACAATGCAGTAACATCACGCCTTAGTTGATGGCATGTGCACGTACGCATACACGGTAATGCGCCCCAAACGGCCTTGCTAATTGTTCGTAATAAGGCGAGCCTTGCGAGGGTAGTGCCTTTGAGGGATTGGCAGTGTCGGCTGAAACGCTACCCCTCACATATACTCGTTTCTCAATAAGAAGCCTGCGGCTGAACAAACGTCAAGAACTCTCGTAGGTGATCACTCATAAAACTGCACGCGAGTTAGCTACAATACAAAAGCGAGTAGCAAGTTCCTGCTAGACTGGCCGGAATGTCTTGGAAAGGCAACCAAAAGTCACCTGAACCAGCTAGATGAAGGACAATAAATAAATAAAAAACTTGGCCAGTCTGACCAGAGAAGAACTATCCCAATCAAAAATCGTGCCCTTTAAAGAAAACGAGCACGCCACAGGCAGTCAAATGACGTTCACAGGGAGCAGATAACACGACAGAACACATTGTTTACGTAACGTTATAGCCTGTAGCTGTGCAGTAGTTTCTTCCAATCTTAATCCTGTTACTGAGCAGTAAGGAAGTTTGGAGACACTCTCCTAGGCTGTTCATGCGCTCCACATCCCTTATGTTCGATGCAGTCTCCAACTGTGGCCGCTTTTAATACTTCCACTCTCAGGTTATCTCTCGAATTGTTTCTTAAGGCAAAAATGAAAGAAGGTCAACGTTTTAAATCAAATACCCCTTTACACGCTTAGTTAGTGGCTGTAGTAACAAAAGCGCTCTGCCCCTAAAATCCCTCAGACTCGAAATGAATTTTAAAAATATCTGGTGCGTTGAAACACACAACTTTCCTTAGCTCTACAACAATTCACTTTGTACATGGCTAATTCTATTCAATCAATTCATTTATCACTCAGTTCATTTGAACTCGGTCAAACAACACTTTACAGCAGCTGGAAGCAGTATCGCTTACAGTTCCAGATTATATTGTGCTGTTCGTACTCATTGCAGGACCATTATTGAGCAATTGGTACACAGAAAATTAATGAGGCTGTAAACAAAAATTTTTTGAAGGAGGATAGTAATCACTTTTGCAGAGTTATTGGGTAAAAATGTTTAGAACTGGTAGTAAGCGAAACGGCAGTAGTTGAACTTCAGGAATTTCTGGAGTGAGCCCCATGTATCTCATGAGCGTTTTTAAACACAAACCCTTTAGTTATTGGATTGGACTACGATATCAATTTTTTTTAACATTCTACAAAAATTCCAGTGGAGTTTGTCAGGAAAAAACTGCGCTAAAAACGCTTTTCGTCGAAAATTTTGATAATTTATTGTGCTGCTCTCGTCATTTTCCCACAAATGGGAATTTTATTGTATAATTGTCTTATTGAGAGCTATCTATATAAAAAATTTAATCAAAATCGTTAGAGCCATTTTTGAAAAAAAAAAAATTTGGTGTTTTGATCACTAGGATAACTATAGTTGAATTTCGGTGGATTTTGCCCATACCCTTATTTTGGCGTCCTATGATAACCTGTAGGCTAGACATCATGTTTCAGCTGATTCGGTACGGTTGTTTTCTCTAAAAACCGGTCTAAAATCGATTTCGTCGAAAGTTTTGGTAATTTATTGTGCTGCACTCGTCATTTTTCCACGAATGAAAATTTTATGGTATAATTGCCTTATTGAGAGCTACCAATATTAAAAATGTAATCAAAATCGTTAGAGCGGTTTTTGAGAAAAAAAAAATTTGTTGTTTTGGTCACTATGATAACTATAGTTAACTTTCGGTGGATTTTGTTCATACCCTTATTTTGGCGTCCCATGGTAACCTGCGAGCGAGATATCAAGTTTGAGCTGATTTGGTACGGTGGCTTTCTCTAAAAATCGTATACAGACACACAGACAATTTTCCCAAATAGTGTTTTTCGGACTCAGGAGGGTCTGAAACGTAAAGATCTGAAGAAAACTCAAAATATGTTTCAATTCCCCAAGACAGTTAGAACTGCACACCTGTTGGCCTTCAGGGGCATTTTGGTGGCCTAATAAAAGCGAGGAAGCTGGGTGCCACGACTCCCCGGCAAAGGATCTTTTGTTTCGTTTTGGAAGGAAGCGAGTAGCGCAACCGCCAGAATCAATTGTGACAGAACCCCCACAATCAACGTGTAGAAGCACTTGCTCTGAATGGCTCTCTGTACACACAACTGAAGAACGCCCAATTTAAAAGAAGACTAAAGGCCGCAGCAATTGTACGAACGAATAAGCGGGGCGCAGGATGAATCCACACGGTTTTGCTAATTGAATGAAACTGTGAGGTAATTTTACCTTTGCAGGGCCGGTAATTCTGTTTTTGCTCGCCATTGCCGCATTCAAAAAGCGGTTATTCTTGTTGTTAGCGAAATCCTTGAATGAAGCAGAGTTGTCGGGAAGAGTGTACGGCTGAGCCACTTCACTCAAGAAAGGCTGTTTAGAGAATCTGGAGAAAGACAAAAGTACTGTTAGACAAACATTTTTGTACGAGCCACATAGCCTGCAGTTGAAGGAACAATGACAATGCGGATATGCAATGATAATGCGTATATTGAACAAAATATATCTGGCGCAACGCTTCACACCACTCTACTCATGATGGTCCCCACACTTTCATGACTTACTCATTGAATCTATGTTTCATCAAGTTCATACAAAATTGGTACTACTCCACGTTTTACAATAAAAATGGCAGCGCTTGTAGTTATTGATGCCACGACCTACGCCCAAGTAATTTAAGGTGCTATCAACACAATATTTCGGAGGCTTCGTGTTCATCGCACAACTTTCTTTTGATCGATGTTAATTCACTGGTTCCCATAGCTTTTGCTACTAATTCAATTCATTTCCACCTGGTAGGCACTACAAGAGCATGTAGAACAGCTCCAACGACGGCCCTGCAGGTGATAGTACGCTGCTTGCCCTTGGACCTGATCCTGGATGTGCAAGTAGCAAAGATAAAGATAACACAGCTGAACAGGGTCACAGTGGCCATGGAGCTCAAGTTGGCGAGATGAATAGGGCCTAAGGAAAGCAGTAAAGGAAAAGATGGATGTGTTATCTTTAGACAGTACGTTGCCAGCGGAAATGGACACACTGGAATAATTGTAAACTGAGAACGGCCCAAGGTCTTTTTTTTCTTTAACTTCATATAACTGAGCTAGCGAACATTGCAGCCTCCAATGAGCCTATTGTGTGAGAGTACATGAGCCACCTCATGTCCTCCCAGCTCTTGTGGAAATGGTGTTCTCTGATGCGAAGTCCCCACCATTCTCACACAAAACCTTGAGGACCACCCCTGCAACCTCCTCTGGCTGCAACTGAGGAACCCTAAAGCACACCACAGCCAGCCTCTCACAAATACACAGCGCATGCTCCATTGACGCCCACTCTGCCTCGTAGAATCTGCAACTCTGTACCTCTGACGTACCAATCTTGGCCAGGTGGACAGCGACTTGTGGACAGGCCACATACCATCCGTATACCTTCCCTCTCCAGACTGAGAATCTCTTTTGTCTGCTCCCTGGAGAGTACGATAAGGAGCCCTGAATGCCTTTGGCTTGGCACATCCCACCAATAGGCAGCCCTGCACTTCTCCTCCCACCTGCCTACCTCCTAGACCAGGGCTCTGGGTCATCCCTACAAAGGGATCAGGGGCCAACTAGAGAAGTGCACATCCTTTCCTCACCGGTGTCAGCCCTTCTATCTCTGTATGACCTCGTCCCAAACACAGTGTTAGTTTGTTTTCTTTTGCCAAGGTCTTCTGCAGGTATCCCCAACCCAGCCTGACTAGTATAGGAACTCAGGGCCTTATGTGCAGCCTGACTGACATAATGTACATCCTTTACCATTTCAAACCCCTTCGCAGGAGGTGTTGCATGCACACCATCATTGCGAAGAGCTCGGCCTGGAAAACTGTTACCAGCACACTGAGTGGCCCTGGACTGCAGTTGCACAGTCTTCTTTCCTATCCTGGTCCACCAGAAGGGGTTACTATAGATGAGTGACCACAGGTCTAATGATCCCCCTACACACCTGCAAGGCCCCATATCTTATCAACCATTTTCTGAATAGCCCACATCACGGATGAAGGCTTTTGTTGCTCCCCTCACGTGTGCGGCCCGAGTGAGCTTTCTGCCTAGGAAGACTCCCAAGTATTTCACTCCCTAGCCTAAGAGATCTACTTACCCAAGCTGAAGCGTGCCACCAAAAAGAGGAGCGTTCTTCAAGTGATTGATGCACCTTTCCACGGAGATACTGTCGCCCATTTGGATCATAGCACAACCCTCTTTGGTCTTCAAAAACTTGATCTGCAAAAGAGATAATCCAGATTGTACTGCATTGTATAGTCTTGTGAGTTGAGTGTATCAACAAGCAAACGTTTGAATGGCCACATACTGACAAGTGAACTTAGAATTGATGTTTGAGATCAATTGTTGTTGAGATCAATTGAGACAACTTTTTGTGAGCCACAATTATCTGGGTTGAGTGGAGGGTTTTTTGCAATCTCGATACACAGGGGTTCGGGCACGCTTGACACTAGTCCTCTATAGGTAGGATTAACGCATAATTCTGGAATTCAACTTACCCTTATCACGTTCCCATACAAGCAGAAAAGATTGAAGAGCTTGTCCGGATTAGTTTTTTGAGGGTCCAAACCATAAGCCATCAGGACGCATCCGCTTCCTCCTTGGACGCCATTGGGGGATGGAAGAGCGTTGTAAGACGGTGCCCCTCCACCTCTCGGAGGCGGCGGCACCAATCCTTCCCGCCCTCCTCCGACGCCTTTCATCATAAATCGACTGGAAAAATAACGATTCCTCAATTACTACAAAATCAGGAGAATAAATGACGAAATATTACGTACATATAAATTTCTGCCCTAAGACAGCACGGTAGCTATTTTCAGATCATTTCGACATCCGCGGCACTAGTGATAGCGTTATCTGATTAGAAAACACGTGATACTGAGCATCAGGTGATACTTGCTTCCACAAGATTTAGCGCCGTACTGACCTCACATTTGGAAGAGGAATAGATTCCACAAGTTGTCTCACACCGAATATGCCCTAAAGTGATAACGACACCCAACCTAGCTACTAAATTGAATTAACTGGGCTGCCTCGTCTGAAAGGTGCTTTATAAGCGAAGCGACATAACTTCACCTTGACACTTAGTTTAGATGCGACAAAGTAACTCTTTGTACTGAAATCCCCCAGAAGCAGTACAGCTTACCCAAAGGTGAGGGAAGGTTTCTTCTACTTATCTCTCTAGGGGAGCAATGGAAATCATTTTTTTGACAGCTGAGTATATACATACTCACTGCTCCTCTTTGATACGCTCTGTTCTTAAGTATCATAGTTAGGGATTAGTACAACAGAGGGCCATTGCAGGTCAATTTGGGACTGTTCTCTGTCTTATCCAATGAACTAATCCCTGCCTGATTAATTAAATTTTGCAATCAGTTCAGCCTAGTCATGTCTAGAATGCCAGCCATAATAATATAATGGACCAGGAATAACCAAACCAGCTCCACTCCATCAGATGGCAGTTGGCGCACATTTGAGAGGATGGGAGTTGATATTTTGGGACCATTCCCTCACACCAAGCGTGGGAACTGGTATGTCGTCGTAGCAGCAGACTATTTTTCGAAGTGGCCGGAGGCTATTTGTGTACGTGACCAGGAGGCGGCTAGTATAGCCTCAGCATTGGTAGAGCAAATTTTCTGCTGCGTCGGAGTACCCTTGGAAATTCCATGGACCAAGGACGCAATTTTGAGTTCAAATTGGTCAAAGAAGTGTCTGATCTTCTTGGGGTACATCGTACACGGACGACAGCTTTACATACACAGTCAGCTGGTCTTGTAGAGCGGTTGAGCAGATCTCTTACGAAACACCTGGCAATGTTCGAGAACAAGAACAATCAAACTGATTGAGACACCAAAGTGCCTCTGTTCCTGATGGCATACCGCTCTGCACCTCACCATACAACTGCCTTTTCTCCTGCTCAGCTAATATGGCCGGGATTTACGTTTGCCCGAGGAAATGATCCGACCACCAACGGACGAAGCGGGTCAACAAACACAACTTGCCTTTGACCTTCGGAGAAGCCTGGAGCAAGTACGGGAGTTCGCACGAAACGAAGCCGTTGAAGATGCAAACTCAGAAGGAAGCATTCGATCGTAGGGCTCGATCACTCGCCTTTAAGGGAGGCGATTGGGTTTGAGTATATATATCCAAAGCTCAAGCCTACATGGACCGGTCCGTGGGTCATCGAAAAACGCATCAATGACGTGCTGTTTGATGTGAAGCTTGATAACACGAAACGACGATTACATGTTAACTGTCTAGCAGCTGCGAACGTCAGGTCAATTAAAGAAGAGGGGGATAATGGTGATACCCAGTTATTATTGTTTTGGTTGTTCCAGTTATCACAGGTATTGTTGGAGTGACTTTAACAAGTCACAAGTAGAGAATATTGTTATTGATTAAAAAAGAACAACCATCCTTTTGTTAACAGTTACACTTAACTTTACATTTGGGGGCTCCGTCCCTTTAGTTTGAAGTCGGAGGAAGAGGGCCTCTTCTGAGAGCGAAGATCCTTCGCCCTGCTGGAAGAGCCTCGCAGATAGACGAGGCAGTTCGACCTCAATAGCTACAGTAGGGGACTTGGAGAAGATCTGAAAGTAAGACCCCCGGGAAGGCTTTCAAACTCCCTAAAATAAGTAATACTACGTTCTTCAGCGAGAGCTTGAACCAGAAGAGGCTCTGGAAGCCGATGAAGAACCACCCTGAAACTGGTAAAAAGAGGCCTAGACCCTCTACTGGATGTACACCTCAGAACTAGAGAGACGGGGATCGAAACAGGATGGTCTCCCATCCAGATCCCAGCAGCACAAAGGGCACATCTATCCTCTTTAGGCAGAACAGACCAAGTTATAGGGTGTCGAAAGGGTGAGGGTGGTTTAGTACACAATTTAGGCCCAAGCTCCCTGATTTCCAACACGCTGACACATTCTGACAGCCATTTTTGGTATAATTTGCCTCGTTCGTGAAGCCTATTTTTTTCGTCACGCATTAATATTTTTTCGGTTGGGTTCTTGCCAACCGAATCCACACACACAGCTGCTTTTCCGAATTACATTCTTAATTCTCAAATTTTCTTTCTATTTACATTTCTTCCTTTTACAACTTTAGCACGAAGGGGTTCTGAACATGGTGCCTTCCAAGATTTAGATGAGTCAAATGCGTCGATGATTCACGTTTTTCCTCTCCCCTAAATTCATTATTCAGTTCTGTTTCGAGCCAACCCATACTATGCTTACTTTGACATCTTTTTTACATGAGAAGGTAAGTTTTTTCCGCATTTCGTAACCTGTTATCCCCATCTTTAACTATAAGTGCTTGCTACAACTGGGCCTCCCAGCCAAAGTTGCTCGAGTCCAAGCTTGGATAGGAATGAGGGAGCGTCCCCACGTGGTGCTCAACAGTTACTCAATGCGCCTATAAGTCATACAACCCTAATTACCTCAGACACATCAACGACAACCTGAGCTATCATGGTTAAAGCGTTCTACTTGACGATAAGCTTCTGGTCGCTATGCTGAGGATTGGGAACAGCTTCCAGCTTCCATAAAGAGGTGCGGTGTTGGTTGATGGCCACACAAACAGCCGGCTCAAACTCGAAACATGGGTACCCCCCACACTGACGCATACCAACGGCCCCCCCACCTCATCAGAGACACAACAAAACCAGAATTTAGGTTAGCAGAAAAAATATAATATAAATAAATAAAAAACAATTAAAATTAAAAAAATTGATATAAAAAATATAAAATAAAAGAAATAAAATGAAAAAAATTAATATAAAATAGATTAAAAATTAAAAAATTAATATAATATAAAATAAATTAAAACTTTTTTTAAAAGTAAAAAACAGTCTGCCCGATCAAAGCTTTAGAACGCTATCATTGCGCACAATGAGGCTATAGGCCTCAACAAGGCCTGGCCCATTTTCGCCCATTAGGTTGATGACCACAAATGAGAGTGCACGTTATGCAACACCGGTGAAGAGGAGCAGACTGGAGACATCTTCGGAAGTTTGAGGGAGAACGAGGTTTTTCAGGTCCTCAACTTACAGGATACTTGTGAAATGAACATTGATTATTTCAATTCTTGATTTCAACTACTTTCAAGAAACAAGGACATTAGGGGACGAATTGTTAATTGATGAGCTTTTTGCACTAAACAATTTTATCAACTTGGCCTCAAACTTAATTTGTTGTTTGTTCTTGGTTAGTTGTCAGTAAACAGGCCGTCGTGCCGCTATAGACTCTTATGACATAACCAGTGATACCGATGAGAGCTGCGCGTACAAGGGAGTAGCTGCGAATGTAACTTTGTGGCATAAAGCTTAGCAGCGCGAACTCGAAGAAAAGTCGAGGAACAACTAAAACTGAATCTATACGCAAAGCCCATATTCTGTGAAGCGCAAGGAAACCAAATGTGCAACTGTAATGACTTCGGAGGAACTGGAAATGAGAGGTCATTTGTTGAGCAGTGAGTTCGGGTTGAAGGGCAGTGATGCGTTTCAGGGCGAATATCTACGCACAAGTTGCTATTTCAATAGTTGCCAGTCCATTGCGCCCAACCAACTCAATTTCTCGTGCGAAACTTCTCAACTTAACGCCGGGTGAGCCCAGGATGTTTTCCAACGCGGTAAAATCAACAGAACTTCTCATCCCTTCAATTCAAATAATTCAAAAGCTTTTGAATGAGTTGTGTTTCCATATTCCTTTCTGACTGGAGACCATTCTTACTCGTAAACCTCGAGCAGTCTAAATAAAATCGTCTTTCAACCGCCACAAAATCAAAACGTTTCACTTCTCTTCAACGTAGCCGCAAAGTTCATTTTGTTACAAATACCTAAAATACATCATTTCAGCCTGGGCGTTTTTTTTTTTTTTTTTTGCGGAATCACAGTCCCACCAAAGTCTGAATGATGACTTCAGCGCCATTCACGATTTGGATGGCATTCTAGGACAATCATGAATTACCACGGTTTTGGAAGCTGGATACCAAACGTGACTGATGGAGCAAACCAACCCCCTGTCACATGATTGTAATTTACCAATTGTCTAAATTTACATTCCTGAATGGTACAAACCACCTAAATAGTGAGTGGTATGTCTGTGGGCACCATTTAAAGGTGGAATTGCCTCAAACGATGGTAGCTATTCTTGGAAGTTGGATGATTTCCCCCTAGTTGGGGCAAACCAACCCCCTGTCACATGATTGTAAGTTGCCAATAGTCCAAATTGACCTTCCTGAATTAAACAGACTGCCTAAATAGTGGATGGTATGTTTTGGGCACCATTTACATGTGGAATTGCCTCATATAAGGGTAGCTATTTTTGGAAGTTGGACGATTTCCCACTATATGGATCCAACCAACCCCCTGTCACATGATTGTTAGTTACCAATTGTCCAAACGGACGTTCCTTAATGGAACAAACCGCCTAAATAGTGGGTGGTATGTCTGAGGCATCATTTAAAGGTGGAATTGCTTCATATGACAGTAGCTATTTTTGGAAGTTGGACTATTTCCCACTTGATTGAGCCAACCATCCCCCTGCCACATGATTCTAATTTACCAATTGTCTAAACTTACATTCCTGAATGGAACAAACCGCCTAAATAGTGAGTAGCATGTCTGAGGGCATCAATTAAAGGTGGAATTGCTTCATATGAGAGTAGCTATTTTTGGAAGTTGGATGATTTCCTCCTAGATGGGGCAAACCAACCCCCTGTCACATGATTCTAATTTATCAATTGACCAAATTTACATTCCTGAATGGTACAAACCACCTAAATAGTGGGTGGTGTGTCTGAGGCATCATTTAAAGGTGGAATTGCTTCATATGACAGCTATTTAGCAGTAGCCAGTAGGTATTTGGCAGTAGCTATTTTTGGAAGTTGGACTATTTCCCACTTGATTGAGCCAACCAACCCATGACATGGACATGACTGTGAGCATAGTCCAAATTAACGCTGCAGAATTAAACTAATGGTTTAAACAGAGGGCAGTGTGTAGGTGATCATCTTTTTAATGTGTAATCAACCCCCCTGGACGAAGAAGAAGATAGCAAGGAGGCAGCTGCCAGCCATCGGACTCCACCTGAGCTGCAGGATCTGAGGCATTCGCCGTGGCCTCGTTGGGCCCTGGTTCTAACTCCCCAACGAGCCCATTGGGGGCCCGCTCAGTGTCCCAGCTGCCGCCGGTACCCATTGCCTCACCCCCCTGGGTGTGGAGGAGGGGGGTGCCTGGTCCAGAGTCCCCTGGTTCTATCCCTGCCTGGCTCGGAAGGCTTCACGCCCCAACGCGCCACCCTAACACCCACCCCCACCCCCGCACTACATGATGGTAATCGAGATTTCACTCCTTCATTTGGAACACATTGCAAAATAATAAACCAAAAAACCGACTTGTGCCTAAACTGTCGATGGTAAACCAAAAGACGATCCTCATGTTTTTAAGCTGAGAAGAGTTGAAGGGGTAACTTTAATTAACTCAACATTATGGAGCTATCACCTCTGTTTTGAAACTTATCAAGATCCAGAAATTTTCCTACAATTTGCAGCAACCTAAGAAAATATTTTTGCCTAACGGCTGCGTTTAGATGGGAATATTTGGAAATGTAACACTTCTGAAGGAAGGTTCTAGATAGTTGAATGTATAGAGCTACCACAATGGTGGAACACCTATCCCTATACAGATGAAAGGAGGAAAGATCATCCAGCGCTTTCAGAACAGCGTGCTCAAAAAATACACTCAACGCTCCTTAGTACATGTGGAATGATAGGCTTCGTCATGATCTTTGGTGAAAACCACCGATGAGGCCGTAAATAAAAATACAATCGCCCATTTGGAGCGTCTGTCAGGTCATTCATTCGCATGATGCCGAAGACCTACTGTGGAGGTTGAGGAGAATAAAGTCATTGAACGTGAAATGATGAACTTTAGCGCGATATACTCTCCGGTATTCAGAATGCCCGTACATTTTTCGCCGAGCTCCGCTAGATCGTGGCTCATCAATATCAACCAAAGTGGAAACCTTTCCAATAAACCCTATCGGAAACCAGATTTAATCCGTCGCCCTACGTATTGCATTTGACCCAGCCTAGAATTATTTTTCGAGTGAAACGGTTTATGAGGTCAATGAAAAACACATTTATCAAGAGGACAACGGAAAGCGAGAAGAGTGTAGCGCGGGGGACGTTTCAAGCCGAATTAATTGAGTTCGAGACTTCTTATTGATAAATCACAGGAATCACCATTACTTTCTAAGGTTCTCCCTTTTTCCCTCTAATGAGGCTCGTAATGACGACGAAGCAGCAATTTATTAAACGAACATGGCAAACGCTTCCGCTTGATTAATACCAACACGTTCCCCTTCCATTATGTTGCAAACTGTAACAATTTGACTCGAACTACGAGAAAACTCTTTCACGGAGTGCCACTTCACTTGGAGCTGGAAATACCGTCGAAGTTGAAAATGGGCGAGGAGAAGGCGGTAAGCCGACGATTCGGAACATAATTAGCGCGATCCAGTCGAGGAACGATTTAATGGTGAACTGCGGGGAAATGCCACTGCACATTTAACACCTAGGTGTTACTTGAACGGTTAGCGGTCAAACGGATAACGCCAGTTCGTAATGTCAATCATGTAAGCGTATCAAATCTCCCGATCCGGAAGATGGTACTCTTCCTTATAAAATTACAATCAATAATTAAATACTTTTGAAGCAATCTGTGTAACTTCATATGTTTCCAGTCAGTAATGGCACATTCGGAGGTTACTTGTCGAGGTTTGATTCTCTCTCTTAATCATCCCCTACATTGAATAAAGAAAGAGGTAAACATCAGATTTTTCAAGTCACGTCCGACGCTAAACTGGAAACTTGGCAACTAAAATCAAAACCTTGTAAATTATTACACAACGGTTGAACGGTTTGGCCTAATCTCATACCTCCGAGACCCATCCCATTCGACTCAGCATCGAAAAATACCAGTAAATCATACGAAATACCTAACTACTACGAAAAGTCATCGAAGTTGCGGTTTCGCTGATGTGCAAGAGGCCAGCCCCAGCAGCATCCACAGAACTCCATCACTCCCTGGCTGCATGGCACTGGTCTCACGTCACATCACCTATGCGCCCCCACCACCCCGGCACAAAGTGGAGAATATCCACAAGTTCTGCATTCGCCACCTCTTCTGGCTGAAGAATGGGCCTCCCAAACACACAGTGGTGCGATGCCGCGAGTCCATCGCAGACGCACAGCATATGCTCTGCCGTATCTAGCCCTACCTCGCAGAACCTGCATATCTGTACCTCGCACTTGCCAATATTTGCAAGGTGGTACCTCAGCGGACAGTGACCTCTGAACAGGCCACATATGATCCTCATATCCTTCCTCCCCAGTGCAAGCTCCTCCTTGGCCCTCTCTCTGGAGAGTCGGATGAAGACGGACTGTCTAAGGCCGGGCAGCCTCTGCCAATGGGCAGCCCTGCACCTATCCTCCCATTTACCAACCTCTCTATGTAGGTGGCTCCTGGTAGTCCCAACAAAGGGCTCAGGGGTGATATGGATTTGCGCCGATCCCTTCTCTGCCAACCCATCAGCCCGTTCGTTTCCCTCCATACCCTGATGCCGTGGCACCCAACACAGTGTTACACTGTTGTCCTCGGCAAGGACCTCCCACACCTGCCGCGATGTAAGACAGTATGAGGCTAAGGCCTTGAGAGTGGCCTGAATGTCCACCATAATGTAGATCTGCTGCCGCTTCAGTCCCCTCTGCAGCAGCCGCTGCACACAGACCGTCACCGCAGCCACCTCTGCCTGGAACACCATAGCCAGCTATCCCAATGGGATTGCCGCTCTGATTCTAGGCCCAAAGATGCCTGCCCCTGCACCGAGCCATCAGTGTAGTATACGCCTCAGCATTTGGTCATCAGCCTGTCTCCCTGTAGAGAGCTGTTGCTCGTGTGTGACTGCGAGGAGGTGACCACCTCAGGAATCCCAAACCATCTGGGAGGAGCCAACTTGCCTTTTGGCTGGCAAGTTTCAAAAGGACAAACTATGACCACGTTTCTTAGCCATCGCCTTCTTCGTGAACTCAGCAAAATGCTGAGGCTTGCTTTGTAGCCTACTACAAAGTTGTCGAAACTACAGTGGAGCAGCACACAGTTTCTTGTTTCCTCCGCAGTGGAGGCGCGAGACGTGCATTATGGAGAGAGTGGAACTGCGCATTAAAGTCACCGTGTCCCGCGAGGAACTGGCTCAACCCGTTTTCTCTAAAGACGTTCACAGATGTCATGATTTAGTGACTCAAATAGTTAACCGCACACACCATTTAAAGCCGAATACTTTTATAAGCACCACTGAGCTGCCTCATAGCACATGTTTATATGTGTAAGGTGAGCATGGTCTCTATAAACTGGCACCCACACTCATGATTAGGCCCTGGACAATACAAGAGTTACCTTCATCCCTGGGTGTATCTACAGTCACAAAATTCCGCGAATTCTTTCCAATAGTGGACTTTGGCTCACTATATTTACTGTGACTATTGACGCATAGTAGAACTCTGGGAATGGTTCTATTCGACCTAGCATCTTGAAATACCTAGAATACCTATCCCAAACACGGCGTATAGCGATAAAACTGCCAAAATTGCGTTTTCGTTAATTTATTTAACCATTTACAAAAAAATGTCCAGTCCGAAAATATAGGATTATTATTCAGAAAAACAATAAAGCAAAAAAGTCAATTTAAAAAAGATTCGCTTCGGCGCCGTCAATTCCAATTCTTCAACACTTAGGTTCTTCTTACCGCAAAAAGAAACAAAAGGCGATAACTACACTTCTTGATTTGTAGCAGGTGTCATACGTACAAGACACAAACCCAAAATAAGGAATTTCTGGAGAGGAAGATAAAGCACCAACTAAACAGGGGAGACAAAACTTTCTTTTTTTGTATATTCCCTGAGGGGTTCGCGAGCTTGAACTCGACACGGGCCTGACACCAATCTTTTCCTGACCTCTAAACCCCCATTCCTGTTTCTACATTTGCTCTGTGAGAACACCTGGTCATAAGTTTGAGGATTAGTGATTTTGTTTTGGAACGTAGGAGAAAATGGAAAATATAGGAGTTAAACGTTAATTAAAATTAACACAAGTCCCTTTAGAGCTGTGTGCCTCAAGATTTTTTGAGCGCGACAAACCCCATTTGAGAAAATGATCTGCGTGCGTGCGAACACGATTGAAAGAAAACGGGTGAACCAAGTCGGCCTAAAATTCTGATTTTCGTCTAGACACAGTTCATCGTGAAACCCGTTCATTCAGGTATTCGACCCAGCATCGGAAAATACCTCGGAATACACGACGTAATTGCAATAAAACTACTAAAATTTCGTTTTTGGCCAATTTTTGTCAACAACCGCGTATCTCGTCCGATCGCATTATCACGCAGTCGAGCGCGACTAAGTGAAATTTTCGCACAAAAGAACAATTTTTTTAGACCACGTTAAAGGAGAAATATGGCCTGAACGGGGAACAAAATATTACACCAGAGGCACTAGTTGGACATCTTACGCTGACTTTGATAGGTGTTGAGAGCACACCCTGCAAGGAGCATTATAGACCTCTCGTTCATTAATTATTCTGTGTCTCCGCTCGCAGCATTTCAGAATTCTTCACATTAAGAATTCACTTTATGTAGCGAAAACTAACTTTCGTTCGTCTCACGAATATGAACTTTTTGAGACTCTGAGTTGGTAGTTCGAAAGTCGTAAGTAATAAAGAAAACATTTCCTTGAAATAAAGCAGATTCTATTGTCTTCAGTTTCTCTTTTTGTTGTTAAATAGCTAACTCGACGAGAACTTGAATCGCTAAGACGGAATGCAAATCTCTTCGCTGCTTTCAAGACGGGAAATCCCTTCCTAACCGTTCAACTTGTTTAGAAGATGCAATATCGCTCGATGGATTATGCTGCGTATTGCCCAGATAAATGACCTTTCCCGCTGCTGATGTATTCCCTTCAATATAGGAACTTTTAGAGGTTAAAGGAACGATTTTGACCCACCTTATCCGACCGTGGACTGAGCGAATGAACGTTAATACCATTTGGTCACACGCAGCTACTGAAATTCCAAATCCCAGGTGAGTATATCTTTAAATGCTATAAATTTCAATCCGTAAATGCAACTGCAACGTTGTACCATTTAAGAGTGACGCTCCAGTGATATTTTACACTAGAAAAATACGATTCAGCAGACCAACTGAATCATTCGAAAACTAGAACGTGACAGTAAGTACCTAAATATTTACATATCCGTCGATGCGCAGAAAGATAGCTTACTTTAACCAACACGATTTTTTTAAATGAACACTACGGTTGTGCGAGTGGAATTTAAAAATAAACCACTTTAAAAAAATATTTTTGTGAGCTCATTTTCCTTTTACCAAGCTTCAAACTTTCACGGCCTTCAAGCGCGAAAGTGTTATGTTTTACCGAGTTCAAACGCACCGAGTGAAAAGTAAATTGAATTAGCAGCGAAAGTCATGAAAACCGGTGAATTTACGTAGAGCTATGGAAAGCGTGTAAGAGACGTCGCATTGGCCATTAGATTAACGAGCGGTGCGTAGCAACACACTACTTTCCGCCACCCCTACATATGCGGGAGCTATATCTTCGTTCAACGCATTTTTACAGGAACATTTATGGAGAACAAAATGTAGGGACTAGTTAGCTGAGAGTACTCCATAAGTTTAATCGAAATCGTCTCAGCCGTTATTGAGAAAATTGGAATACCGATAAATTAATATTCGACAAATCTCCTTTTCTGAGTTAACTTGGCTTATATCTCCGTTCAACATATATATACAGAAATAATTATACAGAACGAAATGTTGGTATGCGTGACTGAAAGACACTCCATTAGAATTTATCACATCTGGGGAAGAAGTTACCCTGGAATTTACGGAAATGTTCGAAAAAACGTTATTTTCGCCACATTTTGATTTTTATCTCTGTTCAATGGACTGTCAGAAAAACATTTATTGAGAACAATACGTAGGTATTAACTATTTTAAAACATCTGGAAAGTTTGGTGATAATCGTTGAAGCCGTTTTGACAAAAAGCGTAAAAAACCGATTTTTGCTTCACAGGCCTATATCTCCGTATTCAATAATACATATATTCATGGAGATATGTATTGAGTAGAAAAGTTAGGTATTGATTAGTAGAAGATGATTTGAAAGTTTAATCAAAATCGTTAAAGCCGTTTCCGAGAAAAATGCGAAAAGCCTTAGTTTTTGGTACATTTTCGTCCCCCACCCCCCTTCCCAACGGCCGAAATCGTCCATAACCTTATTTTGGTTTCTACAAAAAATAACAAACAAAACAAAAAAAGGACCAGCTCAATGGGATCAGCCGTTCTCCCGCAAATCGAATTACAGACACACACACACACACCTTTTTTAGACTCAGTAGCCCTCAAAACGTAAAGATCTGAAGAAAACCCAGAATTTTTTTTGACACGATTACTATACTTTCCTTCCCTTCGGGTAGCGGTAAGTAAAAACTGCGAGAAAAAATAAGTCAAGCGTCATTTATGGGAGGTTAATGTCAAACTATCAATGTGCCGGGAGTCTATTGAACTACGAGCTCCATTTCGGTTTGAGTTAGCGGGATTTATCAAGTATGCGACGCACTACACTACTTTCCTTGGACGTATATAAATTCACGGGTTTTCATGGTCTCATTCAATTTATTTTTCACACAGTACATCTAAACTCGGTAAAACATAACTTAACGTTTTAGCGCTTACAGTTCAGGAATTTGTGGCGGGGATCCTAGAGATGCTAAGATTATTGACCAATTACTAATGAATAATAATGTCGAGTGAAAACTGTGAGAAATGGAAGTAAGTGCCACGGCGGTGATCGGAATTCCGGCAGTTCTGGAGTAGCTTCAATTATCCTATACATAAAGTTCATTGTACAGGTGCTTGATTGGGCTACGATCTCAATTTTTCCTGAAGATTCTTGCAACGTTCGGACGGAAGGAATTGATTAATTTTTTTTAAATGCGTTAAATTCGATTAGTGTCAAAATTTTTGGTATTTTATTGTGCTGCTCTTGTCATTATCCAAAATATGGGAATTTCACGGTAGCGTCGCGTCATTTGGAGCTGCCTATACAAAAAATTCAATTTTAATAATTAAAGCCGTTTGTGAAAAAAAAAGTGTTTTGATCACTGTGATATCTAGTTACAGGCGGATTTCGCATCAGATGGTAACCTGGAGGCTCACACACATATACACCCTCAATTTGACCAAATAGGCTTTAAGACGTGAAGGTTTGAGGACAAACCAACAAATTTGTTCAACCGATTACTTTCCGTTTTATTTCGTACAGCCGAAGGGAGTAAAAACGCTGCAAATTATTACGCAACGGTTTATTTTCCGAGACCCAACCCATTCGATTCAACATCGAATAATACCAGTAAACGATACGAAACACGACCCGATGATTCTAGCTGAAGGAGGTAGGTAGCGTGTGAAATGCGAGCAGGCTGGGAAGAAACGACTCCTTTCGTTACATTGTCCCGCGAGTTCTAGTAGACTTAGTAGACTTTGGCTCACAATATCTGTGATTTCACTGTTTTCTTTCCATACGCAGTCGTAGACCTCTAAGGCTCGTTTCAGTCGACCCAGCACTTGCGATAAAACTTCCAAAATTGCGTTTTCGCGGAGTTTGTAACCGTTATTTACCCATAACAGCCATGGGCTTCGTCCGATCGGATTGCCGCACATGCGAGCACAACTAGATACCAAATGGGATCTTTGGGGAAAAGAATGGATTTTTTAGACATCGCGGATTTGGAATTCCAACGCCTTGAAAGGTAAAGTGTCAGATTGTGAGGGTTTGAAAGGGCGGGAGGGGGGTGTTGTAAAAAAATTTCTGGCTGAAAACAGGTGTTATAATCAGAATGAATAATAAACGTTGAAGCGAAAACGCTTTTCGTGGGAGGTTTTAATACTTTAGTGTGCTGTCATTTTCCCGCTCAAGAAAATGTTACATTACGGTCACATTGTTAGGAATAGTCCAGGCACACAAATGTAATTAAAATCCTACTAGACGTTTCGAGAATAAAATGTTTTGATCTGCATGAAACCTCATGTGTTTTCAATAGCTTATTACTTATACTTTTGAAGAATCGATATTTTTCCTTTTTTATTCAGCATTGTTGAATCGTTACGAACATACCCACCAAAATTGAAAATACAGTTGCGTCTGGGGTAGATTTATTTTGACATTTTATGTCTTTACTTTGCTACATAAACTCGAAAAGTGTAGCGGCCAAGCGTCACAAAAATTATCCTTTGAGGCCGAGTGGACAGGGCAACGTTTTAACCCAAGTTGCAACCACATCCCCTGTGGTGTAATGCATAAGGCATTAGTCTCCTAAACCGGAGGTTGTGGGTTCGAGTCCCACGAGGGACTCAGTTTTTCTATTTTTAGCCTACGAAGTAGGAAGAAAAGTTTTCTTCAGATCTTTGCGTTTCCAAGGCTCATGATTCCGAAAAATGGTGCAACTCTTTCAAGATCTAGTCACAGGCAAACTTCAAGATCTTGAGTATAGCACCATCAGTGGAATCATTTTCAAACGAGAACGCCGACGATTATTGAGCTGAGTCTAATTGAAAAGATTTGGCAAAACCGGCAAGAAAGTCAGGTGTGGATTCACGTGAAGAAGTAAGAAACTAACACAAACGGCGAGTACAGCTTTCGTACAAGTACGCAACCACGAGGGACATTTTATGTATTTTTCTTTAAACTAAACCTCGATTTCCTCCGATGCGATTCCTTATGAGTGATTGGAAACGTTGAGGTTGGCGGGCGCGAAAGAAACCTTTACACAAACGGTGGGTACAGCTTTCGTACAAGTACGCAACCACTAGGAACATTTTATCTCTTTTATTTTTTATGCAATGATAACTACGTTTGATTGTGCACGTTGATGGTTCCGATATAATGGCCGCGTCAATTGCAATTGACATCACCACTTAGTCACTGAGGTTATTAAAACGTGTGATGTTACCAAGCGTTGGATTTTGTAACAGACGTTACCATGCACTTAACTCAACACAAATTTAGTGACGCTTCTCCGTTACATATCCAATGTTACATTTTCGAGTTTATGTAGCAAAGCAAAGACATAAAATGTCAAAAAAATAATCATAACCCTGGCGGGACTCGAATCCACGACCTCTGGTTTAGGAGACCGATGCCTTATGCATTACGCCACAGGGCTGTGGTTGCAACTCGGGTTAAAACGTTGCCTTGTCCACTCGGCCTCAAGGTTAAATTTCGTTACGCTTGGTCGTAACACTTCGCTGTTACATTTTCGAGTTTATGTAGCAAAGTAAAGACATAAAATGTCAAAATAGTAAATTTGAGCTGGTTCGGTGAAGATGTTATCCCAAATAGCGTTTAGAAGCCACTGATGGTCCGAAGTAAAGAACTTTCTGCGCGAACGTTCTTAATACGTTTTCATACCATTTGGGTTTCAGAAAGTAAAGGTGGTGGGAGGGGGGGGGACTCACAAGAAAATTGATCGAGACCTATTCGTTGAGCGTTACGCGATCTGCAAAACGCCCAGACAATGGCTGAAATAGGAGCAGCAGGGAAATAGAACCGCAAAAAATGAGGTAATGACGAGGTTGTTTTCTCAGTTCTGCTTCTTCGATGTCGGTTTCCCGAACGACAATACGGTTGAAGATGGATGAGGTCAGAGGATATTGGGCGTTCATCTTTTTCCCCAATCCTATTCCCAAGCATAATTTCAAAGCTCGCTTCTCAAACATGGACGGGGGCTAGGAAATAAATGTTCAAGGTGTTCGGGCGCTGAACCGCTAAAAGGATTGCTACCGCACGTGAGATCCGGAGAATGCTCGGGCCCACTCTTGGCAGAAAAGGTCTTTTTCTTCTCCAGTAGATTGAAAGGGAGGAACGATAGAAATTCGAAAGGCGACATCTTGAAGGAGAGAGCAACGAAAAATAGGGTTAAAGAGCTACTCGTCAGTAGAGGGATTCGTTAGTTGAAGGATAACCTCCAACCTCGTCAAACCGCGAGGGTTTCGAGTGTAAAAGGTCGGGAGATTGTAGCCTGATCGTCTCCGGGGCTTTTCAGAGCAGAGGCCATCAGAGCGCAGCTTTGTTGAGAGCAATAGAAGCCGCAACCGGGTTTTGAGGTGGGATTCACTCCCTCGTCTCTTCTGGCCTTATCGCTTGAAGGGAAGACGTTACTAGACGATGTAATGTTCCTTCAATAATGCGATTAACGTCTTTGTGACAAAGGTGACTAATGTGAGGAAACCAACGTTTATTCCCATAGCCCTTAGTCCATTATTCCAAATGTACCAAGCAGACATCCTTCCTATGGTACAGCTGTCCGCCTTGTAAACTTCAACACTTAACAATTGCTTTCCGCATTTCAACATTATCGTCACTATCTTGCAACAGCCTGGATTAGCGCAATAAATTATCCAATATTTCGAATAGAATGGATTTTTGTGCCGTTTTGGTTTATTATTCTTTCTCAATAATACACTTTTGTGATACTGTGCAGGGTAACGTGCCTCAAGAAGTAGGGTTTCATCTCGCCTTAGGTGTGCGAGTGGGCGCATTAGCCTTTGACATTGATATTGTTGTCCTCACAGGTACCAAGCAGGGCTGGGATAATAATGTTGTGGGTGCTCGCTGTCGTGCATGTGAAAACCAGTTTGAGTCTGAATCATGTGTGGTCCGTGTACTCCTGGGGGTATGGAAATCAGAAAGCTGAACTTAAAATAACAGCAGGCTGCCCCCTAGGGGCAGTGCTCTCCATCATTCTGTGGGCCGTTCTCATTGACCCTCTTCTTCACCTCCTACAAACTCACAACTTCTCTCCAACAGCCTATGTCGATGATATAGCCATCATTATAGGGGCGGATTCCCCTGGGGCAACCCTACTCCTAGTGCAAAGATGGAGTGGTGCCTTCAAAAACGCCTACAGCTCTCCAAACCCAAAACACAGCTGCTAGTAATGCGCACCACAAGTGAGTCTGCCTTACAACTCTGTGAACCTAGGCCACAGAATTGGCATACCTCTCAAATCCACAGCAAGATACCTTGGCATCACCTTAAGCTCCAAAGGACGTCCCAAAGCACACCTAGCAGAACTGCGAAGCAAGTGTGCTGCACTCACCACGCATGTGCGGTCCCTCTCAGGATCTACATGGGTAGCATCAGTGCTCACTCGCTCCAGGTTTTACCGAGCTGTGTTTGTGCCTATAATGCTGTACGGAGCAGTGGGATGGTGGGTAAACCCTCCTCCAATAGACAGGCATCACTCTCGTACGCTCCAAGGAGAAGCCCTGCTAGCGGTACTACGGGCCTATAGAACAACCTCCCACCAGGCATTACAGTTACTGGCAGGTACCCCCCCAATGGATCTCCTCCTAGACTTAGCCGTAATCAAGTCACACATCCGTAGAAGAAAACTCCCGCAATACACAGGAGCCGCCCAACACCTGCTCCCAGAGCTACTCCATCTACAAACGACAGAACAGCAACTAAAAAAAGCCCAGGATTGGGCGATAGACCTGTGGCAAAGACAGTGGGACGAGGGTACCACAGCTAGGCACCTCCACTCAATACTGCCGTCAGTTCGCCAAGGACTAGAGATGGGGTGGTGGCACCCAACCGCCCCGGTCATTCAGCTTCTATCGGGCCATGGGGCTTTCAATGTGCCCATGCAACACGGGGGCAATGGAGGATGCCCACCACATCCTGTTTACCTGCCCACTGTACGAGGACGAGCCCAGACGCGTTAGTCTCCCAAATGCAGAAGCTGCCCACACCCTCGCATTCAACAGACCAGCCATCCAACGCCTAACAGTTTTTGCTCAAGCATAGACAAACAGACAGCGCAAACTCGAAACATGGGAACCCCCCACACCGACGCATACCAACGGCACCATAACCGATCCAGAGACACAACAAAACCAGAACTAGGGGGGAAAAAAAACAACAAAAAACCCGCCTCTTCAAAGCTTTAGAACGCTGTCATACGCACAATGAGCCTATAGGCCTCAACAAGGCCTGGCCCATTTTCGCCCATTAGGTACGTCCAGGTTTTCTCTGGGGAAGGACTGGGGGCCTAACATCGTCACTGTTGGTCCCAACCAGTCTGCAGTGATCCAGTTAGTATTTGGCAGTCGGGATCATGTGCTAACTTGGCAAGCAAATACGACTGGATGGATTTTCGTACGGCAGTGTCGGAGCTCGTGAAGTAGAGGCAGATAATATGAGGGTTGAAGCAATGGCCATCGGTTGGCTGTGTCAGCAGGCGTTCCCTGACGTATCACCACCAGCGTGTTGCACGGGTTCTATTTGAACTGACGTCGGTTTTATTGTGTAACATCCTCTTATCTTTCTTTCCTTCCACGTCCCAATCATTCTATCCCAAATACCGCAGGATAGTCTGGGCGCCCTCCCGATTTCCCTAATCTTGTTTATATAGTTTCTCCTGTTTAGGTGTATTTAACGTGAGCTATGGGGGAAATAGTGTCTGTGCGTCTGTAGTTTAATTTGCGAGAGAACAGCTGATTGAGACGCTCCTGAGTCCGAAAAACACTATTTGGGAAAATTGATTTGTGTGTCAGTCTGCGTGTGTGTGTCTGTGAACGATTTTTAGAGAGAACCACCGTACCAAACCCATTCAAACTTGATATCCAGCCCGCAGGTTACCATGGGACGCCAAAATAAGGGTATGAGCAAAATCCATCGAAACTAAACCATAGTTATCATAGTGATCAAAACACCAATTTTTGTTTCTCAAAAATGGCGATTTTGATTAAATTTTTTTTATAGATAGCTCCTAAAATAGCAACTATACCATAAAATTCTCATTAGTGGGAAAATGACGAGAGCAGCATAATAAATTATCAAAACGTTTTTTTTCTTCTGGTTCATGATTTTAGACGCGAAATTGAGGTTAGGACGATTTCAATCAATCATCAATAGGAAAGGGAGCTAGAGACCAAAATCAAACGTCGTTTTCGATCGAAGACATCCCCCCCCCCCTCCACCGGAAATAGTTGTGGCAGTTTCATTCCAATTACGTCGTGTTTGGTTTAGTTTCCGGGGTATTTTTCGACGCTGAATCGAATAGGACGGATGTGTAGGACTGCGTCTAGACGGAAAACAATAAAATCAGAGTAAATATTGTGAGGTAAAGTTGAAGGAGCCTTGTACAGCCTCCAAACATAAAACACGCTGAATTAACGTTAAGGTGCGTAGTACTAAATTAGGGCGGTTCACTGACCGGTTCAGTATCATCCGATTTAAACAAAATGAAACTAAAATCGACCTAAAGGGGTTTTAAATGGACGGAAAGAATCGAGAAAGCCCTTTCTATTCTGAGCGAACCAACAAGTGCAATGAAAGGAATACTCCAACTTCCGAGTTCTCGAAAGTTACCACTCATTACCTAGTTATTGAAAGCCTATTCAACTTTCAGAAGTTGAGCTCAAGGAGCGCGTATTCGGTTCGTAAAAACCTATTGTGGAGAGAGGAGAATGTTGAGAAAGAGATGCCGAGTGAATTCCCAATTTTCCAGTTGGGCGATCTCGGGAGCGTTCGAGGTCTCTCTTTCTCTTCACCGAGCGATCTCAGTTCGAAACTTCTTATTCGTGAGAATCTTTTGTGGTTCAAAGAGCTACAAAAGAGCGATACCAGGAGCTCGGATTTCAGTAGTACAAATAAATTAAGTGACGAAACAAGATTGCCTTCTTTCAACAAACACGTACTTTTTCCAAGTTTTTCATCAACCTGAATTCTGACAAATTTTGGCACTCTGTTAGACAACTTCCCTATTCTTGTTGGCAATACAGCACGCCACCATTTGGACCTGGATGAAAAATTGGGGTGCCCAGGAGACGCCTACTTTACTTGTTCCTCATATGCCCCATTTGGACAGTTACGGTTCTGCTTTTGGGGGATGTCTGGGGGAGTACCAACCGGGTGGCCCATATCTCCCTCAGACCCCGCAGACTTAAAAACCAAATTAGGAATGGGCGAACCACCACGATGTCCGCAGAGCAAGCAAGCGCATTTTCCAACATTTTCAGGCCTTCCCCAGGGTAGAAGTTGGATTGGTCCGTTCTACCTACCTTGCTCTGCGGAGGATTGTGGCTCCAATAAGACCGCAGGCTCTGCACTCCCATGGTACCATAGTTGTGTCAAAAAACCCTCAAGGCCAGAATGGCTGGGCCTTGCCTACATTTTTTACTCCACGACGAGTCCTTTTCACCCCAGGACGAGACAGTTTGGACTTTCTGCCTTCCCTGACGTTAGGAAGGACCACAGTAAGCCGCAGCAGAGGCCTCCCAAGCTTCCAGCCACTTTGGTGGCATCTACCCTCTATAGATTCGATTAATTCAATTTCGATAAATCATTGACGCGCCACGGTGGGTTAATTACACTATGCTGCTATGATTGACGCAGTAACCAAATCCGACATCTCGCTTATTCGAGCATTACTCACCACACAATATCCGCAGTTCCTCTTCCGTCACATATTGTTGTTCTGGCACCTAGGCCTCGTTTGTGGCCAATATAAAATCGCCAGCCCTTTGGTGGCCTTTCCATTCAATTGCTTATCCTTCCTCATTCCTCGTACTCCCCCTTTCGACTCCAGGGACGCTTTCGCCTTGACAGTGACACGCCTTCCGACGTGGCCAGGGAACAGCAGGCCCCCCTGCCATCAGTCATAACTCACAGTACGTCCAGGGTGGACCCCGTGGTGGACGCAGGATTTGGGTGAGACGGAGATTCTAGCTCCTTCATTTATTTTTGTTGCTGTACTCGGGCAGGGGCAGAGTTTAGGCACACAGTTCGTCCGGCTAGGTACTCTGCTCCGAGCTAAATTGGCACAAAACTGCCAATAGTTAAAGTGATCAGAATACCAAATATTGCTTTCTCAAGAACTCTCCAAAGATTGTGGTAGAATGTTTTGTGCCTGCACATTCAATCAGCACGGCGTAGCACAATAAAATTATTTATCATTAGTGGGAAAATGGCAGCAGTACAACCAAGTATCTTACATTTGGATGAAATTCGATTGTAGCGCAATTTCGTAGTATAAACACCGCTCAAACGATTCCAAAGTACTTAGACAAATTAGGGTCACAGCCCAATAAACTAAAAGTAAGACGCGAGTTTAATTACGAGCAACTAATTAATTTCAGAGTTCAAACAACGCCATTTCACTTACTACCACTTTTCCCAGTTTTTACCAGGTAATTCCAAAAAGGTGAACACTATCGATCTATTGTGTTGTTTTGAAATTTCTAAGACGTGTAAATAGGAACTGAGGCATTGGAGAGGGTACTTAGCCCTGTGGCCTTCATTCCTCTCCTGACCCTCATGTAGGGAATTCCAGCATAATCACAAGCCCCACGAATCCAACACCATGGCTTCACAGCCTGTGACATTTGACCTAATGGTACTGTGTCGGTGGATGTGGGTAGCAGCTCCCGTGGCTGCAGCTTGAGGACCTGAATGGGTGGATGGCAAGCTTCAGTGCCGCAACTGCCAAAAGGCGTTCTTACCACACCTACGCACCTTCCCTGTGTGAATTCCGGGGATTAGGAATGGCCCCTGCCCTGGAGAAAGATGTGCATTGTCCTGACAAGGCCCTGAGGCTGCTGGGGAGAGTATCCAGTAATGCGGCCTTTACCTCTCCCCTGACACACTACCAATCGTTCGGAAACTCCCAGCGAACCACGGCCCCCACAAAACCAACCATCAGCTTCACTTCCAGAGGCGCCCCACCCAAGAGGCACTGCGGCACTGGCCACCCATTTTATTTGGCTGTGGCTTGAGCAGCCCAAGGACCTGAATGGGTGGCAAGCCCCAGTGCCAGAATTGCAGAGACGTTCTGCCGGCGCCTACGCTTTACATCCATGGGGATAGCGTTGTCTTGACAGTTACGTTCCTGCTTTGGGAAGTCTGGGGAGTACTGACCGCATGGCCCCCACCTCCCTCAGACCACACGGGTTATAAATTCATGTCGATGGACGAATACCTTCCAGCCACCCCACGACCACCACACTGTCCGCAGGGCAAGCGCACTTTCCAGCTTTTTCAGGCCTTGCCCTGCAAGGGAATTGGATTGCTCCGTTCTACCTATCTTGTCCTGCAGAGGCAGCCAGTCCAACAACAACTCAATAATGGCCTAGATATAAGTAGGAAAAAATCAATATATTCCAGAACCTCAAGCCCTTCGTTCAACCCAGTTCATACACATTCGACGAAAAACAGATTTATTAGTTGGCAGAGCTCAAAGCTGAAAGCTGAGGAAAGTTATGTGATGGCACCAGATATTTTGGTCAGAACGGACAACAGAATAAAAGGGGGAGCTTGAGGGCTGCGCAGCGCTGCAATGCGTATCATAAACTTCGACCAGATTCCGTCAATCAAAACCGATCAGACTCGAACAACGTCGAAACTGTACCATGTACGAACTGGGGAACTTGCTCGCGGTAATTTGGTTGCATCAGTGCAACAAACACAATCGTAGCAGTGAACTTCGTTCACACACTACTGATATCCACTGACGGTAGAAACAATCCGTTTTATTCACGCAGGTCTCTCGTGCCTTTACCGAATCCAAACCAGCAACGTGTTTAGGAAGCACAGAGAACACGAACGATCGGAGCTTTACCAACAGGAGATCGGTTGCCGGCACAACTAATTTCGGCATTGTCGTGTAAAACATTCCGTCGGGCAAAACGAAGCCGCCGAACCGTCCGCTGGATACAGAGAGCAAATAAAAGCGAGCTGCGCCATTGCGAGAACACGGCCGCGGCAGTAATGCGCGAAACTACACACGGACAATTCTGGAAACTTTGATGCTTTTAGGCTCGTTGTGATCATGGTACATCCTGGAAACGAAAATAAATCCGTCCAGACTATCATACAAAGGATTAAGAAACTCACAAGTATTTAGCCCGATCCATCACCCTATCTTTCCCCGGCTACACGTAAATTCGTCGATTTTTACCACCGTGTCAACTAATTCCGTATGTTATTCACTCAGTTTATGTTGGGGCGTAGGAACTTGACGTTCTACAGCGAGAAATTCGTAAAGTTCAACTGTCCGTGATTTATTGGGGTCATAATCATGCCACAACCTTTATTAAGGGACTGCCACTGTCATATTTTTGAGAAGGTTCGTATTTATTGTTTTGAAGTTATGGAGTAAGCCCAGCAGAAATGTTCACGTTCATTATTTGAAGGTTTTTCGACTGTAACAGGCCTTCGGAATTGGAATGAAAGCGAAAAACGCCTCAGGATCGACTTTGTGAGCGATCTGCCGATTAAACCGTTTAAAATCTGCTCCGCATTTCCACCAATTTTTTTTTTTTCGCCAGAAGTCAGAAAGTTTTTAGCTGGATTTAAACTTTTAGATTTCGCAACCCAAAGTGTAAGTAAAGTATTGTAATCGTGTCAAAAAAAAGTTGGGTTTTGTTCAGGTCTTTCCGTTTTGAGGCCAATTGAATCGGTAAAACCTCATTTCGGCGCGTGGTCCGTGTAGTTCGATTTGCAGAAGAAGCCGGGGGTTTTTAGGTTTCGTATTTTTAGTAGATGCGAAAAGCTATGGACGATTTAGGTCGATTGAAAATATGTACAACTTAAGGTTTTAGAATTTTTCTCGAAAACGACTACGAGTATAACGATTTTGAATAAAGATTCAAATTATCTTCTACTAGTTAATAAAAGACTTTTCTTAAAAAATAAATACCTCCACGAAAACGCGATGAGCAGAAATAGGGTTTTGACGCTTTTACAATTTTCACAAAACTCGCAGGATGTTTTTAAGCAGTTGTTGTCAATGTTCCTCTTACAGTCCATTGAACGAAAACGTGAGTGTTTTTTAACGTTTTCGGAATTTCCCGAATAACCGCGTCACCGGATTTCACCAATCTTATGGAGTGTTTTCTAGCGACCTGCACCCACAGTTTATTCTCCGCAACTATTCCTCCATCCATCTGTTGAATGGAGATACAAGCCACGATAGAAAACGGGATTAGTCGAATATTAATTTATCGGTTTTCCAATTTTCTCAAAAACGGCTCTAACAATTACGGAGTATTCTCATTTAACGGGCTTTCCACAGTTTGTTTTTGATGAATTTCCAGTAGAAATGGGTTGAACGAAGATGTAGCAGGTCGACGTTTTTTGTTTGTTGCTACGCACTAGATATTTCATCTGGTATGTTGAATGTGGTAAAACGTGTACCTTCACGGTAAGGTATTCTTCATCGTCTCACCACAGCTCAATTTTTTCCAATTTAATAACTCACTTCTCGAATTTCTTGTAATATAATAATTTGTCAATATCCGTGGTTATTCCCTAGTTTTCGTTCTGCATTTAATCGTTCCCTTCGTCGCTTTACTTCTGGCGATACTAGTGTTCCCAACTCTTCAGATGATCCTGCTCGCATGGAATTAACTATTCACGATAAAAAAAGAAAAAGAAACCAATTCAGCGAAAACCTCCCAGAATTCCCTTATGAGATATGTATTCTTAAAAATCAGTTTTTATAAAAAATTTTGTTTTTGGTTTTTTACTTTCCTTAGCCCCACGTAGTAGGAAGAAAAGTTACGCAATCGAAAAAGTCGTCGAAAATGAAGATTTTTTTGCAGATTTGTACGTTTTATCATTTGCGAATATGGTCTGCGCATGTGTGAACACGATTGTGAGTAACCGCTGAACCAGATCGGGTCCAATTTTACATTTGTCACCATAGGACAACAAAACAAGGGTACGAGAAAAATTGGTTGTAAAGCTAACTTTCGTTGGGCGCACGAGAGAGCGAGAGTTGAAGATCGAAATAAGAAAAACTTGGGGAGCGCGAGGAAATACTGTATTATGTGCAATGAAATGAGTAGAGTTTGTGTACAAAAGGGCGACACAATGTGAACTGGTACAGGAAACTATAGTGAGCACAGGGGGATGAGTGTCTTTCACGAGAGATCGTAGGTTAATGAATTTGCTGGGAGGAGCTGTCTGTTATGGAGAGGAATGAGAAGAGGAGGGGTGGAAATATTTCGGAAATAACCGCGGAGGTGGAATTCCTGCAGGTACGAAGGTTTTTGAGGACAGAATGACTTTGCTGCTAAAGACCAGGGGGTCCCGTTAACACAGGTGAGGAAACTCCAAGGTGAAAAAAAGTATACTTACTGATTTTAGTTATCGTAGAGATCAAAACGAAATATTTTATCTCAAAAACGTCAATTTTTTTGGACTAGACCATGTCACATGACAGTATCATACAATTTTAAACCGTGTGAAAACAATGAGAGTAGCACAATAAATCATCAAACATTTTAAAAAATCGAGTAATTCTCTCTTTATTAAACCCACTCATATACCAGCAATATTTAAAAAATTAAAGCGGTGTTTTGGGAATTTAACCCAACATTACCGACGACTGAGTTCCGATTTGGCTCGTCACGAGCGAACATAACAAGGACCAAAGGGGAACTTAAACGTGGGAGGAATCACAGATGAAGTGCACAGAGCAATCGTCGAGATTTTGTTACCAAACAACCACTTAAGGAGCCTGTGTAATAAATATCTGTGGTCATAGACCCGTAATGCGTATTTGTACACAAAGACAATCGTGTGTGTGTGTGAGTGTGTGTGTGTACCATTTTCAACCCCCAAGCGTAGCTCACAACCAGAAACGTTACGAGTTACAAGTATGTTTTCTACTCATATTGGCCCATTCCTAAGCCCTCAGATAGGAATCACTCGTTCCATTAACGGGTTATATCAGTAGAATCCGAAACGTTACGATAAATCGCTTTTTATGCTCCGCAATGCTTGAAAAATGAACTATTCAAAACCTTAGTTCGGGCTTTACATTTTCCTGCTAACGCAAAGACGTCCGAAGTTCACTGCTTCATACCGTACGAAATAGCATTTGAGCGGCAGCCCTACTTACTAGACTACAACGCTCTCTCATAACAGTTAATTAGGTTAGGGGCTTCCACAACTCCCGAGATTTCAAAACTTGAATTCGTAGAACTAATTTCTGAACACTAGTCCTCTCTCACCACATTCTTCAAAGCGTTCAACTTCAGAACGGTTCAACGTTCGTCTGTTTTAATACGTCGACCATGACAAGTACCCTCTAAGTTCGCGAGCTCGTCGTCAAGTACATGTAACTAACAGAACTTCGGAAGGGACCTTTCAAGTTAATGAAAGATTACGAACTAATAAGTGAAGGCCATAAACTTATCTTAGGCCTTTGGAGAATGCGGGAAGAAGGGGTAGGGACTTAATTAGGGATTGACCGAGATGTTTTGATTGGCAGAGCGGCAATTTCAAGTTTACTCATCTTCTGCCGCAGACTAACGAAATTACGTTCCTTGAAGTGAGGGATTAGGTTACATACCACAAAGGACAAAGAATGGTGAAAGTGCGGGTTAATACGCACTATACAGATCGTCAACTTCCACAGCTCATGAAATCATCTTTCCAAACGAGAGCATCGCTTTCTTTATTGGTTTATTCATTCTGAACCCTATGTTTTCGGTCACGAAATTTTTTTTACAAAAATGATTTTAAAAAATTAACGAAACGCAGTATAATCCCAAATAAGCTGTGTTTCGTATCGTTTTCAAGGCCCGCTCGACTCGCAACGTCCTACCAATTGCCGAGGGAGGATTAGCTGGAAGTCCCCGAAGGTCAAGGCCACTTTCTCTGCACACCCCTCCATCGGATCATAAATGCCTACAGACGTTTACGGGCGCCTGGCGCCGGGGGAATATTTAGTTTCCGTAGTTCCATTGTAGTCAGGTCATGTTTCGTATGGTTTACTAGTATTCGATGCTGAATCAAATGGGTTGGGTCTCAGAGCAGTGATACTAGGTCAAGCTGTCCAAGAGAATAATGAACCATTGTGTAATAATTTGCAGGGTTTTTTACTTAGTATTTGAACAACTACACAGCTGCCTGAAGAAACACTTACGGACAACAGTATTTCACCCATCACTGGCAACTATCACATTACGTCAAATGAAATCGTGTGTTCTTCGAGATATATTTTTCGTTATTTTCGTTTTCTTATATGCCTTCGGATAGCGTGGGATAACAAAAATAGGTATATATTTTTAAATGGCACTCGATTTCGCCTAATTGATGAAAATCGGCATTTTGGGTGAAATATTCGTTCGAAGGATGAATTAATATATTTCGTTGATTAACAAAATAAACGGATTTCGGCCTTCAGCTCCATTGAACGGATCGCCAGAGGAATATTCATTAATAACAATTAACGGTGAGTTGATCCCCATCATTCAGTTCATAATTGTGAACGTAAAAAAAAAACAACGCAGGGCCACTCTTCAGGGCTTAACGTTTTGAGGCCCACAGAATCGAAAAATCCTCGTTAGGGGGTATTTCTGCTAAAACTCGGCCTGTGAAGCAAAACGGGGTTTTTCGACTTCTCGATTCTAACGATTGTCATCGAACTCACAGGGTGCCTCCAACTAGGGGTTTGGAAATGTTTGGAGAGCCGCTGACTCGAGCAAAAAATTACAGCGATCACAAGCTCCAGTCCATCGCCCAACTTTCATTGTATTATGAACCTTCGTCTCTACCCACTAGACTACGACCACTGGAGTGCCTGCAATGGAAGTCAGGTGGAAAGAACGGATTTTTGAGAGTTGAGCGAATCCTTGTAAAATCTGATCATAGATTCAAAGAAAGAGGGGAGTGACAAGGAAAGGGCGCCTACTTTTCTCTCATATTGCAGCAGCCGCATCGCCATTTTTCTCTTCGGTTGACCTGAGAATGCGTCTCATTATTTCTCCCTTGCCCCCCTCTTTATCTAGGAATGAAGGAGCGCGTTGGAGTCCATGACCACTGAATGTTTGGAGAGCCGCTGACTCGGGCAAAAAATTACAGCGATCACGAGCTCCAGTCTATCGCCCAACTTTCGTCGTATTATGAACCTTCGTCTCTACCCACTAGACTACGACCACTGGAGTGCCTGCAATGGAAGTCAGGTGGAAAGAACGGATTTTTGAGAGTTGAGCGAATCCTTGTAAAATCTGATCATAGATTCAAAGAAAGAGGGGAGTGACAAGGAAAGGGCGCCTACTTTTCTCTCATATTGCAGCAGCCGCATCGCCATTTTTCTCTTCGGTTGACCTGAGAATGCGTCTCATTATTTCTCCCTTGCCCCCCTCTTTATCTAGGAATGAAGGAGCGCGTTGGAGTCCATGACCACTGAATGTTTGGAGAGCCGCTGACTCGGGCAAAAATTACAGCGATCACGAGCTCCAGTCCATCGCCCAACTTTCGTCAGATTATGAACCTTCGTCTCTACCCACTAGACTACGACCACTGGAGTGCCTGCAATGGAAGTCAGGTGGAAAGAACGGATTTTTGAGAGTTGAGCGAATCCTTGTAAAATCTGATCATAGATTCAAAGAAAGAGGGGAGTGACAAGGAAAGGGCGCCTACTTTTCTCTCATATTGCAGCAGCCGCATCGCCATTTTTCTCTTCGGTTGACCTGAGAATGCGTCTCATTATTTCTCCCTTGCCCCCCTCTTTATCTAGGAATGAAGGAGCGCGTTGGAGTCCATGACCACTGAATGTTTGGAGAGCCGCTGACTCGGGCAAAAAATTACAGCGATCACGAGCTCCAGTCCATCGCCCAACTTTCGTCGTATTATGAACCTTCGTCTCTACCCACTAGACTACGACCACTGGAGTGCCTGCAATGGGAGTCAGGCGGTACATCACCCCCCTCACTTTGTACTTCCTGACTCCTGAGAAAAATGGCGATGCGGCTGCTGCAATATGAAAGAAAAGTAGGCGCCCTTTAGGTATTAAAGAAATTGGGTTATATCCGCCAGTAGGCAAATTACTAAAGTTAACGTACCTGTTAGGTGAGTCCGTCTCCTCTGGCTTGTGAGTTACTGTGGGCAAGCGCTTTCGATGTAAAGACATCATCGTCTGGCCGTTAAGTCAGTACTCCTTAAGTACTCCTTGAGTACTGACTTAACGGCCAGACGATGATGTCTTTACATCGAAAGCGCTTGCCCACAGTAAATCACAAGCCAGAGGAGACGGACTCACCTAACAGGTACGTTAACTTTAGGCGCCCTTTCCTTGTCGCTCCCCTCTTTCTTTGAATGATCGGATTTTACAGGGAATCCTCCACTCTCTGTGTTCATTCCACCTGACTCCCATTGCAGGCACTCCAGTGGTCGTAGTCTAGTGGGTAGAGATGAAGGTTCATAATCCGACGAAAGTTGGGCAATGGATCGGAACTCATGATCGCTGTAATTTCTGCCCGAGTCAGTGGCTCTTGAAACATTGAGTCAAAGACAGTTTTAACATTGAATTGAATTTTATCAACCCACGACTCGCCTTCTAGCGAACATTTTGTTCACAAAATTTCTGATGATACCAGCGAACAGATATATGGGTCGAGATTTAGCGGTAAATGAGGTTTGCTTGCGATTTCAACCAAACGCAACATCTGTGGCCAGATAAATGGTGCGTGTTATTGATTACTGCGCAGCATCGCAGCAGAGTTTGCTTATTGCGCTTTTGCAACCTGCTGACCAGCAGAGGGGTTCAGAGAGAGTTCCGAATGCTGCACAGCTTCGTTCCTACAATGCACCTTTTGAACAACCAAATTAAAACGGCGACTCGTGGAAGTTGAGCCGGTTTCACCGTAATCCACAATTTCTGTGAACACTAACGTAGATGTACGCCAAGAAATGAGGTTTGATAGCGATTTCCACCAAACTCTCAACTGATACACTTGTCGCCAGTTGAATACGCAGATGGATTCAATAGACGGACGAATCAACGCCTCACGGAAGCAGGCGAGCTTTACGCCCCGTGCCGTTAAATACAAAATATCGTCGAGCTAATGGTGTAGGAAATAGTACGAAAAAGGATGAGAAGGATGCGGAACAAGGTTAGGATAAGGATAATGCTACCGTGAGGTTAGGACATCCAAAAACATGCGAGGAGAAATAGGGGATGAAGGAACCAACTTGTCCCCTGGAGCTGGGAATCTCTCGTTGACGTAGTCGCCGTACGCAGATGGACGGCCGTTAGTGTAGCCATCGTCGTAGTCCGAGAAGCCTCCTCCGCCTGTTCCACCGGGACCACCTGCGACACCCCAGAAATGCAATTAAAATTACTTGGAAGAGCTAGGCATGACGGATTTAATTCACATTTGAAAACCACCACCATTAACTACGACATATCTAAGCAATAGAAAACACCTACAAGAAACTATTTCACGACGCAAGGTTTCTGTAACCCACTGGAATGATTTTGTTGACACCTTCACTATATTACTCGAATATATGAAACCCCGAATTAGAATGAACTACGAAGTAATTATCAATTTGCCCAATTTTTTTACTACTACATAGCGGGCGGAAGGGTCATCAAATGGCTCCTGATTATTTTTTGTAAACTTCAGCTCCCACTGAAAATGGCTCAAAGGATTTTGATTAATTTATTTTCATATGAACTACTCCAGATAACATGGCAGACCATATGATTCTCATCCACAGGAATATAAATGATCAAATATTTCGAGGAAAATCTATTTTAACACAAACTTCTCCGTATAAATTCCGCTCAAACGATTGAATTACGAATTTATTCATGAAATGAGGGTTAAGGGGGTTGTTGACGATTTCGACAATAAAAAAAATTACGTTCAGTTGCGCTCAAAGGTCTGGTCAAATGGAAAAATCAATTCTACTCCACAGTTCTTCATTTCAAGCCTAGTCGATGTTTTGCTTTGAATAATATCTTCCCGAACGTCAAACTACTGAATTAAAACGGAAACCCTGTAGACCGAAAAAGGCCATTAATCTTGCGGTTTCACGAGGGAAGTTTCTTTCGACGCGAGGCGTCTTCTTCAAAAAAATATGCGAGCAGTTTGACAAAATCCTGACGGCAATCCCTTCCCCCATTAAACCGCTAGGGTCTCATTCGTTATTCATGTATTTGACAAGAAAGAAGTGTGCGAGCCTTCGAAAAAAATCTAACCTTCTTCAACTAAATTGCATAACGATTACACACGATCTTGCAATTCGTTCCCACTTCTGTCGATATACGGGGATAAAGTTAAGTTCAAGTAAACTGAATCAAATACTTTTCAAGTTTGCCAGCATCATGCAAATACCGGGGAAAAAATCCAAAACAAATATACCATTAAAAAAAATCTAGGCAAAAAATCACTTACGAAACATACCAAAAACATTACTTGGTTTCGGGTACTAATCTATTTTCAAAACATGAGGAGAGTGCTAACTGATGGAAATTGTAGCTGTTTAGAGGTAAGGTCCGAAATTGGTAATGCAACATCCCGATAATAAAAAGCGGGGATCATGACAGAAACCACGAAGATAAAATATTGCCAAGTGTGGTGAAATAAAATGTAAGGGTAAATTGATAGTGGACTGATGAGCTATACGCTGAGCAGTAAATGAGCTAAATGAAAATGTAAAAAGTCTTGGATATAGCATGCAATATGTTAAATAAAAGTGTAGTGACCTCTGAGGTATTTTTGTAGGGGGCCGTTTCGTGGCATGACTGGGGGCCTTCCTCCTCTCGCTGACAAAAAAAAAAGAACAGAAAAAGTGTGAAAAAAATTCAAATTTGTAAAGTAGTTTAAAACCAAAAAATGGTTACACATCAGCAAAACAAAAAAAATTAATTAAAATCAGGTGAATCACCAAAATTCCAAAAAATAGGTTTATTCAGAACAAAATAAAACATCGTGGCGCATCTGGAACCTGAAATTATAGTCATTTGGTAGTAAACGTTTCGAGTGAAAGTTTACACTCCAGATGACACGCGATATTAATAATTAAGCAAACATTAATACATGGCACATTATTAGTTAGTAACTTAAACTACATTATTTTGAATCCAAATGCAATCAAAATCATCATACGACCAAGTGTACACTGACGAATGGTATCAGGAAACGAATTGAGCTAAATGAGAGCTACCTGAAATGACCCACTATTCGAGAAGTGCTATAAACCATCATATGACAGGATTCAGGGCCTGAATCCCCCTCCCCTCCACACGCAGATAATGACTAAGGGGTTTAGGACGCTGAACAAGCTCGGCAGATTGACAGAGAATGTCTTTTTGCAGCCACAACGAACTGGTTAGTGCACCTGCACCACATTCAAACAGCGAGTACTCCCGTCCAGGCACCTGGTGGGGAGTGCTGTGTGTGGGGGGGGGGGGGGTAGATTTAACAGTTACCTGGATGACTTGGAAAGACAACAATTCAGAGGCACAACTCATTGGGAATGCAGTGTCTAATGGGGCACGCGCGTGGCTGATAAACGTAGTCGTTCAGCTTGGAACTGTGTATGTAGGTAAGTGATATTGTTGTATCTTTGCTAGTGTGTCTATGGCTTTAACCTACCTGTGCGACATACTGCACAGGAGCAATCAAACGGCATCTCTCCCTCGGAGCTGAGCAAGGGCTCATGTGTCATCAAAGAGACCGTGGTCGTGGAACACGCATGAGGCAACCTCTGCGATATCTGAGCCACATGGGCAGCTATCGAAGGAGTGGTACTTGAGAAACTGGGGACGGCGTATTAAAGGCCCAATGGCTTGGAGAGGAACTGGACCTGGAGAAAGGTCAGGCGCTACCACATCATCCGCACGCAATCGCAAAATGGAAGTGCATGTGCACTTTTATAACCGAATACGGTGAAAAACAACAGAGGTAGTGATTTCCTCGAGCGTACACAAATAATATACATGTATGAACTTCACCAACATCAGCCAGAGTCAGCACTTCAACTCAGCGGAATCAGCAACACACTGAGTGTGGATTTTCACAATCTCGAGTTCAACAGGTAATGCAGTCTCAAAAGTATACCCAACTGGCATCACATTTTTGTGCAGAGATGGAGATACACTTTTACTATTGTCATTATTAGGCAGAAAGTCCAAATCGTCTTGATCTGGGATGAAGAAAAGCCGTCAGTACCGTCGAAAGATGGGGCGAGCCAGCGACCACTCTACACTTGAGGGCGTTTGACCCAAACATGGGGATGCACGGCCAGCGATCTTACGCCAGTGGATTATGGGTATAGGCGGCTGCCTCCGCAGGGAAAGGCCTGAAAAAGCTGGAATATGCGCTTGCCCTGCGGACATCTGTTCATCCATTGTCGTAGGGTCGCTGGAAGGTAGTTCGCCCATCCTAATTTATTTTTGACCTGGGGGGTCTGAGAGAGGTGGGCGCCAACCTGCCGGTACTCCCCCAGACAACCCCAAAAACAGGACCTCAACTGTCATTATTAGGTTGCAACGTTTGTGACAGGATGATGTCGGGCCTCAGTATTGACGATTTTTCAGACTACGTGGCACCTGCTGATGTAATCACTATTACGCCTTTCAATTTAACACTGGCCACACAACTAGATCTGAAAGTTGCAATATTGTTTGGTAGGGCCGCTGAAAAACGTTCATACACGTTCTAGTGAAATTCTTCATTGAGAAAAGAAATCCAAGCCATTGTCAGCTTCTAATGCATTGTACGAAGTCATTTCAATCAAGGTTTAACCATTCTGTTGAAGCAGTTTTAGAGGAAAAAGATTTCGTGAAACTGGCAGGTACGAGAAATGCGTTCAGTCGCCACTGTTTAGTTCAATAAAACGCCTTCAGTGTCCGTTGTTTAGTAAGGAAAGAAACCATTCAGAACACTGTAAGCCTTAAGGGGAAGTGGCACGAAGGACACGGAAACTACACGCACCGATCAGACTCGAAAGCTATGGCTATGGTTGGTGCAAGTATCAAGCTGTGAAGGCACAAAACTGAGCCAAGTAAACGCCTCCACTCCAAAAGCGAGCAAAATCAACATGGCAGCCAATTTAATATACTCCGTCCGTCCGTAGGTTGTGAGAAAGAAGCGTCGAGACGTGAATTACTTCCGGATGGGAACATGGTTCAAGTAGGCATGGCTTTCTTGTGTACTGAGGTAAGTTTGCAGATGCTTTTGAAGAGCTGCTGACTTAGGCAAAAATTAACAGCAATCGCGCGAAGCTCCGATCCATAACTCCCGACTTTTGTCGAGAATTATGAACCAATGTCTTAACCACTAGATCACGATCGCCCGGTGCCTTTAATAGGAGTTAGTCAGCAGATCTCCCCCCTCGCATTTAGCCGCTGCTCCAGGAGCGGACTCATTTAACGAACGGAGTTTTGAGTGTTGAGCGAATCCCCCGAAAATCCGGATCATAGTTCGGGGAACGAGGGCGCGACAAGGAAAGAGCGCTTACTTTTCATTCACATTGTGGTAGGCGCGTCACCATTCACCTCTCCGCTGGGCGAAGATGTGCCACGTTGGGCGTCAATTGTACTGAGGTAGTTTGGAGATGGTTTTGAAGAGCTGGTGACTCAGGCAAAAATAAACAGCAATCACACGGAGCTCTGATCCACAACCCCCGGGCGATCGTGGTCTAGTGGTTAAGACAATGGTTCATAATTCTCGACGAAAGTCCGGAAATTGTGAATGGGAGCTCCGCGTGATTGCTGTTAATATTTGCGTCAGCAGCTCTTCAAAAGCATCTTGCATAACGTGCAAGACAGGAAAAATCTTTAAATGATTCAGCCCAGTGTCGTAACTGCTATGTAGTACCAGTGCTGTCTAAAAAGATGATGAAAGAGATAGATGAGATGCAAAACCCGGAAAGGATTTGTAATGACGTCGTTCCTGAGTGGAAAAAGCCACAATGGGTACAAAATAAAACTAAACAAAAACAATCAACCGCAAACGAACACATTGTTTAGAAATGTCCACGAAGTTTGAGAGTGGACAATCGTCATCAAATTTTAAAAACCGTAATTTATTCAAACTAATAAAACTGGAACAATAAAATGGTAAACGTAGGAGTTGGACAGATCGAATGTCATTTCCAATTTAGCGATCGCGATCGGCGCTCAAAAGGGAGAAATCATTCATATTGATAGAAACGCCACGAGTGAGCATTCGAAATTCAAATGAAGAGGCATTACCACGTGACTCACTGGGCACCATCGTCGTTGACACGCCCCCTTCGCAATATTGATACCCTTTAATTAATCAAAGCGACACAACAGAATTAATCTCAACCTCAGGGAATATATGGTCTGTCATGAGCCTTCAAAGGTATCACGTGGGGACAGCACGGCAAAATATCTTTGGCTAACGTCCTCTGCTTGAAGACTACCCCTCCTTATAAGACTCTCGTTCCCAAAATGTTGCCCGCCGCTCTTAAAGCTTCTTTCGGCTCATTTTTAACACTCGTCTTTCGTCTCTCGGATCGTTCCTCTTCATATTTTCACTGAGGATCCCAGTTGAAGTAATGCGTATCGCGATATACTACAAATGAGCACAATCACAAGAAAGTATTACTTCTAGAGAGACAATTCATTCACTCGTTGAATATAATTATCGCAATAATATCCGCAATTCGTCCCGTTTCACACCCCAAAGGTGAAAAACAGATTGGATTGGCAGCCAGAACAATAAGAATCTGCTCAAGAACGATCTGCATCAATTTGATATGTTGACTTGGGATATCTCAAACCACTGACAAAACTGTGAGGTGCACACCACCCTAGTACGCACGGTGATTAGTTACGACCATTGCCGAGGCCATCAAAATTCTCAAAGAGACTTGAGAGGGAGCTATTTCTGGTCTTTGGTGCTACTTCTCCAAGGGTGGACATCAAAGAAGGCCCTTGCAGGAAATACCTGGCATTCCTCAGAAGACTACACGTGGACCTGTGAGACATGGCACAATAGTTCACTAGGCCGCGACGCTCAACCCAATTTTGGGACAGTCGTCGGGAAGGGGGGGGGGACGGAATTGAAATTTTCGTCTTGACATTTCTCTACGAAGTTCTATAAGTAATGTAATCAATCGACAGGTTGAAGAATAACAATCGAAATTTTATCCCCTCAAAATGAAGTCCCGATCACTAGGCCGAGTGTTCAACGTGTAACACACAGACGCCAGAATAACTAGCGGATGAACTTCGTAAGGTTAAGACCGTCAAAATAGGACCAGCTTATGACCTGAATTCGAATGTTTCTTCTTTGGCCACGTCTACGGCTTCGTCGCCCACGTTTCAACGTCAAGTAAAAATAATGCTTGCAACGAAACTGCTTACGAGAGCGTTCGGGGTGTTGTTAGAGGAACGAGGTCGGTCGATGTGTTTTATCGTTCAGATAAGATCGAAAAAAGGCGCTGACCAACGGTAGCTATTAGATACATTTCTTGCCGTTCTATGACACAACTAGAAAATGAGTGCGTTCAAGATTGATACAATAAACAACCGCGGAGTGCTCATTATAAACTTTAGAACATTTTGACAGAAAGCGAACAGAACGTGCGTAGGATATCAGGGAAATGGGTTGAGTAACTAATAGTTAGACGACTTATACACTGTGACGCGCAATTTCACAATTCTTAACTCACAATATGCGAGCGAAACGAACGAATTTTACCACAAAACTCTCAAGATGAGCTGCCAACTTGATCTACCTTTACATAATAACTCTACGCTCAAATTTGAAATATTCAACAGTTAAAAACGATAAACAATGAGACAATAATAAACCAACTCAGATAGCATCACACTTTTCGTTGAACAGTTTGAATTCGGGAGAATAACTCCATAAACACCACTGCCTACACTACCACTTTGAATTGTGATAGTTATCAATAAAATATAATTGCCTCATTATATAAAATCCGAATAGCAAGCCGGAGTTTTACGGATAAAGTAATCGTGGTCGTTCACGCAACATACGCGATCAACAGGAAACAAGAAGACATTCACAATCCAAAGCTTCGGGAGCTCTAATTACAGTGGGAAAGACACCAAATAGACAGGATCGAGGGTGCAACGCGAGTTACTATAGTTAGAGCAGATGATCGATAGATTACCAAGTTGAAAAGATAAAGGAAGTTGGGGATGGGGGGGGGGGATTTTGTTTTGCCTAGGGATGCAGACGGTTTAAGCACGTATGAGCAGCTAGAGATTAAAGTGAATTCAACCAATAAGGGATTGAAGGCGGAGTGGATGCACATTATCTTCGGGTAGACTAAACAACGTGATAGGTTTAGCACGAGTATCCAGGATTTAATACTGAGCTCGAACCCCTGTAACGTGATCAGGGAAATGTAACTCTCCCATTGTGTAATCGCTGTTAGTTGACATTACTGTCGATACATACATAGCCTACTACTTATTGATCAGGTTACTGGATAACATGTTTTTATTCAGCGATTTTCATGGATTTAGCTACTAAAACTAGTTTTTACGCAGGAACTGATGGCGCTCAAAGTTCTGGAATACATAGAGATGCCTGTGCCATTATTGAGAAATCAGCGAACAAGCGATTCATAAGACTGCCTGTAACGGGGAAGGGGCTGGAAATCCAGATGCACGGGAGAAGACCCCCTGAGTAGCAGGTGGAAGCTTGAGGGACCTCTGCCGCAGACTATCGGGTCCTTCCAAGCCCCAAGGAGGCCATTAAACTGCCTGGAGGGAGGAGAAGCCATAAGTGCCAGCGACCATTCTGGCCTCAAGGGTTATTGTGGAGTCGCTGGAGGGTGGTACTCCAATCTCAAATTTGGTTTTTCAACTGCAGGGTCTGAGGAAGATAGGACCCACCCAGCTGGTACTCCCCCAGACATCCCCAAAAACGAAATCGTAACTGTCCGTTCGAGCTTCCAACTAATTGACGGCTCGTCGCTCTTGAAGGACTCGAGGGAACGCAGCTACTATCAAAGCTCGCCTAAAACGCGAAATCTTTCATCTTTCATCAGTTTTTATACTTTTCTCATTCTGTTTTGTTGTCTCTTCCGCGAGAGTTGTGTCGCACACGAATGCAACTATTTCTGGATCAATATTTAAACTACACGCTTTGTTACTAGAATGTTGAAAATTATTGGTGTAGTAGTGTAATACAATAGCTATAGGGTGAGTGTTTGAAAACGCTCATGAGATACATGGGGCTCACTCCAGAAATTCCTGAATTTCAACTTTGGCCGTTTCGCTTACTACCAGTTTTAAACTTTTTACCCAATAACTCTGCAAAAGTAATTACTATCCTTCTCAAAAAAATTTGTGTTTACAGCCTCATTAATTATCTGTGTACCAATTGCTCAATGATGGTGTTGTAATGAGTACGAACAGCACAATAAATTCCGGAACTGTAAGCGCTACCGCTTCCTGCTGCTGTGAAGTGTTGTTTGACCAAGTTCAAATGAACTGAGTGGTAAATGAATTGAGTAAGTAGAAAAAGCCATGTAGAAAGTGAATTGACGTAGAGCTAAGGAAAGTTGTGCAGAGCAACGCACCAGATATTTTATTTCTCCTTTCATTACTTTGGAATATATTGAAAAATAAAGGTTTATTTCAGTGCAGAAGGTTATTTCCAAGTGACGTCGGATTACTCCTGTCCCTCAATTTTAGATTCCTCTCCACAACAGACACCTCCTCCGAAACTCATTCACCTCTGAATTCTCGCGAAAGTCTGTCGTCTCCAGTTCTCCCAACACACAGCCATCTGAAGTAATCTAAAGCGAAATAGTCGTTTACGAATTCTCCAAACACACATCTGTATTTCCAAACGCTGTATATAAATAAAAATGAAGGTGTTCTGGTTTTACTGTGCGCAATTATTGGTTAAAAACTGTCAGAAATGGTAGTATGGAATGACGCTGGGACGATGTGCAGCTGGACGGAGCCAAACAAGTTGCCGATAGTACAAATTGACACGACTGAATGAAAGCAACCGTCTAAATAGTGGTGTGAACAAGGTTTATAAGATGAAATTGTTACACACAAGATTTGCTATTTTTAGAGGTGGACGATATCCTGATAACATGAGCCAGCCAACCCCGTCATTGTAAAGTGGCATCAGGAGTAACCTGTCACACAAGGGTTTGGTTTACTACAACATTTAAAACTGGAATTGTAGCACTATTGGAGGCTGGAGGGGAATCCAACAACACCCCTGTCAAATGATTTCAAGATGCCGGGTGTCAAAAGTGACGCCGCTGAATGAAAGCAATATCTAAATCGTGGGAGCTGTGTGTTCAACGTTCAACGGTGGAATCGCTACACAGGAGGGTTGTTATTTTTAGAGGTAGGACATCACGCTAGATGAATCCAACCAACCACTGTCACATTATTGTAAGTTGCAGTCCAAATTGACGCAGCTTAATGAAATCAACTGCCTAAAGTAGACGGTGTGTTAAGGTAGAATTGCTATACACGAGGGTTGCTATTCTTGGAAGTAGGATGTTACTCAGTAAATGGGGCCAACATTTAAAGTGTGGCTACTACAAAAACTTTAACGTCATGGCTGAAAGCTGACAAATAGTCTCTTTTATCTTACCTCTTAGCTATTCGGTGTTTTCCTGGTTCTCTGTATCAGCTCTTACAATTTGACAATAAATAATGGTTCATTTACAAGTATCTCAAGAGCCGCAGTTAATTATTTACACCGGTTCACAGAGTAGTAACCACAAAGGAATAATTACAGTTATTTTTGAACCGATTCTTCTCACACGACTTATTTTCTCGAGCCGTACAGCCAAGGAGAGGAAAATTTGAGCGTATAATTTCTCAACTTAAGTTCAGTCATGCGGACAAATATTTGCAATAAATTTAATTAATTTGTAAATTAATAATTGAACGTGAGATGTTGATGTTGGTACTCCAAGGTGTTTTGCAGTATTTTGATTTTTTTTTTAATTGAGTGAAATGGGCGTTTTTTCAATAAGTGATTGATAAGAAGTTCAATATCTGATGTCAAGTACCCCAAAGACAATTGAAGTACTATACATTGTAATAAACGAACTTATATGATAACGTAATTGTGTACTTGACGCTCCTGTATAATTTTGACGTGCAACGACGAGTCTCGAAGGTCCGAACCATCATTTAATTCACCAAGTAATTTAATAAGACTTGCCGAGCTACCCCCGAACGTGAACTAGAGATTAGGTTACACAAGCGGGGCAGATGGTTGATGAGTTTGGGCCCCTTTAGGTTTGGGACCTCCCATTAATCTCGGTTCGCCCAAAATCGCGACCCTCCAAATGACAGTTTTCTGACGTAATGGGATCGTCGCACTCCCTGAGCCTCCGGTAAACGCCAATTAATGAGACGTCAAAGTTGAATGTAGGGAAATTACGCTTCAGACGCAGCTTCGAATCAAGCGCGTGACAGGTGGCACGCCTCACCGGTAGAATGGTTATATTGAACTCGGGCATTCTGCTAAATTATGTTATTAGGGGAGGCCGAAGAAGACGCTTCTCCGTGCGTACCATTTCGTACGGGTTATTGATTAATGGAAAACGACACATGTTACGCCCTTGGACGTTTAGGGGAAAATCAGTTTTCTGCTCTCTGTGGAGCGTGGACGAAGAAAATGGTAGCTCAACACATGCTTTAACTCGTTAATTAGTTGCAAGATGTACGTATTTTTTTTAGCACACAACTCTACCCCCACGTTCATAGCCATCCAAAATATGCCAAAAATCGTGTTAACGTATAACTTTTTCGGAATTCTAACAGTAATCTGCAGGTTAACCAAATAATAATCTCGCTGTATGTAATTCGCGAATACTAAGTATGATTGATTGGGAACCCACGTTTGACCCTAATAATATTGAAATAACAATTAAATGTCTCCTTGAAAAAGCTGAGATCAGAATCTAATCAGATTCACAATCCTTTCGTAGGACTGTCTAATATTGGGAGAATGAACTCAATAAACGCCACTGACTAAGACAGTTAGATACTGAGAAGAGGGGAGACAGTCAAAGCTGCAACCTAGCCGAACGACGACCAGAAAACGCGTTAGGTAACTCCATGGCTGTATCCCTTCCTTTACGCAAGTAGAATCCCATTTAACTCACCCATTGTGTTATCAACCCCAATTGTGTCAACCTTACCAATGGGAACGATAAGTTAATCTAATTACCTCAAAAGTTAACTTCTTAAGTCCAAAACCCACCGTTTAGGCTGAATCAAAATTTAAAACAATATCTATTTGTGGAAATGAGACTCCAAAAAGACATTTCGAGGAACGTCGACCGCAGTTATAGTTATCTATGACAAGTTCCTTTTGAGCACCCACTAGCAGACTTCGTGACCTATCAAAATTGTTGATATAATTTGCGGCTTTTCACGCAGTTTTATTCACTGGTGGGAAATGACGATTCCCAAGGACTGAGTTAATTCAAATGTTGTAGTTTATTCGCAATAATGAAAATAAAAGCTATTTGTGGATGTTACAACATCCTGATGCATTCGAAAAATTTACAAGAGCAGCACAATAAATTAACAAAAAATTTTTATAGTAAATCTCACTCGTACGGTAGTTAGGTTATAAAACAATTAGAGGCAACCTACCGAATTCCGGAATTCGTACTATTGCAGTCTCTTTGGCTAACATTTTCACAGTTCTGCAGAAAGTTGTTGAAGTGAAAAAACAGTTTCTTTATTTAAAAAACACGCTTTTTATACAAGGTCCAAGCTGGTATGGGAACGCATCCATGCGCTCAAACAGCTCGGCTCTCATAACAAGCTCTCCCTCATCTGGGTGCTGGCTAACTGGGGGCATGAGGGCAACGAAAAGGCTGACTGCCTTGCGAAAAGGGGTAGAGTCCCTACCCGTCGGGGTGAACCCTACGTGGGTATGAGGAAGAGTCACCTGAATCGTCTGGTGGCTCGATGGGAGAATGGGTGGCGCCCATTGGCATTAACACAAGCGAAAAGGCTCGTTATGCCTTCCTGTCAAAGGGCAAAGGCGATTCTGACTCTCTAGGCAGGATCTGAGAGTTCTGATAAGCTTCTTCACCGGGCACTGCCCACTCAGATATCATCTCAACAAGGTGGGCATCTCAGAGGACGAGACAGCAGAGCACATCCTAGATGAATGCCCTGCCTTGGCAGCTAAACGTTTCGAATACTTCGCTGAGGGGACTATTGAACCCCAAATCATAGCGGAATCTACGGTGAAGAACATGCTTGGCTTCCTAAGGGGGGCGGGTATGTACGACGCCTTCTACTAAGAAATGGCCAGTGTCACAATAGGCCCTTGCGTGGCCGCAGTGACAAAGGGACTTTTAAAAAAAAGGATAATAATCACTTTTACAGAGTTATTGGCTAAAAGTTTTCAGAAATGGTAGTAAGCGAAATGGCAGTTGTTGAAATTCCGGAATTTCTGGAGTGACTCCCACATCTATATTCCATCCTATATATATTAGATTATACTACCACACCAATTTGTTTTGACGATTCTACTAACATTTCAGTGCACTTCATAAGGAAAAAAACCCGCTTTTCGCCGGAAATTTTGGTAATTTATTGTGCTGCTCTCGTCATTTTCCCAAGAATGGGAATTTTATGGTATAATGGCCAGATTGGGAGCTATCAATATAAAAAATTTGATCAAAATTGTTACAGCGGTTTTTGAGAAAAAAAAATTTGGTGTTTTGATCACTATGATAACTATAGTTAACTTTCGGTGGATTTTGCTCATACCCTTATTTTGGCGTCTCATGGTAACCTGAGGGTTAGATGTCAAGTTTGAGCTGATTTTGGTTCTATAAAAAAAGAACGAGGATACAGAAGAAGCGTAGTATCGTTGCAGTTCAGGTCGTGCAATGAAAACGGATTTATGATATAGAGAGGAGGAAACGTGAGGCGATATTAATTTCAAAATTACGGCTCGAGCCATAAAACCCCTGAATAAAACAGGATGCAAACTTGAGTTCAACGTTACGTAACGAAGAGTTCAGCTCGTTAATTAGTTCAGAACGAAGGTGCAACTCATAACCATGTTCTTTGATGAACGACACGGTATTTCAAGTTGCCTAGGGGGAGAAATATTGGATCAATGGAAACGGAGTTCTTTTTTTCTTTCTCAATAACCATCCAGAGATGCTAGAGGTAACGATTTCAAACGTCATCATCTGGAAATACTTCATTCGTGTCAGGATTGCTGCGAGTGGATCACTTCACTGCAGTTGGCACTGTTCTTTCACCACTCAAAAGGTTTTGTGTCGCGATGAAGTGTTTCCGCTCTGTTACATTTCCACTGCAACAGTAGAAAGGTGTAACAGGTTTTCACACCAAATTTTCAGTTCATTCAGCTTCTGAACATTCGATTCCGACGCTACACGGTTACAGCGCACAATTACCAAGGATTTTAATAAATGTCACGGTTTGTTTTACAATCGCGGGAGCGAGCGAAAACACGTTCATAAATATTGATAACGTGGCCTATACGATCAATTGAAGCCAGGACGCCGAAATTGTCGAGTGGCCATCGAAAGAGAAAGCATCGAAGAGATTCCACTCGACTCTCCGCACTGTTTTCAAGTTGAGAGGCTGACTATCGAAGACACGAATTTGGTAGTAGTATTTTTATCTGTATCTCTCCGGACTAAAACTATCCTCTTATTGACCGCAATTTGGGAGTTCGCCAACAGTCTACAATCCAACGCATTAAGTTTATCGTTTCGAAACACGCCTTTTCCGGCGTTCACTTTTCTCGTCGAGCCTTAATTTGGAGTTATGCAAAAGTCGATTCTGTACAGCGTGGAGAACATCGATTGACCAAGCTGGATTTTTAGCTTCTCAGTTTGAAAAACAACATACGAAAATACGGTTTGTGCGTGGGCTGATCACCATGGAACGCCCAATGCAGGGTATTTGTTTCATATACACGAGTTGAAACGTAATAGGTCGGTTAATCGAGAAATTGAGCGGCCATTAACCCGTCAATAAATGGTGAAGCTGACTGTGAACAATCCACGCTCAGTTTAAATCCCATTAATCCTAAAAACGCTGAACTCGTCCAATGCCTCACTCATTCCCATAGAGTGGACCAGAACAGGGAACTGCATTTCAGACTGGAACGCACTCACAGTATAGCGTCACCAAACAGAAGTCGTTGAATTTCCAAGTATTTCGTTTAAGAAAATCCAATGTCGTCATCGCTCACTAAAATCCGAACGGTATAAAATTGTTACTTTTTTTGTTCTGAGGGCAGACAGGACCGAGTCCCTTTGTCACTGCAGCCCCACATGGGCCTATTGTGACGCTATCCCTTATTTAACAGAAGACGTCGTATATACCAGCCCCCCTTCAGGAAGCCGAGTATGTCCTTTGCTGCAGACTCCGCTATGGTTTGGGGTACGACGAGCCCCTGACTGCATTAAACAGCCTCTGCAATGCCCAAGTGGGCAGTACCCAGGGCGGAAGCTAGTTAGGACTGCTTAGGTCCTGTCTGGAGAGTGTCAACATTGCATTCGCCCTTGAACAAGAAGGCATAACAAGCCTTTTCGCCTGTCTTAGCTGGCGATGCCAGTGGGCGCTATGTTAAACTAACTATAGTTATCCTAGAGATCTAAACAACAAATACTTTCTTCTCAAAAACGGCTAACATATAGTAACATGACAATACCACAAAGTTCTCATCTGTAGACAAATCACAAGGGCAGCACATTATATTATGAAAACAGGGGAATCCAAAGAAATATCTGTACTATGAAAAGTTTAACAGCATCCATAAGATTATTGGAAGCGACTCCAGATATTCCAGAACTCCTCGTTACCCACGATAGCAAATGAACACCTGGCTATATTCAGGGACTTGGAGACCTTTAAGGAGCTCAGCATGATCACAGACACAATTGTGCCCATGTATGAGCTCGAGAGGAAATATAATGTTCAACCATTGGGAGGTCCATGAACAGCGAGAGTCGCCAGTTTCGGCCTCCCAATGGCATCAACATCTTCACAGATGGATCGAAAACTCCGGGGTGTGGATAAGTGGCTCTGGAAGGAGTGGGACGTATATTGCCCTAGGCCCCACTCCAACGGTTTTTCAAGCTGAGATTTATGCTATTATCGCCGAGGCAATCCTAATGCAAGAAAAAGGCTGTAGCAACAGAACTGTCAATATATTGACTGATAGTTAAGCGTCGTGCAAGGCGCTAATGAACTACTGCACAACGTGCGACAGTGCAGGATGTGGCTTAACTCCTTAGCAAGTGCGAACAGAGTTAATGTGTATTGGATTCCAGGACACATGGGGATCATTGGAAATGAGAGGGCGGACCAACTGGCCAGACGCGGTCGTCTACAGTACCTATTGGGCCACCGCCCCATCGTGTCACTAGTTAAAAGTGTCAGAGATGACGCCAGGTGACTGCATCAGACAATCTGCAACGCTGTAGGATAAGACACTCCAAACGCTTTGTCTCAGAGCAATCAAGCGAGATAAGACACACCCTTCTGAGGATGGAGAGGAAGGACTTAAGGCAGATTGTTGGGATCATAACTGGGCACTGCAGAATGAACAAACACATGTATGCTATGGGTATAGTCGACACCCCTCGATGCAGGTGGTGTGGCACGGATGAGGAGACTCCCTATCATGTCCTGGCTCAGTGTCGGAGACTTGAGAGGGAGCAACTTTTGGTCTTTGGCACCACTTCTCCCAGGATGGATACCAACGAGGACTCTTTTAGGAACTACCTGGCTTTCCTCAAAAAGCTAGGCATCGACCTGTAAGACATTAGGACTGGCACAATAGGCCATCTGGCCACGGTGCACCTCCCACTACTGGGACAGTCAGAAGACGATATAACCACGATAGCAACGAGACAGTAAGCCGAACATAACTACCTTCGTAACGAGAATCAAAACTAAACACACGTAGGGTTGACAAGAGAATTTCATTAACTATTCTTCGGGCAACACGACGACGGACAACAAATGAGTTACCACTTGAATCACTGTCGCTCATATTGAATAGTTAATCAATACTGTCCAAATTCAGCCAAACTTTACGAGAAAACAACTAACAAATAAATCGGACGTGGGGGGCGTACGAAACTATAACGGTGTGGCGCGCCGTGAAAAGAATTCTTTCGCCATTCAGAAGGGATTCAGAATTGGTGCCTACGCTTAACTGGCCCTTTTCATTCTGGAAGGTTCAAATACATCTGTAAATCGTTTAAATAGCAAACGGCTGAATTATTTTTGTAAAGGGTTGAAATGAATTTGTTAATACTATATCACAACAATATCAACTGAGTGGTGTTTTGGAACAAGTATTTCCCGTCAGCAGCATTACCCCAAATGATGTTTATCAAAAAAGGTTCACTTCTGTTTTCTTACGTCACGGAAGATCAACAAATGTGTGAACGCCCCCCTACATATGAGTTGCTCGAGCAAATTATACGACTGCCGTAAGCGAAAAATTCAAAACCAACAATAAGGATTTTAAAGGGAAAGGCGGAGGGGATGGGGGTGAAAACGCGACGTAAGGAAGGCAACAGGAGAAAGCAGAAGAAATCGGTCATATCTGAATTCCTTAACTGCGACAGGGCCGAGTTGATTCAACAAGTAGGGGGAATATTTATTGGGCTGGATCACGCATATGAAGCATTCGGCCGAATATTCCCAAGAGGAAGAGGTTGGGCTTGTGAGCAACACGTTATTCAAGTTCCGCTTTCTGAAAGCAACAAAACCCACTTGGTTTATAGTCAACTTTAAGAGTGTGCTCTCTTTGAAAACACCGTTCGTGTTCTGAACAGCACGTGAATATCGCGATTTTTTTATACTCACATCGCAAGTCGTGATGTCTGTTGTATTGTATACTAACATTGTTTTATACCTGATATAGTCCACCGAATGACTATAGCACCTCCATCGGCGATGCAACAACAGATCTTCCCTTGAACCGCGTTACTACCATTCCAAAAGACTACAGCACTGTTCGGTGCAGGAACACTTAGCTGGGTTTTTTGACCTCTGGAAGTCCGCGCTTGGCCATAACGGGAAGTCATCGTTATCCTGAACACTGAGCCCTTTGGTACGTACCAGTGAGAAGTTCAGCTCTTCAGTTATTGACATTTTACGTCTTTACTTTGCGACATAAACTCGAAAATGTAATGCAGGAGATGTTACGGAGAAGCGTCACGAAATTTTTAATCCGCGTTGCAAGCTTCAGCCCCTGTGGCCTAATGGATAAGGCATTGCTCTCCTGAACCGGGGATTGTGGGTTCGAGTCCCACCAGAGTTACGATTATTGTGTGTTTTTGACATTTTGACATTTTATGTCAAATTTTAATTTAATTTAAACTAATGCTTGGTAACATCACACGTTTTAATAACCTCAGTGACTAAGCGATGATGTTAATTGCAATTGACGCGGCCGTTATATCCAAACCATCAACGAGCACAATCAAATGTAGTTATCATTGCATTAAAAAAAACAAAAATAAAAGACATGAACTGTTCCTAGTGGTTGCGTACTTGTACGAAAGCTGTACCCACCGTTTGTGTAAAGGTTTCATTCGTTCGCATCGGAGGAAATCGGGGTTTAAATTTAACTTAAACCTGAAGCCGCTGCAAAACAATGGGCTCACTTTTTTCCAAGCGACAATGGACTTCCCCCTTTTCTAGACTATCCGAAATATCCTTTTCCCTCCCCTTAATTTACATTCCTGTCCACAACAGACAGCTCTTCCCAAACAAAGTCATCTGTGAGCTCTCACGAAAATCAGTTGTCTCCCAGTTCTCCCAGCAGACGACAAACATCAAGTCCACCTATTTCTGACATCTGAAGCCCCTTGTTCAAAGCTACGGGAAAGTCCGCTTTCCTTTCAGTTATTTCCTAGCGACAACGGATTTCCCCTTTTTGGACTTTCCAAAATAATCTCTTCTGCCCATCTATTTACATTCCTTTTCATAACAGAGAGCTCTACCCAAACTCCGTCATGCATAATAATCTATGAGCTCTCGCAAAATTCAGTCGTATCCCAGTTCTTCCAACAGACAGTCGTCTCTAAAGACATACACTCGTTTTACATCTCGCTGACAACTAATGCGGACTCTTCTCTCCTATTAAAGTAATTGGGTTAGTGCTGCTAGTAGGTAAATTACTGAATTTAACGTACCTGTTAGGTGACTTCGTCTCATCTGGCTGGTGAGATTCTGTGGGTGAGCACTTTCGATGTAAAGATATTATTATTAACGACCAGACGATGATGTCTTTACATCGAAAGCGCTCACCCACAGTATCTCACCAGCCAGAGGAGACGGACTCACTTAAAAGGTACGTTAAATTAAGTCTTCTCTCCTACACCGTACTACCAGTTTCACGCCTGCAGAGACTCCTTGTTCGCGCTTGCATACTCAAACCCATATCCAGTTCTAGTCCCTTCTTCTTTAAGCATTTACGTGTTTGAGTCTTGTTGTGATCTGCCAACTCTTCGAATTACGAGTTTCGAACTACTGAAAAACCCGTCTCCGTGATTCGTTCAGGTGTACCCTGGAGAATCATGTTTTGCTGCTCTTCGACCCGTATGAATCGGGAATCAAAGCACGTTCCCCAAATAAGACGAATGTCCGTATCGCAATCGGTATTTTGTACGGTTGTATGGGACTTGAGCGTCTGGTTACGTCATTCGACGATCAAGAGACCTCCCTTTACACCGTCGTAATACAAAACTGGTCTCCAGGTTGATACAATTGAAATTAACACGGTCGCCTTTGAGCAGGATGTCCTAAAATTTGACCCACCCATGACCATTCAACTGGTTCGCTCGTCAATTGAAAGTCCTCTCGCAGTTGGATGGAACCCAGCTGCATTTCCATCATGCAAATTGACGAACTTGCAGCTCTTCGCTAAATTCGAGTCATTGATGTACGGTTCTTTAGGGAGATGCGTTGTCTGCCTCCTCTACATCGGGGGGCAGCTCGTGGTTAATGACACTGTTATTTATAGGTCGTTCAACGCTCAATCCGCATATAGCGATACGTTTAAGAGGCGTTCAGTTCGATACAGCCTCTCCATTAACTCACTCAACCAGATGCTGTTCAGGGGCGCGTAGGTGGGAATAGCCATTGGTTGTTTCAGGTTTGCCGAAGCGTAAAATCGGAAGAAAAAAAAAACCATTATCTGCGTGATCTACGGTATCTGGGAGGCCCTTCCTCTTGGCTATAAATAGGCGGAATTCCCCGGGGAATTGTTTCCTACCTTGCTCAGTACCATTCACTACTATTCCTCCAACGTTCGTGAATTTACTACGTTCCCTAATTGCTTCAACCCCTTAACGGTTTTATTTCATCATTGCGGGCTCTCACGACGGAACCCGTCGAAGTCCAAAGGCCTGTTCCTCATCCGTTAACTGGGAGCAACTGACTTTTATTACCATTTCGCGCCTATAAAACATTTACTGGACTACGTGAAGACACGACGGAAGACTCCTGCTGCACAACTAAGGTCTCGCGTTTCTTTCCGTTGAAAATACAAACGACCTTCCCTGAGGTGTTGTTCGCTGTATAGATGTTTCGTCGCCTACTTCTAACAAGTTCTTTCCTGTCACGACAAGTAGATTGATTTTACTAGCCGTACAGCGGGGCTCATAACAATGAGTATTTCTAGGAATGATTTAACGGATAACTTATTAACATCTCACCACGAGGCGACACTCGGAATTGGTTAAACTTAAACCTGGTCCATGTGTGTGTTCGTCGATCACGCTGCAGAGCAGAACAGACTACAATTAACGTGTAATTAAGCTTGTGATCATTATTTCCCGGTAGAGAGACCTACTGGTACTCTGCGAAGGGAGGACCACTGCCAAAGAGTCTCTGGCCTCCATAATAACCCAGTTTAGACAGGGAAACTCAGCAGAGCCTTAAGAACCCTCAGGATGTTACACGTGAAATTCCGGCCATCTGACGTTTAATCAGGATCTTTACAGGTGTTTCAGAAATTCGATAACTAATTGTTCGACAAATCTCAATTTCCAATGAATCTTGAATTACATCTCAGCTGGCCGGAGTGATAGGAATTGTGGCTCGCAACAAAATGTGGGTAAAGGCAGCCGGAAAACAGTTAAATCAAGATTTCAACGCGCATATTCAGAAAACTTAGGATTTTGGCTAAAAACGTTCAACCACCTGTAGGATGAAATTTATCGTGTGACACCTGTAACAATACATAGTTGTTGACAAGAATCTTCAACTTCAAGCTTATTGAATTAACAATTTTTCCTGCTCTACTTCTGACACTCCAAATATTTCGAGAGAGATTAATAAAGGCGTTTAGAGTCTCGCCCTTGTACCGTCCAAGTCCACCTCGGCAGTAAACAACCGCAAAATAACGACGAAGCCGTCCCTCTTGAGGGCCCTTCAGAGTCAACTCCTGAGAAGAATAAAGCTTTAAACGAAAAACACATCGCGGAAGAAGACATTTCATAACGTAACGAAGACAAGCTAACGTTTAAACTCTCAACTTCTCTGCGTGTAAACGGGAAGTACGACGGTCGACACGGTCAATTCCACCTAAAACGACTCTGCAGCGTCTAGGTAATTTTGACTGTCACCGCAATTGTCAAGGCCGAGTGCTCTTGCGGCGACTCTTCCAACTTCTCATTCGTGTCTCGGTTAAGTTGTAATTGTTTCGTTACTAAGCTACATAAAAAGTTTAGTTATTTCTGGACTACAGTCAACGTTTAATATGCTATAACTGTTAGTAAAATGCTCGACATTTAAATTCGTTCACTTTTCCACTCAACGTATTTTTGGAACGCGTCCAGAATGAGTCCAGACTGAGGGCAATGCCCTACAAATGGCCAATACAAAAACAAGAGGACTATACCAACTCTTAATCTTCCCTCCAAAAAAATAAGGAATGGAGTCCTTAATGCGAGCACAGTAAACTGCCTATCAATGCCTATGTGTATGACCTGAGCATGCTGATTTGTGCACAGTCAACCCACTGAATCGAGGCAAAACCTTCACTTGTTTTCATGGCTTTGCTAACTGAGTTTATTTTTGACACAGTTCATTTGTACTTCGTATTACACTACTTTATGGCAGCAGAAAGCGGTAGCGCTTACAGTTCCGGAATTTATTGGGCAGCTCCGGCTCATTCCCGGACCATTATTCAGCAATTGATAAACAAATAATTGATAAGGCTGTAAAAACGATTTTTTGTGAAAAGGGTAATATTCATTGGCTGCTCCGCCGCACCTAGTGTAGCAAGTGCGGGAAGAATAGCGTTCGCTAGAAGGCTTTACATAATAGAGAAGATGCACGGCTATAGCGCATATGTTGCTCAGCGTTACAATAATTATTCTCGTCGTAATGGTGATGAGCGAATTTTTTTTTTTTTTTTTTTTTTTCCAAGTCGTTTATTCAAGTGTTGTCAGTTGGATTCGTTTGTAAATACAGGTATTAAATAGTTGCTACCCAATTCAATTCCTACACTAGTTGGAAGGACTTTCTCCTGAGGATGGTAACTGTCTGGTTTCAGTGCAGGAAAAAGAGAGATAAATAGACTGACGAATTTGAACGAGATATAGGACTGTATTGCTTTGAATACACAGTCACGTAGTTCTGAACGTGAACTGGTGACGGCAGTAGAGCTGGGAGTATCATGATCGTTCATAGATGATTGTCAATCGTGCAACTTCTGAGATGAGTGTCGATCGGCTGATAGATGACTGAGTTCGAGAAGAGCAACGTGCTGTAGAGAGGAATGTAATGCGAGGGGTGGGAAAAAGATATTTCGGAAAGTCCAGAAAAAAACCCTGCAAATTATTACACAATGGTTTATTATTCTCATGAACAGCTTGACCTTAGTATTACTGCTCTGATACCCATCCCATTCAATTCAGCATCGAATACTAGTAAACCATACGAAACATGACCTGACTACAACGGAACGACGGAAACTAAATATTCCCCCGGCGCGTCTGAACGCGATTGAGAGACAACGGCCGAAACATTTCGGATCGTAAATGACATTTATCCTGTTGTTCACAATGAGGCGCGGCGCCATATCAAGAGCACGAGAAAAATCGTTCAACAACTAACTGAAGTAGTGATCAAAAGACCAAATTATTTCTCAAAAACTGTCATAACGAGTTTGGTTGAAATTTTTATATTGAACGTTTCAAATTAACACACATTTCTTGGAAAATGATGAGATCATCACAATAAATTGGCAAAAGTTTTTAAGCGCAGTTTTTTCCTTATCAATCTCGCTAATGTTAGCGTTCTCACAAAACTTATGGTGGTAGTTAAAAGGGCGCTCTGTAGGACTTGCTTTCATTCGATGTTCGCTTTTTTGTCACTTCTATTGACACAAGCGAGTTCTTCCAACGCAAGTTGCCGCTTCTCCGATAGGGCAGGCTTCTTAGTCACTTACGGAATGTTTAAAAGAAAGATATAATTACGACATGCTGTTAATTAATTTAGAAAGGAACGAAACACCCATATAAAGTTGGGGTTCGCAGCCCTAAACAGATACGTTACCTTTATTACTAAGTGTCATAAAGTCATGCCGCTGCCAAACGTTCAAAAAAGATATACGTCCTATGCCTCCTTGTCCCCGCAAGCACGTGATAGTATTTACAACGCACTTTCTGGCTATAAGTACTGTCAGGAATGAAACCCTTCATGGATAATTAGGAGCAACTATTGAAATTCATTTACTCACGCTGTTGGGCGCATGACTGGGGGATCTTGAAACTGTGAAATAAATGTACATGGTGAGCGCGAGTAAGGACTCACTACACTAGACAGAATAGCAATATCGGGAGTATAAGCGCGCACAAGGGACTCTCAATACATGTGAACTGGTTTTAAGATACTAAGTGGAGGGAGAGGAACAGAGAGAGAACTGTGATACTGCATCATGAGAGCTGAAGGACTGACTTGGAAGGATCTGTCTGTTGAGAAGAGGAATCTAAAATTGAGGGGTGGGAAAACATAGATGGGAAAGTTCCGCTTATTCGTGCTGACATACTTCTCTCATTCTTGTGCGGTCCGTTCCGAAGTTAATTTCGTTGAGAGTAAATTAACCCTCCGTTCTTTTTTGAAGAGCTACTTCACTTCTTTTCGTACCTGACGGTTTCGTTTTATAACGTATGCAGTAGAAGAGACAATTGAGCCCGCTTCATCGTTGAACACGATTTGATTCGATAAGGGCACTAAAAACAATAAACCCCAAGTTTGTCGGACAAAGAGCCTCAACGTTTCCTCCTTCCCAGAAATAAAACGGTAGACGAGCGAAGGCTTCGTTGAGGGCACCAGAAATGAAGCATCTGGCACATCCAGTTGGTCGCTCGAAGGGAAGGCTTTCTAAATTGAAGAAAGTAGGCGTGCAGAACCTCCTCCCTCCCTCTCTTGCCTCTTTCCGACTATACAAGCCTCCCTTGGACTTCACCTAGCGTTTAATATAAGGCAACGCTCTCGGCCGTCTTCTTTCCCCATTTTCTTTCCATCTCGTTCTACCCAATGCTTCGTAGGGATCTGAATATTGTTATGAACTAGGAACTGAAGTAATCAGATTCTTTTTCTCGGAGATAGTGACTTCAAATAACACGGACTGGCCCCCGAGATTGGCTAACTTCTAGGTTGGATAACATCTTGTATGCTGAGCAGCTTCTATTTGCAGTACGATAGTGAATTCATTACGCGTACATTATTTACTGGTTTTATTAGTAGCTTCAAGTAAAAGTCGAACGTGAAGGGTGGTTTTTTAGAGCTATAGAACTTTGAAATGGAAAAAAACTGATGAATTTTTACAAATGACGTGAAATCGACTCTATTTGTATTTCTTTTCTCACTTTCCCTTTTGCCTTGGCTGTCACCAGTGAGCTTTCGACCCCTAGTTGAAGCTAACACTGCATATGAGTGTCCAGGGTTTGAACAGGGTGTACTGGACTGTCCCGTCTTCATTGATGGGCAAGACTGAGTAGAGTCGCTGGATAAGCAAAAGATCAGATGGGATACTCTGTGGCCTTACGGAGTGTCGCTTCTGGTAGGAGCCAGAAGTACATGTCAGCGATTGTGACGGGGTTGCCTAGAGGGCGATTGCTGTTTACAGCTCCTCCCTCACAACTGCCGCCAGAATTCCCTTAATTCTGTTGCCACTGGAGCTTGGTCGAACATATTCAGCCTCGTTCAGCTTGGTTTGGCATTTAGTTTACAAAAACCAACTCTGGCAAGAATTGAAGCCACGCGATCACCTAACAAGGCGTAGATTCGGTTAATGGGCCTATAACAAGACTTCCGTAGATCCCGAACTTCATAAAAGAATTTCGTTTAGCGACGAAGCTCACTTTTGGAACGGCTACGTCAATAAAGAATTGCCGTATTTTGAGTGAAGATAATTCTCAATGTAGAGACACCGTTACATCCGAAAAACTTACTGTTTGGTGCGTTTTATGAGACTGGTGGAATCATTGGTCCGTACTTTTTTCAAAAAAGGTGCTGTCCAGTACGTTACAGCCAATGGTGGCCGCTATACAGCCACGATTACTGACTTTTTCGTTCCTCAATTGAAAAACCGTGCTGTGCAGAAGCTGTGTTTCAACAAGTCACACAGCTCGGAGCCACAATTGATTTAATCAAGGAAACCGTGAATTGGCCTTGGAAGTTCGTGCGATTTAACACCGCTTAACTATTTTCTGTGGGGAACAACATTCGTGGTGATATTGCCGATATTGTACCATGAATTATTTGAATTAAACGCCGTTTTCGCTGTCGACCAATCAAATGACTGTTCATCAAGCGACCCGTAAGGTGCTGCCACCTCCATCAGCTCCTCTCAACTATGAACAATTCGTCGTCTCTGCCCAGTCGTCTATCGCCATTTTAATGAGCACGTTGTCGTCGTCTTCCGTCTCGTTAAATCTGAAGTTTTCGCCGCAAAGAAGGCAAATTATTACTCAGTTTTCTTCGCATCACTTCGTAAAATTCGAAAACCTCGAATTCCATCGTTCACCTGGTTCCAGGAGTCCCGCTTCGCCGAAATACCTACCTACATCAAACGAATCGATGATACCGTACCGGTAGGCAGCCTAATTCTGTCCTTTTGACTTCAAATTTTCCGGCGCTCAAGCAGCAAATGATTTATTTTCCCTTTTTTCCCCCAGCTTCAGGTAACCGACTGAAGTTATTTTGAAAATCGTCTTCCGCCTTCCGTTCGTCGTTCTCCTCTCTGAAAAGGACAAGTGCCTCCCTTTCCCGACTTTAGTTTCCTCGCAGGGCAGAAATTCTGGTACTTAGAATACTTAATTGTAAAGTTCCTCGGCCGTTGGAAGTAGGTATTTATAAGCTATACCTAGCAAGGTAAGAATTAATTTTGTTAAGATTGTTTATGTGGCTTCCCTGAGACAAAGTATAATTTCTTAATTTTTTTCACCAATTAAAGGAAATTGGTTAATATAAAAATTTTGTTTACTTACGTGGGTTCATCCCCACTAAATTTCCCGTGCCACATAGTACAATATACGGCCACAAACGTTAGAAAAAGTGAATGCAAATTGGACCACCACATAAGATTACGAGCCAACCGTGGCGGTCTTATGTTGGAAACCATTTTAAATTATAATGCCAAAAGATTATCTTTTGAATAGAGTCGATTTCACGTCATTTGTAAAAATTCATCAGTTTTTTTCCATTTCAAAGTTCTATAGCTCTAAAAAACCACCCTTCACGTTCGACTTTTACTTGAAGCTACTAATAAAACCAGTAAATAATGTACGCGTAATGAATTCACTATCGTACTGCAAATAGAAGCTGCTCAGCATACAAGATGTTATCCAACCTAGAAGTTAGCCAATCTCGGGGGCCAGTCCGTGTTATTTGAAGTCACTATCTCCGAGAAAAAGAATCTGATTACTTCAGTTCCTAGTTCATAACAATATTCAGATCCCTACGAAGCATTGGGTAGAACGAGATGGAAAGAAAATGGGAAAAGAAGACGGCCGAGAGCGTTGCCTTATATTAAAGGCTAGGTGAAGTCCAAGGGAGGCTTGTATAGTCGGAAAGAGGCAAGGGAGGGAGGGAGGAGGTTCTGCACGCCTACTTTCTTCAATTTAGAAAGCCTTCCCTTCGAGCGACCAACTGGATGTGCCAGATGCTTCATTTCTGGTGCCCTCAACGAAGCCTTCGCTCGTCTACCGTTTTATTTCTGGGAAGGAGGAAACGTTGAGGCTCTTTGTCCGACAAACTTGGGGTTTATTGTTTTTAGTGCCCTTATCGAATCAAATCGTGTTCAACGATGAAGCGGGCTCAATTGTCTCTTCTACTGGATACGTTATAAAACGAAACCGTCAGGTACGAAAAGAAGTGAAGTAGCTCTTCAAAAAAGAACGGAGGGTTAATTTACTCTCAACGAAATTAACTTCGGAACGGACCGCACAAGAATGAGAGAAGTATGTCAGCACGAATAAGCGGAACAGACATAACAATCTAGGGTGAATTAGTTCATTTTCTAAACAAAATGTCAGGCTAAGTTGACTGGGTCTTTGCAACCAAAATGTCCAGAAAGTCATTGATTCCACAAACACCTTCTTCCTTGAGCCATTTTGTTACCCATGGAAAGTCTAACAGGTATTAAAGAAATTGGGTTATATCCGCCAGTAGGCAAATTACTAAAGTTAACGTACCTGTTAGGTGAGTCCGTCTCCTCTGGCTTGTGAGTTACTGTGGGCAAGCGCTTTCGATGTAAAGACATCATCGTCTGGCCGTTAAGTCAGTACTGACTTAACGGCCAGACGATGATGTCTTTACATCGAAAGCGCTTGCCCACAGTAACTCACAAGCCAGAGGAGACGGACTCACCTAACAGGTACGTTAACTTTAGAAAATCTAACACTTCAGCTATTTCCAAATGACACCGGATTTCCCCTGTCCTGGACTTTCCCATCTATGTTTTCCCACCCCTCAATTTTAGATTCCTCTTCTCAACAGACAGATCCTTCCAAGTCAGTCCTTCAGCTCTCATGATGCAGTATCACAGTTCTCTCTCTGTTCCTCTCCCTCCACTTGGTATCTTAAAACCAGTTCACATGTATTGAGAGTCCCTTGTGCGCGCTTATACTCCCGATATTGCTATTCTGTCTAGTGTAGTGAGTCCTTACCATACGCATGTACGCTCACCATGTACATTTATTTCACAGTTTCAAGATCCCCCAGTCATGCGCCCAACAGCGTGAGTAAATGAATTTCAATAGTTGCTCCTAATTATCCATGAAGGGTTTCATCCCTGACAGTATTTATAGCCAGAAAGTGCATTGTAAATACTATCACGTGCTTGCGGGGACAAGGAGGCATAGGACGTATATCTTTTTTGAACGTTTGGCAGCGGCATGACTACTCACCAAACGTGGCTCCCAAAAAAGGAGCTAAAACGGCCTCTTCAATTTTCGGACACTTAGTAATAAAGGTAACGTATCTGTTTAGGGCTGCGAACCCCAACTTTATATGGGTGTTTCGTTCCTTTTTAAATTAATTAACAGTCGTAATTATATCTTTCTTTTAGACATTACGTAAGTGACTAAGAAGCCTGGCCTATCGGAGAAGCGGCAAGTTGCGTTGGTAGAACTCACTTGTGTCAATAGAAGTGACAAAAAAGCAAACATCGAATGAAAGCAAGTCGTATCGTACAGAGCGCCCTTTAAGCTACCACCATAAGTTTTGGGAGAACGCTAACATTAGCACGATTGATGAGGAAAAAACTGCGCTTAAAAACTTATGCCAATTTATTGTGATGATCTCATCATTTTCCAAGAAATGTCGTGTTAATTTGAAACGATCAATATAAAAATTTCAACCAAACTTGTTATGACAGTTTTTGAGAAATAATTTGGTATTTTGATCACTACTTCAGTTAGTTGTTGAACGATTTTTCTCGTGCTCTTGGTATGGCGCCTCATTGTGAACAACAGGATAAATATCATTTACGATCCGAAATGTTTCGGCCGTTGTCTCTCAATCGCGTTCAGACGGTACTGACTGATGAAGTGGGTATAGTTGGTGGATTTGGGTACTATTATAAAAATACCTAAGGACTGCGGCGAACTACAGCCAGAGCGGAGAGGGACAACGCAGGTACATGTGAGAAACCCCAGCCGTGAAGCTGGTATTCCCTGATGCGACGTCCCCACCATTCTCGCACAAAACGCAAGACGACCTTGAGGCCCATCCAAACTCCTCAAGTCACAGCTAAGGGCCCCAAGCACTCAACGCAGCCAGACCCTCAGTCGTACACAGAACATGCTCCATCGACTGAGGATCTCTCATATTCGCTCCCTGGAGAGTTCAGGCCAGGCACACCCACCAATAGGCAGCCCTGGACTTCTCCCACTTGCTAGCCACCCCGATTAAGTGGCTCTAGGTGGTTCCTACAAAAATCTAAGGGAGATCTTTTTCTCGCCAGTTTGTCACCTCATTCCCTTCTATCCCTGTATGACCTGGCACCCAACACAGTGTTAATGTGGTTTCCTTTGCCGGCCAGGCATTCCAAAATCAGCCCTGACGTGATTATGAAGGAAGCCAGGGCCGTAATTGCAGCTTATGTGTGAGTTTATTTATGATGTGCTGTGTGTAATACTGAACTTTCTCGTTTCTACTGCTCACAGAAGGTTGATTCTCCACTTCTCCCATTTGTCAACCTCACTGATCTAGTGGCTCAGGTCTAACCGGGAGAAGCGCAGATCCTTTTCTCACCAGAAATACTTTCAGAAAACAACAGTCACGGGTAGAAAAATACCTTCAAGTCGCTGATAGGTGATATCAACACTATACGAGTGCATTAAATGAGATCCAACACCCACACACAGAATACTTCCGCAAATGGTTGGTTTTAGAACTTACTAGCTCTTGATACGAGTACGTTAAAATCTCAGGATAACTCGAGTTTTTTTCGGCCGATTACGTAACTTTCTTGCGTCCCTGCGGAGCTAAGGAAAGTAAAAATGCCTCGCTAATCTCGTGCATTCGTTTTAGTACCGATTCAAGGTAGGACCAGCAATTTCGAAGCAATACTTCTGTTTTTGATAACAAACTTACTCTACACGGAATTGAAATTCGCATCATAGCGCCTCATTTCCTTTTCTTCAACCACTTCAAGCCAATCATGCTCCGGACATTTACATTTATCAGATTAGCAGAGTGAATTGATAAGAATGTTTACAGCCGGACGACTCTCTCACTTCTGCCAACCTAACCAGCCTCCGTCAAGACTTCCCTCCTCAATGAGATTGAGAGAAGGTTCCCCTTTGCCTTTTTGTTTTTGTTGCTTCTAGCGAACATTACTTCAATTATTTAAAAAAACATTGTTTAAAAACGTTTCTTTGCTTTAGCCCGTAATACAGTCCTTCTTTCTGACCTTTTCTAAGTCGTGCTCGCGTTTGCGTCTTCTCTATCACGTTTACACTAACTGAAGAAGGTGCAACAGCTGTCAACAGAGTCCTGCTGCTGCATCGTCGACTTCATAGACGCCGGGGATCGCTGTGTCAAATATAATTGCCCGCGCCGGCTAGTCTCGACAACTCTCTTGAACATTAATTGGCACTAGCGGCCGATAGTCCAAGTTGGAACGAACCTTACACAAAGTAGAACACAGTCGAAGGCAACGGCTGTTGTGTTTGTTCCAATAAGCCTCCCTTCATCACGCCGACAACTTCATTTTGCCTGCGAATAACTTACGCAGTTTCGTACGTGCGTGTTCTAATTTATTTTGTACCGTCTAAAATCCATCATTTGAGGGTACGTAATTTGTAACAAAATTCTAACACTCGATTTAAACTCACGCGCCTCGTAGGGCGCATCAACATGGCGAAATAAAAACCCCAAACGACGGCTCAAATGATGTACAGTAAATTTCGGCGGAAGACTTCAGGAATTGTAGAGAGGTATAACTTGTTTTCACACGTGAGTTGGAAACGGAACCTCATTTGAGTCGGTCGAATTCCCCACAGCCCTCGAGCCTGCGGTTGAGGGTCGCGATAACCGCTACATTTGAAGCGTGCAGTTCGAGGTAGAAAATTATACGCAGAAAAGTTCCCATTTATTCGCTGGATGTTTTAGGTCGTCGTTGTACCAGAAATAAACCACAATTACGCGCAATGTGCTACCAAGTCATCGGACCTCTCGGGCGATGTCGAATTAAAAACAAAATTACGTAAGGATTAACACGATCGAAAGCATCAAAACAAAAACGTACGGACAACGACTGGCGACAATAAAATCATCAATCATTCGGTTTGCGATGATGAATGAACAACGAAGGATAAACGGGATGTCAGCTGATCATTATTGTGAGGATTTTCGATAAAAACCGGGAGAGAGATTGGCATTCTCTGAGGCGTTTTGAATGAATCATACCGCCGCCATTCATCAAAACAGACAAAAGAGGGAAAGAGATGTCCCCGCCTGTAAATCGAGAAATAATATTTCAATGTTGATGAAAACATTCGACCGAGGAATGAATTATGTAAAAAAACGAAGACCGCGAATTGTACGGGTTGCTGTGAGGACGATCGACCACGAACTCGATAACAATACATCCGAGATCACTCGTCACACGACTTTCTTCAACAGCACGTCACGTCCATTCGGCGATTATTGTTTGCTATAGTCCTTAATACAATCTATTTTCACATTCTTTAGTAATGAAAAGGAGATCGAGGGAATTTGAGTTTTCATCAGCTCTTAACGATTTAAGGCCTACTGAGTCCGAAAAACACCATTTCGGGGATAAACTGCTGAAGCAAATTTGAAATTTAACCTGCACATCACTACACATAATAAGCGTAGGAATGAGGGTACGAACTAATTCTCATAGTGATCAGTGATCTGCTTACCATTTATTTTATTTTTACCCGTTAATTTCAAAATAGTGAACGCCGTCCTTCTCAAACGAGCGGTGCGTAGCAACACACAACTTTCCGCAGTCCCTTTAGGTTCGAACGTCACCTACATGAGGGCGCTATATCTTCGTTCAACGCATATCTACAGGAACATTTATGGAGAACAAAATGTAGGGAAAAGTTGACTGAGAGTACTCCGTAAGTTTGATCGAAATCGTCTGAGCCGTTTTTGAGAAAAGTGGAATAACGATAAATTAATATTCGACAATCTCCTTTTCTGAGATAACTTGGCGTATATCTCCGCTCAACGTACATATACAGAAATAATTATAGAGAACGAAATGTGGGTATGGGTGACTAAAAGACACCCTGTAAGATTGATCACATCTGGTGAAGTAGTCATCCTGGATTTTACGGAAATGTTCGAAAAAATGTTATTTTTGAAACATTTAGATTTTTATCTCTATTCAGTGGACTGTCAGAGGAACATTTATTGAGAACAATATGTAGATATTAACTATTTGAGAACATCCTGTGAGTTTGGTGAAAATCGCTAAAGCCGTTAGGCCAAAAAGCGTTAGAAACCTATTTTCGCTTCATAGGCCTATATCTCCATTCATTCGTTTTCATGGAGATATGTATATAGACCAACAGTTAGGTATTGATTAGTAGAAGATAATTTGAAAGTTTAATCAAAATCGTTAGAGCCGTTTTCGAGAAAAAGGCGAAAAACCCAAGTTTTTGGTACATTTTCGAGGTGGTGTGTTCTCTTTTAGTATTACTCCAGAAACTGGTAGTAGACAATATTCCGGTATTGATTGGGCGGTCCTAACTATAACGAGCTTTATAGAATGAACGTTACATGAGCATTTGAAGGACTGTCAACACGATTTTGCGGAGAAAGTTCGAGTTAATTGTTATGGTACGGCGCAACACACAACTTTCCGCAACCACCGTAAATTCGTCGACCTGCTACATATACGGGCGCTACATCTTCGTTCAACGCATTTCTACAGGAACATTTATCGAGAACAAAATGTAGATACCAGTTGGGTGGGAGTACTCCGTAAGTTTTATCAAAATCGTTTGAGCCGTTTTTGAGAAAATTGGAAAACCGATAAATTAATATTCGACACATCTCGCTTTTCGAGCTATCGTGGCATATATCTCCGTTCAAAGGGCAGATACATAAATAATCACGAACGACGACAAAATGCGGGAGACGCTCCGTAAGATTGATCAAAACCCGGTATATTACGAATGAGCTCAAAACACATTATTTTTGCCATTAGATTACGAACTTCAGGATACAAAAAGGCGAGCGTTCGAATTTTCCTCAAAATATCGCGCATTTCGCATAACTTTAGTTTTGTAAAACGGCACCACGTATTTCGATTAAACGCTTCATGTCGTGCAGGAGAAGATTCAAGAAGATTTCACAGAAAACGAGAAGAACTGAGGCGTAACTAAACCAACTATAACGGGGCCCGGTAATTCAAATACGAACCGAATCTAGCGACGGTATCGCACGAGGGGTTGGTTGGTTGGGAGCGATAAATAGTTAACGATAGTGTTCTACCGTAACGAGCCTCTTCAATTTCCTCTTAGGGGAGCATTAATGACAAATCGCAGGCGTTTTCGGCCTCGCAACATTCATTATTCACGGAAGGATGCGCCGATCCGGTTGGCCCTTCGAATACTAAAGGGAGAGGGCCTGTTAAGAGGATGTAAAGTAACTTCTTGGACTAGCCGGTTCGGCAGAAGAGGGGTCAACGTGAACAGTGTTCGAGCCAATGGGAACATTTTGAAAGGCTGAGAAGATAGATAATGTGTGACACCAAGCCTCAGTGCTATGGAATTTTATTCCGTTAGAACATGACGTGAGCAGCTGAATAAATTTACAAATATTTCTAAGAACCTCGATTTCAGTGCAGTTTTTCATTATAAATCCAGCTCGTATTGTACTACCTCCTCAGACAAATTACGATGACAGTTCACAAATCTGCAATGCACATTACTCAAATATCTGGTGCGTAGCAACACACGACTTTCCGCCACCCCTTTAAGTTCGAACACCAGCTACATATGCGGGTGCTATATCTTCGTTCAACGCATTTTTACAGGAACATTTATTCAGAAGAAAATGTAGGGACTAGTTAGCTGAGAGTACTCCGTAAGTTTGATCGAAATCGTTAGAGCCGTTTTTTGAGAGAATTGGAATACCGATAAATTAATATTCGACAAATCTCCCTTTCTGTTAACTTGGCTTATATCTCCGTTCAACATATATATACAGAAATAATAATAGAGAACGAAGTGTTGGTATGAGTGACCAAAGACACTCCATTAGGATTTATCACATCTGGTGAAGAAGTTACCCTGGAATTTACGAAAATGTTCGAAAAAACGTTATTTTGACAAATTTTAATTTTTATCTCTGTTCAATGGACCGTCACAGGAACATTTATTGAGAACAATATGTAGGTATTAACTATTTGAAAACATCCTGTGAGTTTGGTGAAATCGCTGAAGCCGTTATGCCAAAAAGCGTAAAAACCCTATTTTTGCTGCAGGGCCCATATCTCCGTTCACCGTATTTTCATGGAGATATGTATAGAGAAGAAAAGTTAGGTATTGATTAGGAGAAGATAATTTGAAAGTTTAATCAAAATCGTTGGAGCCGTTTTCGAGAAAATGCGAAAAACCCTAGTTTTGGTACATTTTTGTCCCCCACCCCCTTCACACCGGTCGAAATCGTCCATAACCTTATTTTGGTGTCTACAAAAAATAAAAAACAAAACAAAAAAGCACCAGCTCAATCGGATCAGCCGTTCTCCCGCACATCGAACTACAGACACACACATACACACACACACACACACACACACACACATACACACGGACCACGCGCCGAAATTAGGTTTTTTAGGCTCAGTAGGCCTCAAAACGTAAAGATCTGAAGAAAACCCAAATTTTTTTTTTGGGCCGATTACTATACTTTCCTTCCCTTCGGGTAGCGGAAAGTAAAAATGGTCATCCCATAAGTAGGAGTAATGGGGAAGGCATGGGAGCTGAGGCCTGGGATGATCCAGTAGCTGTACACTGAGGTTGTTAGGCCTGTAGTCACCTATGCGGCCCTAGTCTGGTGGACTAGGGTGGAAAATAAAACAGTGCAGATGCAGTTGAATAAACTGCAATGTAGGGCGTTTCTGCCTGTTACAGGCTGTATGAGACCAGGAGGTCTTGTTAGATTTAGCTCCACTCCATATACATGTTTAAAGGATGGCGTTCCTTCAGGCTGTGCGTATATTGGCGTTGGGCCTGATCATGGGGGGGAAGAGGGCTTCCTGCCACTTGATACTTGACAGGGTGAAGGTGGAGAGACCCACGCTGCATGTGGTAGACTCAATGCCCGCGGGGTTCAACTTCGCGCTACCCTTTCGGAGACTCATTCATGAGCGATCCAGTTCCCACGTTATAAGCTGGAGCCCTGGTATATTACACTGATGGCTCGGTGCAGGGTGGCCTTGCAGGGGCTGGTATCTTTGGGCCAAGAATTGGAGCAGCGATCCCATTAGAGTCGCTGGCCACAGCGTTCCAGGCAGAGGTGTCTGCAGTGACGGTCTGTGTGCAGTGGCTGCTGCAGAGGGGAGGGGACTGTAGCGGCAGAAGATCTACATTATGGTGGAAAGTCAGCCTCTCTCATGGCCTTAGACTCGCACTGTCTTACGTCGTGGCAGGTGTGGGCGTGTCTGACTGGACTAAAGGCCCGTAACACTGTGTTGGGTGCCAGGGGATCAGGGAAAAGAGGGAAACAAACGGGCCGATGGGCGAAGGGATCAGCGCAGATCCCTGTCAGCCCTGAGCCCTTTGGTGGGACTACCGTGAGCCACTTACATACAGAGGTTGGCAAATAGGAGGATAGGTGCAGGGTTGCCCGGCCTTAGACAATAAAAACTCTTCATCCGACTCTCCGGAGGGAGGGCCAAGGAGGTGCTTGCACTGGGGAGGAAGGATATGAGGATCACATGTGGCCTGTTTACAGGTCACTGCCCGCTGAGGTACCACCTTATTAATATTGGCAAGTGTGAGATACAGATATGCAGGTTCAGCAAGGTGGAGCTAGAGACCGCAGAGCATGTGTTGTGCATATGCGATGGACCCGTTGTGTGTTTGGGAGCCCCTTTCTTCAGCCGGAAGAGGTGGCAAATGCAGAACTTGCGGATGTCCCCCGCTTTGTGCGTGGGGGTGGTGGGGGCGTATAGGTGACGTCGCACCAACTGTGCCCAGTGCCGTGGGGCTTAGGGGAGGAGCTGAGCCCCACAATAGGCCTGTTTATGGCCGCAGTGCGGGTATCGCAAGCATCCTCCGGTTCAAAAAAAATTAGGAGCAATTCAACAAATACCTTAACCAGAGCGACACGTTACTAAGTACAATGTTGATATAAACTACATTAAAAAATTTAAAAAGTCTTATTAGTTCGGGCGATTTAAAATTGCTACACAGAATGATCGTGGGGCTGACAGTTCTCATACTACCGCGCTGTTTCAGTTTAACAATCTACGCGATTACACGAACAAAATCGACGTATCGACGATCTAAAGGCGCGTTTTATCCAAGTCGTTATAGCAGTAAAAATTCATGGAATCAATAACAACCCTTGATTGTGGTTGACAAATATTCATGAATATTGACTGAACGCGGTCAACTGAATGCCAGTCGTGAATAATAACCCGTTTCACTATTGCGCTGCACCAATAACAAAGCGACGCTCTATTCTGACGATATTTTCAGACCCTAGCGGTTCGGTCAGCGCCAAATGAGGGGAAGAGACAGAAGCTCTCGTCTAGTACCAGTCAAACCGCCGGCCAAAATAAACGTTCACAATTACTGGTTCGTCCCTGGAACAAGACGAAACGGAACGGAAGCGTTTGACGCCTTGGCAAGCGTTACGAAATGGAGTTAAGGGAAGGATCAATAATCACGCTGCTTGTTTGTTATGGAACCTGTCGAACACGGACTTCCTTGGTGGCAGAAAATCAAGGAGTCAATCCTTCAGATCACGTTAAGGACAATATTAAACGACGCATACCGCAACTATTCTCGTCCGAGGCACATTCTAGCTACTAATACAATTTCACTTAAACGCATAACGTCCTACGAAGAACAAACACGTTAACGCATGAAGTTCCGTATTTTATTGGGCTGCAGCTACTCGTGCCACGACCTTCATTGAAAAAGCAACTTACAGGTCATTGAAACTATTCTCAACACAATTTCTTTGGGAAGGTTCGAGTTATAGACATTTGGGATTATAGAGAAAAACCTGAGACGAAGCGACGTTAGTTTGAATTCCGGCATTTCTAAGGTTGTTGCTGATTAATTATTGATGTTATTAAACTTGTACCGTATAGGCACGTGATTTGACTGCCAACACGATTTATGTTTGAACTCTTGCGTCATTTGAGTAGAATTATATGGGGAAAACTGCACTAAAGCCCCTTTCGTCGAAAATTGGGATAACTCATTTTTGTCCAAATATTGCAATAACAAAACAAAATTACATGATAGTGTGTAGAGTACGTGTGGAATAAGTTTTGAGACAGTAAGAATTTGCTATACGACCAATAGTAAATTTACATCGTTCAGGCAGCTTATTGGACTACAACTTTTTTTAAAAGGACGTATAAGTGTTTTGACTCACTCACCCTAGCGATTGTGGTCTAGTGGTTAATCCGAACGATGGTTCATAATCCTGAAGAATGTTGGTTTATTGGATCGGGGCTCCTCACGATCGCAGTATTTTTTGCCTGAGTCAGCGTATCCTCAAACATCTTAAAACCCCCTCAGTAACCAATGCGCCCAATGTTATGAGGGGAGTTTGTAGATGTTTGGGGATACACTGACTTAACCACTAGACCACGATCGCGAAGGTACCTTTTAATGGGAGTCATTCCTCTATGTTTCAATTCTTCATTTCTGCGGGATAATGTTCCGGTACAATCAAGCTATGAGCCGCCAGCTTACCCCCTTGTGGCACATGAGGAGGGCATGGGAACCATCAGCCACCCTGCAGTGGAGGTATGCCCTAAATGCTACATGTCCCGTGAGGAACTAACTAGAAACTCTCCTCATCGTGGCGCTGCAGGAGCCATGAACGAAGTGTTGGAACCAGCTGGTTTGTCCATCGCCCCTTCTGAACTGTGTTCCACTAATGTTGCCACCTCTAAAGCGTAACAGCCCTCTTTCTTTTCTTCTGGTAGCCGTATTCCAGGTGCCCCTCTAATGTAAATATAGTTCCTTCTGCAGTACATAAGCGAGATTTACGATTGAAAAAATGGTACTAAAATCGCTTTTCATCGAAATTTTAGATAATTTATTGTGCCGCTCTCGTTAATTTCCAGGGTGCTGTTACTGTTTTTCTCTTTGAGACAATTTCCTGCCAGGACAAATAATCACATGAATGATGTACAAGACTTGATGGCATATCTTCACCTCGTGTAACGTCTTCTACCTATTTGTATAGTTTCATTATACTAATTATCCCCGAAACAAACCTTAATGTTGACGGATAGATCATATCGAGAAGTTACGTTTCGAGAGAAAAAATTTTTCCGTTTAGATCACAATGATAACTATTGTTACTTTTAACCCGATTTGACGCATACCGAGTTATGGCGTCCCATAATGATGCGAAAGCTCGATATTGGTTCAGCCGTTCTCTCGCTCGCGTCAGTGGCTTCACTAGTTTAGCGAATATGACATTGCGACCCTTCCGGTCCGAATTCGATCTCGGGAGCGGCGTGGAAAGTTTATAGGATTGATGCGAGACCGCAAGTGAGACTAGTGGTGTCGAATTGCTAAAACAACGCGCGACACGAAGGACAATAATTTGATCTTCCGTTGACAGTGGAAATCAACCGGAACTGCAATGGAGGGTAGCTGAAACCTAATTGAGAATTTGAACGCGAACCCGAGAGGAGAATTTTGAACTTCGTTATTACGATTAGCCTTCGAAGATGATAGAATACAACATAATATCGCATTGTTTCCACAAAAGTTTGGATCGGTGCCTAGAAGACAAGAGATGGATGAACGGCTGGTCTCGTATAGAGGGGTGATGGCAATTCCAACTCATCTTCATGTCACAGTGAAGACTAAGGATGAGGCCAACCAAAGAGAACAAAGCGATTTTTTTTCATTAAATAACTAGATATCAGGTGCGCTGCATCACACAACATTACTCAGTGTTTGGGAAGCCGAATTATCTGAAATATCCGCACTTGCACCTAACAAACTCTCCCACTTTTTGTTTGTACCTGTGGAAAACCTCCTCAGTGTTTTCAAGGTGACAAAGGATTTCCCGTACCTAGACTTTCCCATGTATCTTTCCCACCCTACAATTTTAGGTTCCCCTTCTCAACAGAGAGATCCTTCCAAGCCATCCTTCACAGTCGCCTCCCAGCTCTCCCAACGATTCATCTCTCAATTCTTGCGCTACTCCGAACTCAAATCTCTCTCTCCCTCCACTTAGTATCTCACAACCAGTTTCAAATGTATTGAGACTCCATTGTGCCCGTTTACATACTCATACTCAACTGGATATTGCTATTTCGTCAGGATTAATACAGTCCTCACTTACGCTCACCACGTTCATTCATTTCTCAATTTCAAGCTCCCTCATTCGTGCGTCCAACACTTAGCTCTACGAAAATTCACTGGTTGTCAAGGCTTTAGCAACTAATTCAATTCATCATTCACTCAATCCATTAGAACTTGATAAAAAATCACTTCACAGTGGCAGAAAGCGGTTTAACTTATGTACTGACTGACTCCTACTAAAGACACTGGGCGATCGTGGTTAAGACATTAGTTCATTATTCTCAACGTCAGTCGAGGATTGTGGATCGGAGCTCTGCGATATGTCGTAATTTTTGCCTTGGTCAGTAGCTCTTCAAAAGCATCTCCAAACGACCTCAGTACATCGGCGCCCAACGTGGGGCTCGAGATGTACGAGGCGGACCACGTTGGGCGCCAATTGTACTGAGGTTGTTAGGATATGCTTTTGAAGATCTGCTGACCCAGGCAAAAATTACGGCATATCGCGCGGAGAACTTACGTCGAGAATTATGAACCAATGTCTTAACCACTAGACCACGATAGCCCCGTGCCTTTAATAGGAGCCAGTCAGCACACTTACAGGTCTGGAATTGATTGTGCTGCTCGCGCTCATACCCTGACCACGATTAATCTGTGTAATTCGTGTGTACACAGAGAATTAATCAGGTGATACACGTGATTTTGATGAGAAGAATAATACTTACTTTTCCGAAATTATCGAGTAAAAACTGTGAGTAATGAGTGAGTCGCAAAGGTTCAAATTCCGGAATTTCTGCGCTAGCTCCGATATATTTTATGAGCGCTACTGAACACTCATCGTACGGGTAATTGATTGAACTACCAACCGAACTTTTCTGAAGATTTTAATGACATTTGAGAGGGGTTTATAAGAAAAAATTGTCGTCGACACGTTTAGTGATTAATTGTGCTGCTTTCATCATTTTCCCGTCGATAGGAATTTTATGATATTGTCATGTTATTTGAAGCTGTCTATACAAAAAATTCCATCAAAACCGTTAAGAGCCGTTTTTGAGAAAAGAACTGTTTGGCGTTTTGATCACTAAGATAAATATAGTTATTTTCGGGCGGATTCTGCTCATATCCTTATTTTGGCGTTCTGTGGTAAACTGCGGCCAAGATATCAAATTTGAGCCGATTTGATTTTATTTTTATTTTTCCAACCATTTACGTAACTTTCCTTTCTATTTCGTATAACCAAGGAAAGTAACAAATTTAATTCAGTGAACATGAAGCCTAGACTCTTGAGATCATCGGAATTGTACACAAGGACCACCAGGCAGTCCGCAGGGAGTACAAGTCATGAGTGATGCTGTGACGTACTTTTTTGTGAGAATATATTAGCTAACTAGACTTCCGATCACTATCTCGGTTTTACTGAGTTCAAACCATTTCGTGTATTGACAACTACAACTGTGTAACTGCTGTTGCACGGAGTTGTTGGCGTTCGACGTAAAACGTAACTTCTTAAAGACGGGATCCATCCGCGAACATCAAGATTTCTTTCCGATATATCAAATGGAATGAAATTGATGGAAGACGTTGTAAGATGTCACGTTGTCGAGATACGTCATCAAGTCAAGTTACATCATTCATACATTGGACGGTATTCAGGCACTTAAATTGCCTATGAGAGAAAAAACAGTAACATCCAGGAGAGAGGAGTTCTGAAGTCAACCCCCAACCCACCACCTCATCAACTCCATTACGACCAAGATTGATGAGACATCGGCTAAAGCCTCACTCTTCTTCAGCCAGATGAAATTCTGCTGTCTTTCCGCTCAAACTGACGAAGGTGAGAAGCAACTTAAATTACCGAACGATCTTCCGTTCAACTCTTTACAACGAGCGGCAAGTGGAAATTAACGAGAAGTGCGGAGGGGAGGGGGGGGGATAATTGGCAGAAATATTACGAAAGATGAGCTGAAACAACTTGCAAGAACCGTGAAACGCCCTTCATCCTCAATTAAGTCTCCGGAAGGGAGACAGGGGAAACTGAGAACGAATTCTTAAATGAGAGGAAATAATTTTATAGAAACTCAAAGAGGGCGGAGAGGTGATCTTTAAAGAGGAAACGCCTCTACGCCAAGTTTTTCCCCGTCTTGACGTTCAAAACAAAGAAACTCCTTATTTTGAATTAAAGTGGAGCCAATTTAACTTAAACCTTCGAATTAGAAACAACACGAAGAGGCCCCACGAAATGTTACCAAGAACAAGCCATGCTACGGAACTACAGCAACCTCCCAAACCCGACATTTTGAGAAAATTTCATTAGATGCGCAGTAAAGTTTGTATATTAACGACTGCAGTCAAATTTTCGAAGTGCGAAACACAGGAAAGGGGCACAAAAGAAATAATTGTGATTACTTGTCATAGCTGCAAGAACATCCTCGAACGCACAAGAGGAGTTTTCTAATAATTTGACCGTTTCATGACTCTGAGAGCTCTAAGACGAGAAGTGCGTGTCGTTCCAGGACGAGCACGGAGCCGCAAGAAATACGTATCGCACCCCGAAGTATTCAATATCATTTGCAAGGTGACAGGCAACGACAAGTTGGTGGTTTCCCCTCCTCTTGTCGGTCACGCCCCTTCGCTTCAGTTCCCGCCCTTTCTCACAGACGTTGGAGAACTCCTCGTGCGTGCACAAAGCGAGCTGACTATCTTTCTGCTTCAAGGCGTCATCCCTCTTTAAAAACGAGCATTTTTCGTTCCTTCGCCCGTCGAGCTAACGGAATTGATACACGTTGGGTCTGTTCTAAATTTTTTTTAGATTTTACGAACAATTAGATGCGCTGCAGTCAGCTTATTACTTTGATAATGACCGACAGTTTGTGAACAAATATTGAAAAAAAGGAATTACGAAGAAATTCTCATTAATTTGTTGTACACCCTCGTGTAACAGAACCTAACGAGTTAATTCGTCAGTGAGCGCCAATTCGGTAAATCAACTTACAAGGTTGGTTTGTGTTTCGTTACAGTGGAGTGTTAAGTGAAACTCTCTTAAATCACAGGGCTTCCAGGCCTAGCAAGGAATAGCCTCCAGTACTGACCCTCGTGTGTGGCAATTCACACAGTGCCAACTATTCAGGCAGTTGCTTTCATTCAGCAGCGTCAATTCGGATCACTGGCAACTTACAACCACGTGACAGGGGGTTAGCTATTTATCGTCGACATCGTCCAACCCTTAGTGTGGCAGTTCCACATTCATTCGCCTAAATCAAACCTTATGCCTCTTCAGACATTGCTCCGGAACTCAAGCAATTTAAAAGTGCCTTACAAATTATGAGAGCGTATTTGCTTCCATAACCTTTTAAACTTGAGGTACTCGGGGTTTTGATTGGTGCTTCTACATGCAACTGATGAAAACATTTTCCTCAGGCAACATTTTTTACAACTGAGCCACTCCTAACAACAACAACAAAAATCGAGTCGAAGCGATACAAACTAAGCCCTAAGTAATAGTTGGTTCCTTGAAAAATGAGCATTCCTCGGAAACAGCGCTTTCCACTGAATTAAAAATGATTAGGCCCCTCCTCTTGTCGGTCAAGCCCCTTCGCTTCAGTTCCCGCTCTCTCTCACAGAAGTTGGGGAACTCCTCGTGCGTGCACAAAGCGAGCTGACTGTATTTTTCTGCTTCAAGGCGTCATACCTCCTTAAATATGAGCATTTTTCGTCCCTTCGCCCGTCAGTTAAATCAGACACGAGCTAACGAAATTGATACACGTTGGGTCTGTTCTAAATATTCTTTTTAAATTTTCCGAACAAGGAATCACTCGGCTTTATTGAAGATATCACCTATTCTATTTATTTCGAAGTGAGTCTGTACATACATTCGCTCGTTACTCACAAGTAATTTCGAAATTCATCCTGCACTTGCAAAGGAAATTGCGGAGGCATGTTTCAACGGTCAAGTAAGTACAATATTTACATTGTATTGCGGCTTCACGCTAAATTCCTGCCACCGACCAAATTTGGGATCCAAATTTCTAGAGGGTTCATGGACAGGGCCGCTCCAATAGTGGCAGAAGTGGAACGCATCGATTGGCTGGACGTTTGTACGTACATTTGTTGGCGGTCTGAATGGTAACAACTCTAACTACCCCATCGAGGCCAGGATGGCTATTACTTGGGCTAATGGCCATTGTTGTGGGGAGGAGTCATCCTTTGAAAGCATCAAGTCACCATCTTGGAGGTTGGGTGCCTTGCGGTGCCATTTGACCCAGGACTGCAGCGTAGCCAAGTATTCCATTCGCCACCTGCCCCAGAGGTATTGGGTCATTCTCTGCAGAAGCTGCCATCTACTTAGAAGATCTACTTTCTTGTCCTGGAGAGGTGGTTCAGGGATTCATCGATGGGCGCCGCCGACCAAGAAGTGACCTAGGGTCAAGGGTTCTGTTGAAACACGATGAGTGGCGTGAACCTCAGTCGGTTACAGTCAGCACTCACGGCTCACAAAAATATAGATACAATGGGGAGTAACAGAATGAAATGAAGCAAAGGGAATATAATGATGAAAAAATAATAGAACGAAAAACAAAGGGCTACAAACCGAAAAGAGCGCTCTAATTGCAAAACAAAAATAAATCTCAAGGCCTAGACAAGGAAAATATAAAAAATGGGTACTCAAACCTGGCCACTACACAATTTGACGTGCACGTTCCGAAAATAAGTCTCCGGAATATTATAAAAACAAATCGAAATTCTCCGTAGTCGAAAGGAGTAGCTACAGACGAGGCGATATGTCGAATTGCTTTGCTCAAAATCGTTGATGGGGAAAGAAAAAAAGATTTTACACGCTGCCTAATATCGACCAGGGAACAACGATAATACGAGGCAACTGATCTCCACGACTTGTTTTGTCAGATGGTCGATTATGATCCGCCCCTAAGATGTACAAAACAAGCCGTGATAGGAAGATCGCATGGAGATCAAGCGAGAAAGATATTGAGGTTCCGTGTTTCCTTGACGCCAATTACTAAACACCTATTCTATTTATTTCGAAGTGAGTCTTTGATCATACATTCGCTCGTTACTCACAAGTAATTTCGAAACTCACCCTAAACCCGCAAAGGTAATTGCGCAGGCATTTTCCAACCGTCAAGTAATGGGGACGGATTCAAGTGAAATACGTGCATTTACATTGTAGTGAGGCTTCACGCTGAATTCCTCAAACACGCTTAAGTGCTCAAAAAAACGCCAACCGAAATAGATATTTCTCTTTTATGCCAGTCTCACGCCGAACAATACCGATTTCAAACTTGTTCCTAGTCCGGTCCATCTACATACACACATTAACCGGTTCGGCGTCTTTCGGTTATAATCAAGGTCGAAGAACTGTCAACAAGTCAACGCAAGAACATTTCTAACAACCAACAACCGTTTTTACAGATAAATTCAAGGGATTCGCGAGAGTTTTGGGAGCCGGAGACGACACGGCCGCAGCATCGGAAATTTTACAGCTTAAGTTGAACATACTACACATTTTCATTCATCCGCTGGACTACTGGAATATGCGTAACACTTCATTACACACTCCATCTGTTTACGCGCGACAAATTATTTTCATCTTCTATTTTTGTTTGTTTTGTTTTTAATCGTGGTGCCTATCGCGGGTGACTGTGACCTAACACGAGTCGTGGCCCCATGACTCCAAGCGGGGAAGAGATGAAGACTGGTGACAACTTGTTTTTCGCATGTGCCGCAAGCTCGAAGCCCCGATTCTTTTTTGGGCATTCTTCTAGATCGAATAGGGGTCATCAGAATCCCATTGGTTTACTTCGTGCCTTCAAGTAATAGGTTCTACGTCGAATAGTACGACTGCATCAAACCGTTTTCGTCATCTTCGCGTCAGTTGGGACATAGTGACTTGCCATTCTGCCGACGCGTCTCCCAAAGCGCATCAGGGGGGTTCAACACCTGCGAGATTTCGTGCCCATGATAATCATTACGGTCAGACGCTCTTTAATTTTCTTTTTTTCGTTGGACTCTTTACGAACATTTCCGCCGAATAATTTTACTTTATTTCGTTTACATCCTAGAAGAAGTTCCTTGTTTATTTATTTCTTATACATATTTTATTTTATTTCAAATTATATTAGAGATTTACAACAAAAATTTGGGGTCTGGGGTAATTGGTACCTCTCCCCCGATCGGCAACACCATCACTACAGCTGATGACGCCGAGACGCTTACCACTGAGACTGAACGATGTTAACTTGACATGGTTGACATTCACAGTTGATTTAGCTTACTTTAATATCTAAACGTTTCAATACCTCCGTAGACGGCAAGCTCCGAATCATTTCTCCTCCAGTGCGTGAATAAAGACTGTGAAAAATCCGCGGCAGCTTACAAAGCGTAGAACCAAGGGTGTTCCGGAAGAGTGGGCTTGAAAACTACCTTTAGATTTACGTTTAAAATGAGTTCACGCACAAGGCCAAGAACAAACGAAAAAAAAAACAACACTATAATAATTCTGATGAAAGCCCCATAAAGAAAAAAAAAAACAGGAAGGTAAGCCGCACATACCAGCGAATATTAAAAGAGCAAAGAAATAATATGCGAGATAGCGGAGGACGTAACAGTACAATTCAGTTCGGGCGGAGCGGACGGTATTTCGTCTTTATAAAGCACTACGGGTCGGCGCCCTGCGCTTAGGGCGCTTTCACGAGGAAGGGCGTGTGGAAACGAAAAACCCCCTGGACGGGACGAGACGGAGAGGGTTAGAGCGTGTTTTACGGTCGGCAGAGGGCGAACGTATTATTTTAGGGCAGGGGGCAAACAGAGGAAGCGCATGGAAGCGCCAGATAACTGCACCTATTGCGAAAGAAATAATTTCGCTCAAAATAAACTTACGTCGGCGGGGCTCGTGAAATACGACAACTCACCAACCGAATGGGCCTAGGGCTAGCAAAGCGCGGCGTTAACGAAGATAATACGAACACGGAAATACTAAAAACTCCGAACGTAGGAAATAAAAACGAAAAAAGTCAGCTGAATTCGGTATTCTCGGTCGAAACAAAAACGAAATCGAGGTGTGAATGGATAACCGCTCAATAATAATCTACCGGTTACGATTTGACGGATACAAGTCATCAAAATTAGTGTAAATGTGTGCTACATTTCGTGGATCCTCAATGACGGAAACGACACGGTATGAATTGTGGTAACTGTACAGTGAATTTCACTTCGCACTATTTAATTTTTAGTTTGTTGATAATTCCAACAATCCTGAATCAAACTGGGAATCACAAATATTAAGGACTTTTAAGAGTTCCCATTCTCTTTTACAGCGAAAGTGGTAGTTACATCACGAAAGGAAAGGGGAGAATGATAGAATTTAACGGGAGCTCAAATCATTTTAACCCTAAAATTCCAATTTGCCAACCAACAAACCTTGAAGGGAACGGCGAATAAATAAACCAGACGCAGAAAGCAATTATGAGCGTAATCTGAAATCACGATCTCCGGATTAATCTCGCACTTAACACCATGAACTCAACGACAGCGACCCGCCGCTTTAGTTTCTGTCATTCTCGCTAAAAACAAATTGGATCGAGTTGAAATAATTCGGTAAGTCGAAAGAATTCAATGTTTTTGGCATCATCAACAGTTTCTGGCAGACAAAACACAATAATTGGATCGTAGAGAAGCCTGGGCTACAATTAAGATCTATGCGCGACGACCCGCTTCATCATATTTCTCATTCTTGTTTTCGAATGTGAAGACACCTCGCGGACACTCTGACTTGTTTGTCGAGAAAGTTTAGAATGTTTACAAGAGCGACGAAGTCTGCCAGAAAACAACGAGGAGACCGGAAAACTATAACCGAAATTATGGCTCTGGTGAAAACGAACAACCAGCGTCAAGAGTCAAAACAGTCCACTTTCTTGATCGGATATTACTAAGCGACTTCGAAAGTCAACCGAGAATCGGGAATCACCAGCGCACAAAACACGCCAATTATGATCCAACCAATTACCCTAAAAATAATTGTGAATAACTATCGGGTATCACTACTCCTCGCCGCTTCTAACGATCACAACTTAACACTGTAGACAACCTGAATCGAAATTAATCACAGACCCACACTGATGAACGGGCACACCATTAAAAAAAACGCTGCAAATTATTACTCAACGCTTTCATTATTCTCCTGCACAGCTTGAAGCAATTTCACACATCCGAACCCCATCGAGAAATAAGTTCTCCATACGAAACATGACCTGAATACAGCGGCACGACGAAAATGAGGTATTCCAGGCGCCTGTAGGCAATTGGTACGGCGTGACGATATGACTGGTGGTTGGAGTGACACGAGAGTGCAAAAGATGAAACGCCTACTTATGCTGTACTGTTCTGAGAGTTGTTTCGATAAGTAAACTCTAGCTCAGTGTGATTTCACTGTTTTCGGTCTAGACCCAGTCCTACACTTCTGGAACTCGTTTCATTCGACCTGCATCGAAAAATACCTTAAAAAACAAAACAATACCAAACACGACGAAATTGTGATAAAACTACCTAAATTGAATTTTTTTCTTTCCCCATAAAAACCATGGGCTTCGTCCGTTCTGATTGCCAGGCCAGCGGGCACACCAAGATAGCAAATTGATTTTTGTGCAATAGAGCGGATTCTTTAGACTGCTTTAAAAGCTAAATAAGGGCTGGAGGGCGTGGACGGACATTGCCGATTCGGAATCCCCATGCCTTGACACCTAAAGTATCAAAATTTGAGGGGGGGGGGGGGTTGTAAAACATTTTTCCTGACCGAAAACATAGGGTTATTATTCGGAAAGAATAATAAATCAAAATACGCCACACTACAGGTGTTCGACCGAGCTTTCAGAGTTCAACCTTTTTGACCTGAGGAAGTTGGTTCTTCTATGGAAAGATCATAAATGAACAAATCAACATAATATGCGACACCCATATTTACACCAATCAAGACACAACACAAACGGAAACCAACTGACGGATTTACAGACCACCCTATACAAAAAAGACTTCGAATTTAGTACATACGAAAACTGCTCTTACATTCCTCTCCCTTCACTTCAATTGGGTTTCCTTCCTTCCCCCTCATCCCATTGCAGAGTGGATAGTTGCGAACACAACTGGGTGGTAGCACAAATCTTCCATTCAGAATAATTTATCATTGGTTTCGAAAAAGAAAACCGATTTTAGCGCCGTTTTATTCTCTTTATGAGATGCGTTTACATAAAAATCAGGGAGCTAGTCCAATCAGCTACCTGTACAACGGAAGGAAAACCTAACTTATTTATGGGCCACCCTATTCAAAAAAGACTTAGAATCGACAGTCAACAAACTATTTAGGACATACGAAAACTGCCCTTACTTTCCTCTCCCTTCACCTCTAGCAGGTTTCCCCAGAGTTGCATGACCTCCTTCCTTCCCTGACGTTCCACCATCCCATTTATGTGCTCTTCGTGTGTGAAATCACGACCAACTAACTGACTTTGAGTATTCTTTAAATCAAAAGCGCTCGCCCACAGTATCTCACCACCCAGAGGAGACGGACTACCAAACAGGTACGTTAACTTTTGTGAATGAAATCCTGATGGTGACGCGTGATCTGTAGTTATTTTTGCAGGAGAACAGATCAACCGTTGGAGTTGGTTCTTTTTTTGTTTTGTTGGTGATTTCCTGTAGACGTGAAAATAAGGTTATGCGCGATTTCCGTCGATTGGAAAGAGGGGTCGAGGGACGGAAGTGTACCAAACAACGATTGACGTAAACGGCTATAACGATTTGAATCAAACTTTGATATTGTATTCTACTAGTTAGTACAAAACGTTTCTACTCTATACATATCTCCATGAAAATACGGTGAACAATACCCCGAGTCTTGCCACACAAGGATACAAAAGAAACCATGAACAGTATAACGAGATGTATTAAGAAAGATGTGGAAAAATATGAAATTAAAAGGATTAAGCAAATAAATAAATTGAGGAGCTCCTATACGAGGTACGAACAGTTTCCAAAGCTGCTCCGCAGATTCTTGAGAAAATTAAAGAAAGATCTGACTGCGTCAACCAAACACCATGTATCGTAGAATGGGTTAATTATTGACTCCAAGGTTCTTGCATTCAAGTTAGACTAAGGACGTTCGCATCCAATCGTTGAACGAATCAAATTGGGGTTCTGGAAGCTGAATTGAATTGTGCAATAGTTAGCGAGAGTTGAAGGTATAGTTGGTAAAGGATAGGGATTACTTACGGAATTGATAGAAATGGATTGTCGAGAAGAGTATCAAGTTTATGGTTCGATCAGTCAGTTCCTTCCTTAACAACGGTCTTTGAGCGCCGATGTGAGCATTCACTGGGCAGTCCTGCATCACTTCTCACCCCTAGCGTTTGTCACCTCCTTGCGGCCACTATGCCCTATAACTCATGCAGTTACCACGATCTGTGCTCACACTAATTCCACTACCAAGGGAGTTATAGGAGTATGTGTCACTTAAATTCTGACTACTAGTACTGCGGCACATCACATGTCAACGTTCAACTAAATGCAGTCACCTCCCGCTCGTCTCACACTTCCATTAATTCTTCGCCTTATACGAGTATCTCAATCTATCGCATAAAGACATATCTATATTTGCACCACCAGCCTCATGTTATCCTTAGGATATGGAACGTGACATCAGAACCGATTCAAGTACACAGACCCATGCACGGACCATTGGTTGAATTATGATGTTTCAAATTCAAGAGACCTCAGGATATCAACATTCGGCGAAAAGTGAAGCAGGACGTGGGGAATTGGTGTGAGAACCTTTAACCCGATGTGCTACACAATGAAAGGGTTTTCTCTTTTGAATTCTTCCGGCCACGATTCTTTGTTCAACTCGTAAAAGGACTTAGCTGAAAGCCCTCACCTCATAGGCAATACGAGCAAACTATCATTGACGGATGTAGTACAAATGATTCATTCACCCCTTTTTTCATGAGCCAAAAGAGCTGAATGATTAGCTTACTCCAGGTGAAATTGTGACGCCAGGTCACACGATCTACGCTGAATGACACCTGACAGTCCTGTTCAATCGACCGGAATGCAATAAACTCCGGTGATGTCTTCGCGGTGGCTGTCCTTCCAACGACCCTCCTTTCTCTCGCAGCCTGTTTCGCAATAAACAGGGGATAAAGCTCATCCAATAGCTTTTGAAATAGGAGCCATCTGGAAATTACTCCATAGACTTCAGGGAAGAGGAAGAAGAACGGACAACCGTTAGATGGAGAAGTTCACCATCTCCACGATTATCCTAATTTCTTTACGCAACATCCCAACAATTCTTTTTTCGACAATTTTCAGGAAATCGTCCAGCAATTGTGACACAATTTTCCATTAATTGTTGATCAAATAAGCAAAGTTCCCGAAACTTCCCAACAACTATTACTCGATTAATAACCATTTCCCAACTAAGCAATTTTTTAGAGGTTAGCACAGCTTCGTGTTCTAGGAATTGGTACATAAGTTGTCTATACTTAACCTGATCGAGCTCACTGAGGTCAAGTTTTTTTAATGTGGCTGCTGGGTTTTTGGTGCCACGGGAAACTTCAAACTGAGAATCGATTTCTTTCTTTTGAATCCTGCAGAACACGAGGATTAGTATTGGGTTCCCTTACATCCCCCTTTCCTTATTTTTGCAACCTCCTTACGGCCAGTTTGTCGTAGAACTCTGCATTAGTTTTCCTAGTCACCCAGTTAGCGTGCTCAAAACTCTTTATTTCTTTCGTTTATATCAAGTACACGTTCAACTAACAAGTGCATTTCCGATTAGTACAATCAGCTCGTCTCATTCGTCAACTAATTCTTCTCCTCATTAGAGCACATCTCTCTTCCGACCAACAGTTTTCATTACGCACTAGTAAGTAAATATTCAACGCTCTCTAAGAACCTCAAAATCATTAGAATTCGTTTTTTCGCACAACCCAAAAGCAGCTGACAAAGACAAATTTTGGAGCCATTTGAGAACTGTTGACATTTCAATTCCCAAACACGTCACTTTAGACTTGCGAGGAAGATTCGACCTACTGTGGCTTATCGCAGATGGAGAGAACTGTTATCAAATTAATTATGAACCCATTGCCGTCGTGCAGTCACATTATTCGACTGAAGCTGAGGTGAGTAGATAATAAATTGAGCCTCCGAACGCACAGCCACTTTCAGGTGTAAACAATTCAGGTTTCCGTTTTTGCATTCGGAAGTGAGTTCGAATTGTTGGCGATGAAAATCCTTCCTTCGAGTGTTGAAGTATTTTCAGGAGTTGAGGTTCGTGTAATGGGATTCTAGACGCGTGCTAGCAACAGAAATTGCCAACGTCGGTCTTAGTAACAAACTACTTCAGCTACTTCACAACTTTTGCCCATTATAATAACCAGACCGACCCTCGGGTCATATTGGTGGTATTCGAGCTCGATAACTGTGTGAAACTGTTCGTCTTGAGGGCGGTAAAATGCGAAAGAAGTGAAACTTATCACTTCAACGGAACTTTTAAGAGCCTCTTATATCAGACAACAGGGCAGAAACACCTTTTTCGTGGTCAGAATTCTACCAGGAAGCATTTAACGTCCTCTTGGACCGACGAAGTACCATCCATAAAAATGTCACAAACTGGATGAATAATTGGGACACTCTCGTGTAGAATTAAGTTCAAAAGTTGAACAGTAACATATAATCAAGTTGTGTTTTCCGCTTAGGGGCGTGTTCAAATATAACCTCTCGATCTAAGAATACCTCACGCAAGAGGTTGGGAGCGTTGTGAATTTTTTACGGTGGCATAAAAACTGAATGCTCTCAACTATAACTACCGGCTTCGTTGAGCGCAGTTTGAGTCGTACGAGAAAACGATGACGGCGCATGTTGGTTTAAGGCATCGTGAAATCGAGTGAAGAGCTCGAGGCATTTCAGCCGCATCACAAATTGAGGGAATGGACAGAGGTCAGATCAGAACGTGGGGAAGCTAATTCATGTTTAATGTTGACCACAGAAGAAGTCATATTCCATTTCATTGAATATGAATGAGAACCTTGAAGAACAATAGAAACTATTGAGAGATTATAAAGGATTTCCAAGTCAAATAATCCTTTTCCAAACCAAAGTAAACTTTTTCCAAAATATCTGGTGCGTAGCAACACACAACTTTCCGCCACCCCTTCAAGTTCGAACACCATCTACAGAGGCGGGTGCTATATCTTCGTTCAACGCATTTTTACAGGAACATTTATGGAGAACAAAATGTAGGGACTAGTTAGCTGAGAGTACTCCTAAAGTTTGATCGAAATCGTTAGAGTTTTTGAGAAAATTGGAATACCAATAAATTAATATTCGACAAATCTCGTTTTCTGAGTTAACTTGGCTTATATTTCCGTTCAACATATATATACAGAAATAATTATGGAGAACGAAATGTTGGTATGGGTAACTAAGAGACAACACTCCATTAGGATTTATCACATCTGATGAGAAAGTTACCCTGGAATTTACGGAAATGTTAGAAAAAACGTTATTTTTGACACATTTTGATTTTTATCTCTGTTCAATGGACCGTCACAGGAACATTTATTGAAAAGAATATGGCGGTATTAACTATTTGAAAACATCCTGTGAGTTTGGTGAAAATCGCTGAAGCCGTTTGGCCAAAAAGCGTAAAAAACCTATTTCTGCTTCAGGGGCCCGTATCTCCGTTCACCGTATTTTAATGGAGATATGTATGGAGACGAAAAGTTAGGTATTGATAAGTACAAGATAATGTGGAAGTTTATCAAAATCGTTAGAGCCGTTTTCGAGAAAAATGCGAAAAACCCTAGTTTTTGGTACATTTTCGTCCCCCCCCCCTTTCCATCGACCGAAATCGTCCATAACCTTATTTTGGTATCTACAAAAAATAAAGAACAAAACAAAAAAAGAATCAGCTCAATCGGATCAGCCGTTCTCCCGCAAATCGAACTACAGACACACACATACACACGGACCACGCGCCGAAATTAGGTTTTTTAGACTCAGTAGGGTCTGAAACGTAAAGATCTGAAGAAAACCCAAATTTTTTTTTTTTGGGCCGATTACTATACTTTCCTTCCTTTCGGGTAGCGGAAAGTAATAAAATTAATCCTTTCGCGAAAATCAGCACAGCGAAAATGTTTGCGAATTGAAGGCGCTGTAGAAAAACGTGAGAAGTTTTTACCTGTCGAAATGTGAAGAATTTACTCTCACGGAGGCTCCCTAAGATGAGGTTGATGAGGCCAATGCGTTTCTTATTCCTCCTTTATGGGACCAGCTAGCGGCACCAAAAACTCGCTTTTGAGGGGGCGAGTTTTTTTTTTCGTTGAACTACGAATAGCAGTTTTTATGACGGTGAAATTCGACAATGAAATTCTGAACCCTGCACCATTTAAGCGCTGTAGTAAGGAACAAAAAAACCCTACTTTTGGGGTTGTATGAGGAAGGAGGCGAACATAACGGATCTTCGTTGGCAGGTATTAAGGTGACGTCGGCTGAATCCATTTTACTAACATAGTTTCGAAATGATTGCGTGCTTGTGGAAAACAGAAGAGGCGTACAACGTCGTCAGTCACTGAACCCGTGCTGTACTCAATGTAATAGAGGAATCTGTTAAAGAGAACAGAAGGAGAATACTGCCACGAGAGAGGGAAGAAATGATTTCCATTCTCGAATCAGGGGTTCGAAGAAGGCAAGCAGCAGGGTCGAGAGAAAACACTCCTGCAGTGGTCAAGGTACCGTCCGAGTAAGAAATGTGAGTCGTCCTGGCTTTGGAATAACCAAGGAGTTAACGCACAAGGAACGACGAATTTTCGTCGAGTATTAGACCGAACTGCGCTTGAAGTTACCTGACCTGACCACACGAAAATCCGCGGAGCTGCGAAAGAAACAGCTGCGGCGTTACATCGAAGAATTTGTGTTCCAGGTTCGTTACCTTCCTCCTTGCTCCCCCATGCTGAATCAGGTGTAAAGGCATTTTCGAAAATAAAATGCCACGCAAAGAACCACCATTGCTAGCTTTGCTTCATTGAGAGCTGAGCTCTTATGGAACACCAAGGCCTATAAGCCTACATGATTACGATTGAACAGCGATATCGCACAAAGGAGGAGAGTAAGTACAGTATCGTCCGAATAATAATTGGAACGAAGAGCTTTATTCGCAATTGCAAACGGGGGAGGTTTTACCACCACAAGCAGGGAACTGGGTGGGAGTGCACGCGAGCACGGCGACGAGAGAAACGCCCAGTTACGACTGATGACAGCGAAGTTTCGAGTGAATAAGGGCATTTGTGGACGAGCCTCCGCTGAATGAAAGGGTTTGGTTTCCTGGTGGATCGCGCTGTCTTAGCTGGATAGGCAGTGCACAAGGACGCTTCAACGGGGTGTGCTGCTGGCAGTCCTCCCAGTGTACTGCACCACGTCACACCTAGCCCTACAGGTCCTAGCCGGCACACCGCCCCTAGACTGCGACGTCATGTGCCATTGCATCAGAACCGGTGGACTGACGTCGTACCAGGGACCACTAGTGCCGGAGATGCTCCGAGAAGACTCTACCGAGCGCCAGGTAACCATAGCCGTGAATTGGCTACTCCACCAGTGGCAGGCAAGGTGCAACAGCGTAACTACTACCCGCCACATGCTGAGCATCATGCCAGCAGTGAGGGATCGCCTGGAGATGAGGTGGTGGCGCCCCACATTTGCAGCCACGCAACTACTGTCGGGCCATGGGGCATTCAACGCGCGCCTTAAATTCTTTAGAAGGCACGCATTTAATGAGTCCCCTGCGGGGCGGGGGTGGCAGAAGATTCTTCCCAAGTCCTCTTCGAATGTGGCTTATACGAGGATGTGAGGACCAGCGCTGCAATTCCTCCAAGGACAGGCACAAGCGTGGGCGAACCGGAGGAAGAATCTGGAGCCACCGGTGCAGAACACACTGTCCACCCCCCCCCACCCACCCTCCACCAACTCACCTAATCACAACAACTACTGGCAGCAGGATGCGAGTCAATGACGCACTGTGCCCTCCCTGTCCACAAAACCCCCGTCCAATGAGTGAATGGGCCAACGCCATTTCCCCCATTAGGTTTGGTTTCGTCCTAGGACAGTACCAAGAGAAGCATTCCAGGTAATCACTGGTTAGTTACTGGTTGGGGCGACAAAATGGGCGTTAGAGAAATTGCAAGCGAGATGGGAATCCTCGTCAAAGGGTCGTGATACGTATGAGTTCCCCAACATCCATGAACGTCTTCCGAGAAAATGGGTTGAGCCAGACCACTAGGCGAGCCAGTTCCTCAAGAGAAATGGTGACTTCAATACCCGGCTCCACTTCTTTTCTCTCTAAGACTCTGAATCAAACACATCTTGCGCCTCCACTGCGGAGGTATCAAGAAACCACTTTCTACAACTTTGTAGTAGGCTGCAAATCAAGCCTATAACCATTTTGCAGAGTTCGCGAAGAATGTGATGACTAACAAACGTGGTCACAGTTGATCAGTCCTTTCCAAATATGCCTTCCAAGTAAATAGTTAAACCAGGAGGGAACTAAATAAAGAACTCTCAGATGGTACAGGATTCCTAAGGTGGTCAGACCGCCATGGACTTTCCACCGAGAGACTGGCCGTACCTCAGCAGGTCTGAATTGGAGGATGCTACAGGGGCCAGACTCTTGCATATTAGCGAAACCGTAACGTCCATGACTGATACAACTCTCGACGAGGGTTTAGGAAGTCATTAAATACGGAAACGGACCTGCTTTAACCAGAGTTCCAAGCACCTTTTCAGTGGTGTTACCCTCTGTAAGAGATTCGAATACCTCGAGCGAGGATGGGTCACATACAGCAAAAATTGCAGTGTGTCATCTTTCAGAGAGCATCAGAGACATCGAGAGGAATCGACTAATCTGTTTTAATTCAGAGATAGCTGTTTAGAAATTACTGTGAAAATGAAACTCTCAAGTAACTGAAGTACATTAGAAGAGGGAGGCAGCAAAATCGACGCCTTAGCCATAATTAACATTTACAGTTTCGTCAATTCAAAATGGATACGTTCTGTCAGAAGAATTTTAGTGTCCCGTACCCGTAATTTCCCCAGAAAGTGCTCCAATACGAAACTCGTAAGCAAGAGTTTGTTTTTCACGTACGTTTCCCCCGCACAAGCGTCGAATGCTCGAGTTTGTGTCCCCTCGCGAATAGCTTGGATTATCGGCGCCCGGGGGCGTGGATTATGTAACGGCTGGTTCCCTACACTTTAGGCCCGTCACTTTCCCGCCCTTCAAGATTTCCAATTCAGTTCACCGTCGCTCGATCGCATTGCTATCAAATTCTCTCCGGTTAATGGTCTGTCGATTACATTCCGCTTCCCCAACTTGGCACCTCCAAGTCGTCCACAAAACCGACTCTAATAAGTGTTCTATATTTATAAGTTGAAATTGCGCTGGGTTACCTCCACATGCGACAGTATCAGCTTCGCGTATCTCACACTTCCGAATACTCTCGAATTGTGCGGTTGTGTCTCGAGCTCTCAACAGTGCAAATGGGGTTGTTTACTCTTGTGCGGCTAAATGTAAACGGTTTATTTTAGCTAAATCTAATTTTAGTTATTGTCACATCCCTACAACGACACATTTGAAAATAAGAAAAGCTTTAGATTTGTATGTGACATTGTGTTAATTCAATCCCATGCCTTCTTACTAGTACCACGTGCATAATTCATCAAAACGAGACGAGAAACCTCTTCACACTCGTAAGAGACGAGAAAACGGAACGCAAACCACTTTACGAATGTCTGGAGATGGTGTATCAACACAGAACCAGTCTCAGAGCGTACACATCAACGCTTCTGCAGGGGATTGAAAAAATCTGCGAGCAGTACACGCAAAGCGAGAAAGTGACCAATCATGATATTTGCAAAACACGCCTCGTCGGCCACACATCTCAAAAAAACAGTTCTACATACGTTTTCAAACCGAAGGCTCCACAATGTCAAGTATTACGTATTTTTACTTTCCGCTACCCCAAAGGTGAAGGACAGTATAGTAATCGTGTCAAAAAAAAAAAGGGTATTCTTCAGATCTTTACGTTTTGAGGCCTACTGAGTCTAAAAAACCGAATTTCGGCGCGTTGTGTGTGTCTGTAGTTCGATTTGCGGGAGAAAAGCTGATCCGATTGAGATAGTTTTTTCTTGTTTTGTTTGTTATTTTTTGTAGACACCAAAATAAGGTTATGGACGATTTCGCCGGCGGGAAGGGGGGTGGGGGGACGAAAATGTACCAAAAACTACGGTTTTTCGACTTTTTCTCGAAAACCGCTCTTAGGGTTTTGATCTAACTTTCAAATTATCTTCCTCTGAACAATACCTAACTTTTCTTCTCTATACGCATCTCCATGAAAATACGGTGAACGGAGATATAGACCTATGAAACAAAAATAGGTTTTTTACGCTTTTTGCCATAACGACTTCAACGATTATCACCAAACTTTCAAGATGTTTTCGAATAGTCAATACCTACATATTGTTCTCAATAAATGTTTCTCCGACACTCCGCCAGGTAGATATAAAAATCAAAATGTGTCTAAAATAATGTTTTTACTTTCCTTTACGAAAAATATTTTGAGTTTCCTTCAGATCTTTACGTTTCAGACCATCCTGAGTCCGAAAAACACTATTTGGGAAAATGGTCTGTGTGTTTGTGAACGATTTTTAGAGAAAACCACCGTACCAAATCAGCTCAAACTTCAAATCTCGCCCGCAGGTTACCATGGGACGCCAAAATAAGGGTATGAACAAAACCCACCGAAATTTAACTATAGTTATCATAGTGATCAAAACACCAAATATCTTTTTTCTCAATAACGGCTCTAACGATTTTTATTAAATTTTTTATATTGATAGCTCTCAATAAGGCAATGATACCATAAAATTCCCATTCGTGGGAAAATGAAGAGAGCAGCACAATAAATTATCAAAACTTTCGACGAAATCGAATTTAGCGCGGTTTTTCGAGAGAACAACCGTACCAAATCAGCTGGAACTTAATGTCTAGCCTACAGGTTACCATGGGACGCAAAAATAAGGGTATGAACAAAATCCACCGAAAGTTAACTATAGCCATCATTGTGATCAAAACACAAAATTTTTTTCTCAAAAACGGCTCTAACGATTTTGATTACATTTTTTATATAGATAGCTCTTAATAAGATAATCATACCATAAAATTCCCATCTGTGGGGAAATGACGAGAGCAGCGCAATAAATCAAAATTTTCGACGAAAAGCGTTTTTAGCGCAGTTTTTTACTTTTTCCTTATAAACACCGCTGGAATGTTAGTAGAAAGTTAAAGAAAATTGGTATTGTATTCCAATCCAATACCTAAAGTGTGAGTGTTTAAAAACGCTCATGAGGTACATGGGGCTCACTTCAGAAATTCCTGAATTTCAACTACCGCCGTTTCGCTTACTACCAGTTCTAACAGTTATTACCCAATAACTCTGCAAAAGTAATTACTATCCTTCTACAAAAAATTCGTGTTTACAGCCTCATTAATTTTCTGTTTACCAATTGCTCAATAATGTTCCTATAATGAGTATGAGCAGCACAATAAATTCTGGAACTGTAAGCGCTACCGCTGCTGTGACGTGTTGTTTGACCAAGTTCAAAGGAACGGACTGATAAATGAATTTAGTAAATAGAATTAGCCATGTACAAAGTGAATTGTTGTAGAGCTAAGGAAAGTTGTGTGTTGTGATTTTTTTAAACGTTATCGTAAATTCCACGGTAACCGCTTTACCAGATGTGATCAATCTTACAGAGTGTCTTCTAGCCTCCAATACCCACATTTCGTGCTCCGCAACTATCTCTGTATCCATCTCTTGAACGAAGATATAAGACAAGTTAACTCAGAAAAGGAGATTTGTCGAATATTAATTTATCGGTATTCCAATTTTCTCAAGAAACGCGGCTGGAACGATTTCGATCGAACATTCGGAGTACTTTCAGCTAACTAGTCCCTACATTCTGTTCTGTATAAATGTTCTTGTAAAAATGCGTTGAACGAAGATATAGCGCCCGCATATGTAGCTGGTGTTCGAACATGAAGGGATTGCGAAAAGTTGTGTGTTGCTACGCACCCTCCGGTTCAATATCGTGTTAGTAATGCACAAAACGAGTCTCAAACTGCAATGTATATAACGCATATATATAATCTACACAGTATATAATCTACGACTTGTTTAAAAACGTTCAAATCTACGACTTTTCAAAAAAAAAAACATGCGACGGATTGTAGAGCACAATTTTTTCGTGAACTCACGATGTAAAGTAAGATTGGTCAGAATTATAACAGCCCCATCTAATACGAAAATTCGCTAACAACTCTGAACGATACGGGAGTGAACTATGTTGTACAAAAAGTGTCAACATCCAGAGGCTTTCTTTCACCCAGAATTAACGCGTGCTCAGGTGGTTTTGGCATTTCAATTCGTGTTGAGATTATCGCTGTCTGTAACTGGAGGTAATGCTGACGGCTTGAACAGTTTAATAACAGTCAATTAAGAGAAAGTGCCTATAGAACATTATTCAAGTTATCTAATTAATTAGGCCCAATCGAAGTACAAAGGGAAATATTGAATTTCCTTCACCTGCTCAGCTTCAAGAGTAGAACAAAAAGTTTGGCGCTGTCCACGTGAATTATGGGAAACCAGGTGTTACAGGGAGTCCAAAAGAGCATTCAATATTCCAATCCGTGAGGGTGGTTCTAATTTAAGTTCTTTCCGTCGGACGCTTGACAGAACCATGTGTCAAAACACGTTTTAAAAAAAAAAACAAACATTGCATTAGTAGAATCACACAAGCTTTCTGTCTAGTTTATTCAACAACCTTCCTGACGACTCCTTTAATTCATCCGCAAGAGCGACAAACTCGCTTGTTTACTATGTTTTGAACGATAATCGTGCATCTGGCTCAATAATCTCTTCCGTCTCTCGCATCCCATCAAAACGACTTCACCGCAGACGTTCCTACACACTACGTCAATTTGGCTTCGCTCCAACGGCCGTAAAGAAAAGCCCTTCCTATTTTTCATCAGTCACTCTTAAAAGTCAGTCAGCGGTTGAAACGTACAAGGAGCAAACCATCGCCCTAAATAACTATCACTATTGAAAGATTTGGCATTTGCGTAAGTTAACTAACGTTCTTGAACATTACTTTCGAGATCCTCCCTTTATTTACGACCAGAAATCCGCGTGTTGTAATTTCCTGTGATATTTACGTATTTCCTACGAACAAACACGCTTTGTTCGTAAGTCGTTCAAGAGAGATCTCATTTTTCGACGTTAGGCCAAAAGGAACGAGGCTCAGAGGCGTATGACTGCAGTCAGGACCGGAAAGAGTGAAATAACAGTATAGTGACGCAAATTGTATTATTCGAAAAAACTCGCGGAAGAATATAGCGAAAGCTGTCGTTTCTCTCCAGCCCATTTCCTGCCTCTCATCTCACTTCACCCGTCAGTAGCAAAACCATCGTAATCTGATCACGGAACACAACAATCGAGACTGACAATGAAGACTTCCACGAAATGAATGAAAGAGCATTCCCAATTTTCAACAATCTATTACACTTTGAAGCTTCGCAGGCATCAGTTCATTTGCAAATGGAATTGATAGATCTTCAATCGATCAGTATTTCGAAAGAGGTCAACGCTCTCACACAATATTGAAGAGTTTGAAGTTACAAGAGCAGGAAGCTCGCATTCTGTGCATGTTTAGTAGCAAATATTTATGTGGGCTGACTTCAGTTTTAGAACTAAGGATCTGCATTAAAATACTGAATATCAAGACTATTTTATGAACCCACTTCACCTATTTCTAATGTCCATCGACCAGGGCCACTATCACGGAAGATAATACTTGAAGGGTACAGGGGAAAAACCCAATCATTGACGTTTTCATCGAACAGTAGTAAATGGCGTTATCTGTGGGAAGATGAGGCGAGAAATCCAAATGTGCTGCCAGTTTAAGTGAAATGAAGGTAGAACCTCGTACTTGCAATTTAAATGCCCTTCGCACTGGACTTTCAGGTAGGGTGGTGAGGATTCTGTCGTTCACATTAGTCTACACAGTCTGTTTCACCCTGTTGTCCTCACGATCGTTCGTTTAAATTCATTGTGTCGTAGAAGAATGGGAAGCAGTAGCGATTTCAGTGGCGCGAGTGAAGGAGAAGTCCAAAAAACGAACGCGGCAACGAAAATGAGGAGAAAAACAGGCAAGATTATAGGTGTCATTAAAATTTTGAGGACAGAGTCATGATTTGGGTATAGACTGTCGCTGCAAAAAGTTTCGCTGCTTTGAAAACGTGATTCTCGAAGATCCCCCCTCTCCGATTGTTCAAGAATTTAATGCAAATTTTTCAAATAGAAACAGGTGAAATTTCTGATGACCAAAAATGTGATTTTTCACGTCCATGTTTCCTATTTCACAATAAAATCTTGACACTTATCCAATTTTGTAAATTCCAAGGAAGGTTTTGCGCTGGAAGAGCAGTTTCTTTTGACATACTTCTTCATTTTTTGTTTGGGAGTTTTCATGAACCAGACCACTGGACGAGCCAGTTTATTACTTCCGGATTTTTAGACACACCAGATGGAATTTTATTCGTGTGCAAACTTTTATTTGTGATTTTGTTTGCAATAGTGGGGCTATTCCCCTGTACACTTCACTTCGTTTCACGAAAAACAGAAAGAAGAACTCATCAAGAATACGATGAACGGAATAATGAGCGTATAATGAAAATAGAGCTACAGTATCAAGCGCTTTTCGAATCTATGGATCTACGAGAATAGCCTAGGATTAACTTCGTTAGCGTCAGGCGAGTCTGGAAATTCCCCTAGCAATCTACACACCGGGCCACTAATTACGCAAATTCGGACAATATCGTGTCCGCTTCACATTTTGAAAAGGTTCGAATCGTGTGGACGAAATTAACATTCGAGTCGATACGGTTCAGGTGTGGTGTTCTCGAAGCACAAACGAAATGAAGAAAATTTAATAAACTTAGTTTCTTATCAAAATTACTGTTCCTTAACGCACATACGAGAGCTGCAACTGTCGAAAGTCATGGAAGTTACGGCCAGCATGCGAGCCTCCACTCAGCACCCACAGAATCCAGAACTGTGGTTGTAAATGGTCATTTAGCAACTCTTCAAGTGGAGAGCAGTTGCCTATACGCTACCACGAGAAGGTATAACTATGGGGAATCCGTACCATCGGGGGAAAGTTCTTAATCCGGTTTCTTACCTGATATGATGGACATGGGTGGCAACTTTCAAAGGGATATATCACTGTGAACACTTTTTGTGCGTGTTGACCTTATTGAGGAACTGTGGAAAACAACAATTATAAGCTTCGCTCACTATTGTAGAAATGGTGAGTCTTTTAGAGAAAAGAAATGGAGCCGCGCATGTCCGGTAATAAACTGGCTCGTCCAGTGGTCTGGTTCAACCCACTTTCTCTTAAGACGTTGAGAAAAAAGTCACACATGGCATGCCCTGTTAAGAGTGGTTTGAAAATGTTTGGGAGTGGCTGACTCAGGTAAAAATTATAGCGATCCCGAGCTTCGATCCAATGCCCAACTTTTGTAAAAATACGAATCTTCATCCATGACCACTAGACTGCAATCCCTGGAGGTGCCTAGAATGGGAGTCCTGCGGTACATCTCCCACCTCACTGTTAGCCACTCCTCCAGGAGCGGAGGACTTCAATGAACAGATGTTTGATAATTGGACTGAATCCCTGGAAAGTCCAATCGAAGATTCGAAGAATGGCAAATAGAAGCTTTCAGGCGAGTCAAAGAACACCAGGGATATTAATTCCAACTTTTCTTTCACATTGTAGTAGGCCTGTCATCCCTACACTCTTTGCTGGTCTCATTATTCTCTCTTTAATTTTTAGAAAATTTTCTCTCTGACCCTCTTCTTTTCTTGGGATAAAGGAGCGTGTTGGAGTTAAGGAACTCCTGACACCATTCCTTACAAGGGATTTGGAAATGTTTGGAGAGCCGCTGAATAGGGTTTAAATCACATCGATCCCGAGCTCCGATCCAATGCCCGACTTTTGTCGGACTATGAATCTTCGTCAATGACCACCAGACTACGATCACTAGGGGTGCAGTGGAGTCAGGCAGTACAGTCCCATTGATGAGGATTGAATGCCCATTCGTCCATCTCGGCAAGTTTTTGTTCATTGGAGAGGTCAATAGAGAATTCGGCCCTAAGTCAAAGCTCCTTTTCACTCTCCACTCGCCCACCATGCACTCAATAGAAAGATCAACAAGTAACTGTCAAGTGATTTAGTGGATGCTGCATAGCTCTCCCGGATTGGGCCAGTATTTAATAAATAACTATTTCAGGAATAAAAAGTATCAATTCGTGAACAACCTTATTCACTACACGTGTAAGTTATAAGCGGAATTCCCATGTCTATTCACATATATCACTCTCATCAATTTGAATTCCATTGTCATTGACAGTACAGCCATCAAACAAACAAGGATGCATCTCGTGCGATGCATGAATTCTCCCCAGACTTTACCACCTGTACATCTGGGTAGAAAAGATGCCGTAGAAGTCTACGAAAACATCTTAATTCCAACGGCGAACAACAAAGTGACAAACAAGAGTTTTGCCGTTGCAGTTGTCATACCGTTCAAAACACTTCGCTGTAGTTGCAGAATTTGCACATTTGAGAGTAATCGATTACCTTTGGGGTCTCCCTAGAAACGCTTCTGCCATTGTCATCATTTTCCAGAACGTTCCTACAAACCCAGCTTCCATCTAAAGGCGGAGGTTGACAGAGCGGACTTTCTGGGCGGCCCTCGGCCCTCCCATTTCATGTATATTGACTTCCTCTATGCGGATTGATCGTTGGAAAGGGCATCTGGCATCTGACCTGATCAATAAGAGCCTGAAATATTGAGGAAATGGGACTGCTCCTTTTTTTCCCCCCTTTTTTACCTCGTGGGTTTGGCGGTTGTCTTCGGTGTCCTCTTCGGCAAAACCCTCGAGAACTCCATGTATTGTCCTGAAAGCGAACTCTTTTCGAAGCATGGGTTTTAACGAGGAGTCGAGCGTAGGGAGGAGCAATTCCGCAACTATTCAGGTTGCTCCTAATCATCTTAAAACATTCCTTGAACGCTCACCGTGCTGGTATTGAGAACTACAGAGAATCAAAAATTGAGCTCAGTTTGTTCTCATAGTTGTTCAGATTAGCTCAATTTACTGTGTGAGGCAAATTTGGTGAGTAAAACATTACTAGTAGAGAAATTATTCAAATTTAATACTGGCATAGAGTAGCTCAAATTAGTTCGAAAATAAGGAGCCCCTTCCCAAATGTCACCGAATAAAATAATGAATTAAACCAAAAGTTCACACTGCTGGAAATGAAATAATTAAAATGAACGTTCTGAACGTGATGATCTGGAGCGGAGCACGGGCGTGTGCGCAATTTAGTGTTGGAAAGCAGAAACAGAGCGGTGTGAAGCAAAGAGCAATGCTGTCAATTACACCAAATATCGTAAGCGGTCGGTCGGTATATGAAGAAATTATTGTAGTTAGGATGCTAATAATACGGCGAACACTACGTCAAGAAGCTGGTAACTCGACGTAATGAAACAAAGCAGGACTGGCGAAGGCTGGAGGCCGGCGATAAGATGTTTATAATTAGAGCTATCGGCACAAACACGAAATGTGAGGATATTGGCCGAAATTTCCAGCTTCCCTTCCGACTCTACTGAGAAGAACGCTACTAAATGGACATCTAGGTCTATAAACCCGTTTGCATTGTCTCGTTAACTTTTACTACCCAAATAATGGCAGAACACTGTCAGAGTCGTGTCAAAACAGGATTACGACAAGTGAAACAATGGTACGAAGGTTTAAAAAGCGTGTCTATCGAAAACAACAGTCAACAACAACGTTAATTCATTATTACGGTCGAAACCTTGCAGTGCGACTAGAGTAAGAATGTATGTTCTGGGCCACCATGGGGCTCAGAGACGAGGGAATCACATAGCTTGCCTCGCACTCCTCACCCGCCTCACAGGGGGTGGTGGGTGGGTGGGGGCGCTTCCCGCGTGCGAGGCAATCACGAAGCTTGCCTCGCACTCCTCACACACCACCTAGGGTGTGGTGGAAGGAGAGGGGGTGGTTTTTCGCGCTTGCCTCGCGCTAATCAATTATCGATGGTTTGTGTCTCGTAGGCGAGGCAATCACGTAGCTTGCCTCACAAATTTCTCTATTGGCTCCCTGGGTCGTGATGGAAGGAGTAAGGGGTGGGTACCATTGTTCCCACCCTCGAGGCAATCGCGAAGCTTGCCTCACACTTCTCAACCCCTTCCCCCACCACCACTAACCCCCCTCACCATCACCACCCCCTCACACACCACCCCTCCCACCCACAAACTACCCCCTGGGAGGCGCGTGAGGAGTGTGAGGCAAGCTGTTTGATTCCCTCGTCTCTGAGCCCCATGGTGGCCCAGAACGTACATTCTTACTCTACTGGTGAGAATGAGCTAAGGGGTTAGAAATGCCACAACCGTTTTTCTCGTGATTCAACTTTGTATGCCAACATTCAGATCGAACGGGGGCTTGCGCATCGGCAGAGTGAGCCGTCAACAAGAGCATTATGATGATTTACATAAATGACCAATTTTTTTTCTTTGCCTTACGAAGTAGGTAGAACCGTAGAGCCGAATTTTTCTTTCTCCAACTTTCAACGTTACCGAGTCTAAAACAAGGCATTTTCGCCTGTGGTCGCTATTTAAAATAAACCTCAGAAATACCTCTCCACTATGCGGATCAACGCAGGACGCCAAGGTACGAATTTAAAGAAAATCGACTTTGTCGTCAATAATGCAGTTCAATCTGGTCCATTTAAAGCAGGAATAACTCGGTCTCGGGGTCTCGGTGGTGGACAAGAAGAACGTGGCGCAACGGGGCAAGTTCGAAATTCCTCAATACTTGAAAAGAGTTTTGTACTACAGTCCAACTTTTACGTTCCTCAACTCGAACACTCATTTGGCAACAGGGAGGGCCTCCTAATCCCTGATTAGGCTCCCAAACTTGTTCTGTGTATCCTACTCTTTATACAAAGTGGAGAGCTCGGATGCTAAACGCTCGCCGGCCTTCCTCGAGTCTCTCCACTCTACCTCCGCGTCTAGACATGAAATCTGGCACCCAGTCCTACCTCCTGGACCACTAGATTTTATATGGTATCACCTCCATAGCAGCCGCATGATGCAAACAGGAAGAAACCATAGCTAAAACTCGTAATGAAAGTTCATTGAAAACGAAGAAACAGGGTCTTGTTCTGTCTGTAGGTAAATTAGGCGCAGCTGCTCGGGGTAATTTTTCAACGAATGCCCCCAAGACCCTTTTCACCGGAGTCAAATCTCGTAAGCCCCAAAGCTGAGCAGCTTCGCCAATTGCGCTGAGGGCGGCGTTTTTCCCAGCTCACTTTCTAATTGTGACGGATTGTTCTCAGGCTAGTGACAGGTTGAATTAAACGCTTTGAACTACCTTGGAATGTAGAGCTCAATAACTTGGGAAGTTTCAAAGGTCAGTTGCCAAGCACTCAACTACATGTCCTTTGAGAGAATTTTCCTGCCTTTCCTTCCAACTCCTTTCATCTTCTTATTTTCACTCTTCTCTCCGTTACTCCCTCCAGCCACTGCTCACATTGATCTGCCTCTAAACATTCCCTCCAATCACTCTCCTTTCACATTATTTTCCAATCGCCTGGAGGCTGACAGAACAATGTCGAATGACGCATTGGATAGTGTGAGAGAAACTAGCAACGAAGGAACAATGGATTCCAAAATAAAAGGAACATTTTGGTGAATGGGGAAAAATAATGTTCAATAGAAACCTCAAGGGTTTTCCACACCACTAAAACGGATTTAGAAGGGAGCGAACAAACTAGAAAAAATTATCGACATTACTCGTAACACAACATTACGCAACTAAGCGACATGCCACTAATCAACACCCCGAGAGAAATACTTTTTACTACGTTACGAATTTACTCACGAATATACCAATATTTGACTTTCGTGAATCAGTCCGAATTATTTCGGCCGAAACGTCGCTGATGTCGGAAAAATCATAAGGCTCAATAGAGACACTGAAAACGACTACTCGAGAATCGCGACTTTCGTGATATTGAGGAAAATTACAGGATGCAGTGTTAAACGGCAAGGCTTTATAAAACCCTTTCCTTTGAAGCTACATAAAGCCGCTGATTTAGTAGCGATCGAGTCAAAGAATTTTCTACATATTCGCAGAAAATTTCAAAAAACTCGTACGTAGCAATTTGTGACTGTCACATACCAAGTTAACTGGACCTCCATCAATAATCAGTTTTGTTGATCGATAACGAACAGATTTGTACAGACGTCAAGGCGTGAACGACCCAAAACTTTCCTCAGCTCTACGTCAATTCACTTGCGTAAATGGCTTTTTCTACTTACTCCATTCATTCATCACTCAGTTCATTTGAACTTGGTCAAACAACACGTCATGGCAAAAGGAAGCGAGGGCGCTTACAGTTCCGGAATTTATTGCGTTGCTGGTTCTCATTCCCGGACCATTATTGAACAACTGGTACATAGAGAATTAATGAAGCTGTAAACAAGATTTTTTTGAAGAGGATAGTAATCACTTTTGCCGAGTTATTGGGTGAAAACTGTTAAAACTGGTAGTAAACGAAACGGCGGGAGTTGAAATTCCGGAATTTCTGGAGTGACCCCCTTATAGGTATTGGATTGGACTACACCAATTTTTCTAAACATTCTAAAGACGAAGTTCAATGAGAAAAAAATCGCGCTAAAATCAATTTTCGTCGACACTTTTGGTAATTTATTGTGCTGCTCTCGTCATTTTCCCACGAATGAGAATTTTATTGTATAATTGTCCTATCACGCGCTATCACTTTAAAAAACCCTGCAAATTATTACACAATGGTTTATTATTCTCATGAACAGCTTGACCTAGTATTACTGCTCCCCCATCCCATTCGACTCAGCATTGAATACTAGTAAACCATACGAAACATGTCCTGGCTACAATGGAACTACGGAAACAAAACGTCTGACGATTTTGCCCTGTCGGTGAAATTGGAACGGGGGCGCTCGAAGCGAACTCGTTCCGAGGCAAAAGGGGAGTTGAGTGAGCGCCTCCCGCTCGCTTGCCCGCCTCGAGAGTGGTTGCTTTTTTAATGATACGGGCGGGGAGGGAGGGAGTTCAAATGACGAAACGCTGTAGCTCCCGCGTTGTACTGCGTTTCGTTAATTTTTTTAACCGTTTTTTGCCCATTACAACCACGGGCTTCGTCCGATCCGATTGCCGAGATGGCGGGCACAACTAGATACCAAATCGGATTTTTGGGCGGAAGAACGAAATTTGTAGACCACGTTAAAGGCACAAAACGGCTCAGAGGGCGGACGGACATTGCAAAATTTGGAATCTCCAAGTCTTGAAACGTAAAGTATCAAATTTTGAGGGGGGGTTGTAAAAAATTTTTCGTGACCGAAAACATACGGTTATTATTCAGAATGAATAATAAACCAAAAATTGAATCAAAATCGTTAGAGCCGCTTTTGAGGAAAAATATAGTTGGTGTTTTGATCACTATGATAACTATAGTTAACTTTCGGTGGATTTTGTTCAAACCCTTTTTTTGGCGTCCCATGGGAACCTGCGGGCGAGATATCAAGTTTCAGCTGATTTGGTACGGTGGTTTTCTGTAAAACTCGTTCACAGACACACGTACACACACCATTTTCCCAAATATTTTTTTTCGGACTCAGTAGGGTCTGAAATGTTAAGATCTGAAGAACACTCAAAATTTCACGTCTTTCGAGCTGATAAAGTTTCAAAAAATCTTTCTTTTACGACCTTTAAAACTGCTCAACGTGATCAGGGGAAGAATAATATGGAAATCAACGTCACGAGCTAAAATATTAGACCTAATGCGTTCAAATGTGTACGCACGCAATAATCGGACTTGACGCTGTTGAGGAGTCGCTTCTAGTGGTATCATTCAGTTCAACCATCGCGAGGCCTTATTAGTTTCATAATTGCCACAAAATATTGCTTCAAAAGTATTTAAGATACGATTTGAAGAAAGCTCTATTGAAATAAGCGCACAGCGTCACCGAGAGGATTCCATTCATTATTATCAACAGGATTTGATTATAGACGAGTACTCGTGATCGAATAACCAGGCCTTTTGTTGGCAATTGATTTTGATAAACGGAAACACCCGAATAAGAAGAATTAAATGGATAAAATATAAAAGAAACATACAAAATTATGAAAATTGAAACACAATATACAAAATACTGGCAGCGCAAAAAAAATTGAAATTCAACAAGAAAAATACGTAATGAAATATAACAGAAAAAAAAAATCATTTCGATGATGCCATAGTCATATTGAAACTAGAAGCAGAGTTCTCCCATACGTTTGCTAACCGTCTAGGCACGTCACAGACAGAAGGCGGAGCCCCGAGCGAGAAAAATCTCTGGACGACAATCGTAATTCTGAAATATTGAACGAATGTCAGATCAACCACTCAGACACCTTTGTGAGCAGTCAAAACGAGTCGTCAACTGCCTGTCGTTCTTCAGGAACATTTACCGCGAACTTGAGCCACATCGACTCATTCAAACTGTCCGGCGTATATTTAACGTAGCAAAGTAATTTAGGTAGAGACCATAAACGTAATTATATTTTCCTGGAGCACGGCCTCCCGCAAATTTGAATTCAATTCCTAGAAGCCAAATATGCAAAATGATGCGCACACACGAAAAGTTCAACCAAAATAAGAACATCAACACTGGCACTCATAAAACCTCGTTTTAGTGGCTATGTAATACATTACATCAATTCAAGGATTAAACGAATAATTATTTGCTACTACTATTATTTACTGATAATTACACTAATAAATGCCTTAATATTTAAAATCAATACAGGAAAAAAGTGCGTTTTCTATGAAAATAAGATTAAACTTACTGATAACTGTTTTAAGGCATTTTTCCTATCAATACGATGTTACCACGGACTTACTTCTCATACATACATGAACAGGCATATGTATCCACTAACTACAAATAATTGTTACGACTTACTTTATTTATCTGCTAAGACAAATATAACGAAAACACGCACCGCTTTGTGTACAAAAACAAAAATTAAAGAAAAGCCGACGAGACGATTCGCATTAACGACGGAGGTAGAGCAGTAGTCCCGTTGTTTTATTATTTTCAGCACATAATTTTAGTAACACGATCTTCAAGGCTCTAGTCGAGTGAATGAGCATGGCTACATATTGCATTGAGTAGGTAACGTACAGCGCTAATTCGTTGAAGTATCGAAGGTATGGAAATGGTGAGGAGGCAAAAGGGGGTCGGTCATTCTAAGTGCGGATGATTCACCCCTTTTTAAAAATATATACAAAAGTATAATAAATACTTATGTAATAAAATGGTCGACGCTACTTTCAAGAGAAAAATAAAGATGAAGGGTCGATTTGTTAACAAACGTCACCAAATAACAGTCATCAAAACACTCCTCTGAAGTAGATTAGGGTGGTGGAAACCTATAATTCCTTAGGAAATCACTCAAAGGAGCACGCCTCAGTACAAAAGCACGGCTATTTCGGTGTTGTAATGTTTACAGTGGCGTTAACACTCTCGTCCACAGTTATCGATAGATGAAATTGATAGTATGGAACGTACTGCGGGCTGTACGTATAATCACGCATATTCGAAACGCGACGCTCTACTCGAAGCTCAAAGAAACGTAACTGAGATGTTCCCCGTTCGTCGTCTTCGGCTTTAAACCATTTCGCAAATGATCGCGCCTTAACGGAATTTACGGCTCGAGTGGGTGCAAAATCATCGTTGTCAACGACGCGGACGAGTTCGAACGTTAACAAAGAGAGAGATGACCAAGAATCAAGCGACTACATGGATTCATATTTGTACGAGTATCACAACCATAGCATTTACACATGTCACTCAGTTCGTATGATGATTGTGAGCAAATATGAATTACGGCAATCAAATAAGCAGCATTAACGCGAGCAATTAGGTCACTAAAAGAAGTACTCACGATATAATTGAGGAGGGGCTCCGAACCGAGGCTCTTGCAAGAGAGGCGCCTGACGATGAGCTTGAGGTTCCATTGGCTTTTCTGAAACAACGAGAGGCTTAATGCAAGCAAGCCCTACCGAATAACTGAAGCGATAGGAGTTGTGGGGGAGGGGGGGGCGTTGTGAGTAAAATTATTATGACTGAGGTGGGGGGGGGGCTGTTCGGGTCCGGAATCAACAAATATATCAGTAAGTTTTAGCGGAGTATTTCGATCATGCTAAGCGACCATACATTTGGATGAGCGGAAAGATGAGAGAAAAAAACTAGTTAGAATCGATAAGCCACACAATTAACAAGCGAAACGATTTTAGTCTGCTAAACATGAAACTTGTCTCGCGTTGAATATCTAAATTCTATCTAATGATTTCATCCAAAACTCACTATTTCATCAAGACGAATTTTCAGAAAGCAAAAAAAATGAGATTCAACAGATGCCTCCGAATCGCAGGACGAAAAATTTGAATCTACGTCGCATAAGTTAACAATACTGTTCCACTTTTTCAAAAACGTGTACAAAAATACAAAATCGGTGCCAATAAAAGGGGTAAAAAACAATACCATCGCGTCCCATAAACAAACAACTCGGACATTCGAACAAACCAAACTTTCGTCGGGTTTTCATCAATCAATATTGCTACAATACGTTTTCTAATTAAGACACTCGTTATCACCTTCAACTTGAATGACTCCGAGAAACAAGGAGGGAATCACTCCACAAAACCCACCAAATATTCACAAATGTGCATACTAAACCACTTTGAACTCGTGCGCACTTGAGCCCAATCCTCCGTTCGTTCTTCTATAGCCTTTATAATTTGATGTCCGAGTCAAACGGGAAGCGGCGAAGGAAGCTTTTTCAATGGAATCCATACCTTTTTTTAACGGACGAATTCAGAGTTGAGCCTCAGCTTATCCACCTCTTAAGAGACACCTCGGCTCCATACAATCAGGACGATTCCTGCACATAGACAAACATTGCACATCACCAAATATATTCCGGCTCTATCTTGTTTTTCTCTTTTTCAATTATGTGTCCATGGAAATTTGAGAGGAAAAGTTAAATGTGCCCAGTTTGTCTGTGTGCAGCTTTTTCTTTTCACTTTTTTCAAATTGGAGGGAAGGGGGGAGAGAAAAAAGGTTTATTTCGACGGTAACTGTGAGTTCTCGGGGCTTGTCGAGTGAACTTGTTGACTGTTTTATCTGGTTTTCTTCCAATCCTGTTATGTGAGATCTTCTCGTTTCTACGTCCTCTTTATCTTTTCAGTGTTAGTGAATTGTCTGCTCCGTTCGTCCTCAAGTTCCATCCATGATTGTGTTTTAATTTTGTTAGAAACTTGAGCATGCCATGATGTAGATGTATCTTATATTCACGGTGTCCTACCTTTGAGGCATGTTGAATGTGATGTCTTCTTTTTGTGGAAATGTCTCACTGTAAGCTTAAGGAAGAAAAAGTAGAGGAAAGTTAAAATGAGAATGAAGAATTGATTCAACACCCTCGGTGCCATTTGAGAAGACAAAAGAAATTTTTTGTACAATGCTTAAAACATGAGGACAGAGGGCTGAGGGCGAACTAAACAACATTTTTGTATGTGGCTGGAATTGTACAATCGTAAAAATTGAATGTCGATAAAAAAACTGTCAAGCGTGAAGCAATAAAATTTGATGTGAAATCTCATTTGAAATGTGGCACAAGTACGAGTATAAAGAACGAAAATAATCTACCATTGGAAATTCGTGTAGACTGTTGCAATGGACATGATGTTTTCATTAAAGACAAATACTGAATTACGCAAAACACAGCAAAAAAGCATCAATGTACACTAAAATAACTTTGAGTAAAACAAACGAACACGCTCATTTGATGCATTTTCAAAAATGTTTGGAGCGACGTATCACGCAACTTTCCTCAGCCACACGTGAATCCCGCGATTTTTATCGCTTGAGCAACAAAAATTGTCTAGATAATTTGAACGAGATAAGCCGAACGTGGCTCAACGTTCTTGGAAATGAGTGGGGCGTAAGGTTCCGGAATTTATTGAACTACTCCAACTCACGTTACTATTACTGATTAATCAAGGCATTTATGCTGACTGGGCACCTCAAATGCCCCGATTCGCTCGAGACTTCGCTGCCGTCAGTTGCAACCGAGCCGGTTCCCTCGTCGCCGTGTCGCCCGCGCTCGTGTTTGCTCCCACCCAGTTCCCTGTCTGTGATGGTAAAACTTCTCCGAATGTAATTGAGAATAAATCCAACCAAATCCAATTGCATTCGGCTTCTATCGCACTGGGGGAGTCGGGAAGTAGTACGAGATCGCACTAGGGCTAAGACATCACATCACATATCGCACTAGGGAAGTCGGAAAGTAGTACGACAGAAGTTGTATCGAAGCGATATCGCACTAAGAGAGTCGGGAAGTTAGTACGATATCAAGCCGAATGCAATTGGAACAGAGAGTTTTATTCGCGAATTACATTCGGAGTTTAACCACCACAGACAGGGAACTGAGTGGGAGCAAACGCGAGCGTGGGCGACACGGCGACGAAGGAACCCGCTCGGTTACAACTGACGGCAGCTAAATCTCGAGCGAATCGGGGCATTTGAGGAGCCCAGTCAGCATAAATGCCCCGGACTAGCCTCTGCTGAATCGAAGGGCTTAATTCTTCCCGTTACAGATACATAAAATTGTCAAAACGGTTTTTTTGAGTACGTTCGTGTCAGGTATTTGGAATTTATAAGTGAAAATTGTGACGGTAGTAAATTAAACGCTTTCAATAATCTAGTTCCTTATAAGACCTTCATCGTATATTCAGTTATTGAACCTTGATTTCTCCGCACATCGCGGCATACTAACGGGATTTATTGGGAAAAAATACGATCATCGAAATTTACAATAATTTATTCTACCGTTCTTATCATTTTTTCGCGCATGAGAATTTTTAATATTGAAGCAGCCCAGACAAAAAAAAAATCGTTCAGACTTCGGGCCGCATGATGGTCTGCAGGTTGAATGTGCAATTTGAGCTGATGTGGATCAGCTTTTCTCTTTCAATCGCGTTCACACTGCGCGATGGTGTTTTTATCATTTAGCAGCTCTTAACACGAAGAAAACTCAAAACAAAAAAATTCAGCCGATTACAAAACTTCCCCTCTTACTACGTAGGGCTAAGGAAAGTAAAAATTGAAGTCGCAAAAAAAACGTAGTTGAGAGCTAACCAGAATTCGAAGATAAAAATAGGCGAATAAAAGAAAACGTCCTGCAAAGCAACAGCGCCTAAATTGAATGTTTCTGAGGAAAACTATGAATACCAAATACAGCCAAGCATGTTTCGTACAACACGTACTTCTGAGTATTGTTAAGTATAAACTATGTCACAAAAGGTTATTGTTGAGTTCCAACATTTACACAGTGTTCATTAATGACGGGAGCGATTATGAATAGAAATGTTTCTCACAAAGTAGTATCAATTGAACAGTAAGAAATACTAAAAATCCAACAATGGTGTACATGACAAGTCAACTTTGTCGATGATGTGAAGATGTAACAATCGTTTGAAAATCGTCTAGAAATACATTTCATGTTATGTGATGTTATGTGACAAGAGAAAAAAAAACAAACAAAACTAGGGCTCAAAATTGACAAATATTTCAAACCACTACATATACAAACAAGTCAAGGTTTAAAAAAAATACTGTTGTAATACTGTTGGCGACGTGATATTTTTCGTCCAACCAGAGCATAGTTGTAAAAGTTGTACGAGTAAATTGAAATCAGTACATCTTGATGAATGGTCAACAATGCAATAAGAAACATCAAAATATCGTACTTAGCGTGGTTCAAACATTTTATATCGAATTTCGTTTAAAAAAGAAAGCATACGCAATCACTCAACTAACATGCGATTCAAAAAACGAAAATCTAGGGAAAGTTAAAAAACATAAACCTGTGACGCAATTGCAGAACCGCATGCCGCGTAAATGGGCGCAGATGTCAACTTTCGAGTTGGTAACTGCACCCGACTGCTGATGGGGGGCGCGATGCTCTCATTTGCCCCGGAACCGGCCATAAATAATGCAAGTCCAGTAAAAGCCTTTCTCTACTCAACCTCGCGAGCTTGAATCCCGCTATTTCGAGGGAACTGTCAATTTACGGGGAGCTAGGGAGAAAAAAAGCTCGCAGAGTTCAGTTCAGTCCGACGCTCGGAGTAGGGAAAGGAGTGTGAAATAATTCCAGCGATGGTAGTTGATAAACACTAACCGCGGCGGCGAAAAATACAGGCCCTCACGACGAGAGCAATACTCTCTACAATCTCTTTAATAAGTGTTTAGCCAGTTCAGCAAACCCCACGCCCCAAACCACAACCGATCTGTTATGACCGCGTCGTAAGCTAAGCGTAAATTTACCATCCATACCAACACTTTCAATTGCCTCATTTTTGTTACGGCTCAAGATACAATAAAACCATTCAGAATTGTTAATTTCCATAGCAGAGAAGCATGTTCCGACAGAAAAAAAAATCTCACACACCCTAAACACTGAAAGTGTCTGGTTTTTAACAAGCAATCGCTTATTCGTAGGAAAATTAATAATCTTTCAATTTAGGCCAATGAAGAACCCTTGTACTGACACAACTAAAGTAATAAATCGACTGCTATTGATGAACAGATTTTATACAACTCAAATTTTCGCTGCTAACAGCAACGCTGCGTAGCAAAGAAATGTGCCGATTAAACTTACGGTGAAAGTAACGACTCTCTCAAGTAAAAAATATCTGGTGCGTAGCAACACACAACTTTCCGCCGCCCCCGTAAGTTCGAACACCACCAGCATAGGCGGGTGCTATATCTTCGTTCAACGCACTTGTACAGGAACATTTATGCAGAACAAAATGTAGGGACTAGTTAGCTGAGAGTACTCCGTAAGTTTGATCAAAATCGTTAGAGCCGTTTTTGACAAAATTGGAATACCGATAAATTAATATTCGACAAATTCCTTTTTTGAGTTAACATGGCTTATATCTCCGTTCAACATATATATACAGAAATAATTATAGAGAACGAAATGTTGGTATAGGTGAATAAAAGACACTCCATTAGGATTTATCACATTTGGTGAAGAAGTTACCACCCCCACCACTAAATCTTACCCTCTTATAGTTACCCTGGAATTTACGGAAATATTCGAAAAAACGTTATTTTCGAAACATTTTGATTTTTATCTCTGTTCAATGGACTGTCAGAGGAACATTTGTTGAGAACAATAAGTAGGTATTAACTATTTGAAAACATCTTGAAGGTTTGGTGATAATCGTTGAAGCCATTTTGCCAAAAAGCGTAAAAAACCTATTTTTGCTTCATGGGCCTATATCTCCGTTCACCGTATTTTCATGGAGATGTGTTTGAAGAAGGAAAGTTAGGTATTAATTTCTAGAAAATATTGTGAAAGTTTAATCAAAATCGTTTGAGCGGTTTTCGAGAAAAATGCGAAAAACCTTAGTTTTTGGTACATTTTAGTCCCCCCACACCCCTTCCAATGGGCCGAAATCGTCCATAACCTTATTTTGGTGTCTACAAAAAATAACAAACAAAACAAAAAAAGAACCAGCTCAATCGGACCGTTCTCCCGCAAAGCGCACTACAGACACACACACACATATGGACCACGCGCCGGAATTAGGTTTTTTTGACTCAGTAGGGTCTGAAACGTAAAGATCTGAAGAAAACCCAAATTTTTTGTTGTTGACACGATTACTATTTCCTTCCCTTCGGGTAGCGGAAAGTAAAAATTAGCTGATGTATCAAAGTGAGATGTTAATTGCAAACACTTAAGATCTAAAATTAACTGATAACTTACGAACTACAAGGGATTACTTACGGATTACAAATTTCTAAAGTACTTTGGGTGAAATACATCACGCGAAGGTAGTTTGATGTGCAAGGGATTCAAGCGTTCGGAATCTGCGGCGCATTATATCAATTGATACTGTCAACTATGACTGATTCGTATTTGTCAAGGGACAGAAACCTTCGTCTTATAGGTACAACTCGCAGTAGTAACTGAAATACAACAATTCAGAGGAGCCTTCAGTGCTACGAGTCAGACTCGGCGACCTTTTCCACGAATAAAACTCGGACGGAGTCCCTGACATTTGGAAAGCTCCAAGATGAGTTTTTCGAGTAGTTTTCTGCACAATTAAGAAAAAAAAAGGCAAATCATTTAGAGGCCAGCGGGTTTCTTCACGTTGGTCATACGACGACGTACAATTAGCGTTCGATGATCAATCAACGGAGGACAACGTACATCTCAACACCTTGCTAGGGCGAATAAAAATAGTGGAGAGAGCTGACTGTCGGGGGGTTCAAAGGGGAGCCCGAGGGAATGAATAGGAGTCTGTTTAGGCATCCATCACGAAAGTATTCTTGGCACCACGTCGTCACGAGGGGGGCAAAAAATGTATGGAGCAAAACCCAATCGCTCGGATTGAAATAGCAGGCGCCCAATTACCAACAGCGCAATCAACTTATTCGCAGCTGCGACCAATTAATTACATCAAGCAACACTTTGTAGGGGACGGTAACCACGACATTGATGTACGAGGCATGAACTCAGAAATAAATTGTTTCGGATTTTAGAGCTGTTAATGAAACAGTTCCACATATTTTGAGTATCTCTACGTTCATAGAAGTATGAGGGAACGACGAAATCAGGTCACAAAGAGAGCTTGTCAGGCGAGATCATTCCCACATTCCCGGTTATTAGCTTACACGTTTGTTTGTTTTACAAAATATTAATGCCCTTACTACTTGTTTGACTCAGCTCAGTTTGAGCCTGATTCATACGACACGCGTCGGTGTTCTCAATTCCTCCGGGGCTTACACAACTATGATTTGATAGCTGTGAGTTCCTGGAATCCCAGAGCCACTTTCGTTCTCTTATATTTCAAACCCTGTCGAACACAAGGATTAATATTTCTGGAGCTGACAACGTACGTACCCTCGCTTTGCTATTGCATTGCCCCCGAACCTCACAGAACACTGCCGTTCGTCGTATTTTCTCCACCAACCCGTCACAACAGTCTAGAGATCCCTTGTGTCATGTGAACTGTCTTCTCTATCTTGTACCTCAAGTGAACGTCCAACTACACTAAAATACGGTTCGTGAGGTTGTTCGTAGGACGAACACCGGCGTTCATGCCACAACTCTAAACAGGAGAACAGTACTGCAATCAGCCAGAACGTTTAATCAAATCTTCAAGCCATAAGGTTTTCCTAACATAACACAGTTCAAAGTTATATTCGCTACTCGTACATTTACTCTAATTTCCTTAGGACCACGTTCTGTAAAGCAAAGTTACGTAATCGAGAAAAAATAATCATCTTTTTGAGACTTCTTCAGATCTCCAAGTTCGAGGTTCTGAGACCATTTAAAACAATGTTCTGTGTATGTGCGAACGGTTGAACAAAACCTGTTAAAATTGATTCATAGCCCCCACATCGACGCACAACACGGTACAACGGAAAAGGTAACATTTAATCGAATCAACACGTAACTCCCAAATGTCTTCGGCCGTCCAAGTTCTGTGAAAAATATCTGGTGCGTTGCAACACACAACTTTCCTTAGCTCTACGTCAATTCACATTCTAACAGCGTTCGCCTATACCTTAATTGAAAATTAACCCACCAGTACTCGCTCGCACGTTCGGATAGAACAGAATTATGTGTAATACTCGAAGGCAAGGCACGTGAACTCTTGTTTAGCTAAAGAGGAGGGGCACTCCTAGACAAAGGGCACCAAAACGTCAGTTACCGTCGGATGTCAGAATAAAGAATTTGTTTTTGCGAAATCTGAGTTGTGAGAATGCTCAATTTTTTCTGAGCCCGTGAAACTTTTTCTCACATACGAGCTTTGCCGGACACGTGTGAGTATTTAAATAATGTGACCCTGTCAATGCAGTTATTTCTGAAGTTTTTTCTCTATTCGTTCACCGTAATGCAGATTTCATGCTTGCTCGAATGGGCAGGGCTATTATCGAAATTCCGGAATTTCTGGAGTGACCCCCTTATATCTTATAGGGTGAGCGTTTAGAAGTATTGGATTGAACTAATACAAAGTTTTTTTCAAAATTCTAGTGACATTTCAGCGCAGTTTACGAGAAAAAGTCGCGCTAAAATCGATTTTCGTCAAAACGTTTGGTAATTTATTGTGCGGCTCTCGTTGTATTACCACGAATGAGAATTTTATGGTATAATTGCCTAATTGAGAGCTATCAAAATAAAAAATTTAATCAAAATCGTTAGAGCTGTTTTCGAGGAAAAAAAAAGATGTTTAGATCACTATGATATCGATGGTTAACTTTCGGTGGATTTTGCTCATACCCTTATTTTGGCGTCCCATGGTAACCTGCGGGATAGATAACAAGTTCGAGGTGATTTGGTTCGGTAGTTTTCTCTAAAACCAACTCTAGAATCGATTCCGACGAAAAGTTTGGTAATTTATTATGCTGCTCTCGTCATTTTCCCACAAATGGGAATTTTATGGAATTAGTCACCTTATTGGGAGTTATCATAATAAAAAATTTAATCAAAATCGTTAGAGCCGTTTCTGAGAAAAAAAAATGTGGTGTTTTGATCACTATGATAACTATAGTTAACTTTCGGTGGATTTTGTTCAAACCCTTATTTTGGTGTCCCATAGTAACCTGCGGGCGAGATATCAAGTTTGAGCTGATTTGGTACGGTGGTCTCTCTCTAAAAACCGTTCAAGGACACACACACAGACAATTTTCCCAAATTGTGTTTTTCGGACTCACGGTCTGAAACGTTAAGATCAGAAGAAAACACAAATTTTTGTTTTCAGCCGATTACATAACTCTCTTTTCTACTTTGTAGAGCCAAGGAAAGTAAAAAATGATTTGTAACGGCAGCCGATAAATATTTGTTTATTATTGTGGGGCGTACGAAGTAATTTCTACTTTGTATGCTGCATGTCAGATCAATACGGACAAATACAAAGCCCCAAAAGCTCAATTGTGAGCTTATTCAACAACCCTTGGCTGTCTGGATTCTGCTGAATATGACGTTGATATTCTTTTTTAACGCGAAGGGAGCGAAGAAAATTATATTTTTGAAGACTCAGGGAAACCATCAGAAAAGTAGACATGCTACGAAAGGATCGTGAAAATTAGATATTGTTAAGGAACGTGGAGGCGCGCCCACGAGCGAGGAAACCGAAAATCATAAGGCGTTTATATTTTTACGAGCATCATCCAACGCAGTTCAAAGGGCTATGTCTTTACCGTGAGAGAGCTAACACACAGCGCTCGACCATACAAACCCTAAAGGAAAAACAACTCGCAAGCAAAAGTTGAGTCTTCAACACCACACTTCTTCCAGAATCGCAAAGATGCCGGATTTCGATTAAACTTAACGAATAATTGTCAAGTACCAATTCGCGGAATAGTTGTGTCCGACGTTACGGACGGATTATTGCGTGTCGGGAGATATTGCGAAGCTGCCGAGCGCAAACATCTGCTACAAGGAACGTTATTAGGAATTAATTTATACCGGGGTTGCGGGCAACATGCTGAACCGAACGTACGTGACTTCTCATTCCTCTCAGATTACGATTCATATCCTCCTTATCCCTCCGCATCGAGCGTACTTTATTGCCGGGGATGCTCCTCAAACAATTCACTAGCATATCGCTGTTAGTAATGTTACGCCTATCTAATACGAAATCGAATTCAATGACAAAATTGACGAGACATTAAGGGTCTAATTATCGTCGAGGCGGTGTTTAACAGAATAATTCAAATAATTCATTCTGAATCGTGATTACATCAATTCAAACGCCGTCAGACTCAACTTCAACGTTTATTAAATGCGTAACGTCATACGCGATAATCGAGTAAATCATCGTAGGTTCCGACAGGTCAACTGCCATTAAACTCGTTATTGCGTTTATTATTCAACTAGCGGAGAGCTAGAGTCTGAGGTAGGGATTATCACTACACTGTCTGACTGGAGGAATTCTCGGAAATTCCTTAGTTAACCAAAACCCAGGGCTCGCCGGCTTAATCCGTTCTTAAATGTTTCAAGTTGCCGGGTGTTCCGCTAGCTCACGAACTTTCCCCTCCACTTCACTCTAATTGGTATCCGTCGACTATTACTCCTTTTAGTAGGAAGATTTCCCCCACGTCTCCGATTTCTCCCCTCATTTTGACGACTGAGAAGCCTTATAGTCATTGCGTCTCGTCTCCCCCCCCCCCTAAGGCCACTTGAAAAATATACTTTATCATTACCACGCTGAAATAATGAGGTCTCGTCAGCCTCCCCCCGATCCTCCATCATGCTATTCTTAACATTACGCAGTTTTTACGAAACTCGGCTATTCAAAAACTCGAGTGAAAGCTCTCAACTTGTACATACAGCGTTTCGTACTTTGTGTAACAAAAATCACACATTTCTATCTCAATTCGATACGATTTTGGTAACCTTTTTTAAACCACAGTTTTCCTCATGAAAATTTACGTTCTTGCACATCGAAACGACGTCGTATTTTTTTAATTTCTATAACACGTCTTATCACGATTTCGCACGAGGTAAAAGTAGTCAAAGGTCTCATAATACCGTCCTTGTTGAAAAATAAAGTCTCACGGACGTTCTAGTCGATAGAATTTTACTAGCAACGTCCACAATGTTCAGTTTCCTCTAAACAACTCGTATTTTGGTAGAAACTAACTGTTTTTTCGCGTTCTAACTTGAGTTTCCCCGTGAAATAAGGAATTCGAAAGTTGACCATACTACTGGGGAGCTGCTCAAATTTGGGAGTTTTTTTGTTGTTGAAATTTTACAGCTTCCAGCACGTTTGTTTTTCTGGTAAATGCAGTTAACGCACAAGTATTTTCGGAGGTGGTTTTTTCTCCCCCCAATGTTTGAAGTTGGAAATGCGGTCTGCAGTAGTTCATATCGTAGGTAGTGAGGGGTACGCCACTTCTGGGTTGATGACGTCAGAGCTACAGGACGTGACAGTACAGCTGATCTGACGTCACACCCCCACAAGAGAGGATCCCCCCATGTGACGTCACGTCCCCCAACACTATGAATCCCCTCATGTGACGTCATGCCCCCACAATTGGCGCAACTGTTGAGAGGATCCCCCCACGTGACGTCACGTCCCCCACCACTATGAATCCCCTCATGTGACGTCATGCCCCCACAATTGGCGCAACTGTTGAGAGGATCCCCCCACGTGACGTCACGTCCCCCACCACTATGAATCCCCTCATGTGACGTCATGCCCCCACAATTGGCGCAACTGTTGAGAGGATCCCCCCACGTGACATCACGTCCCCCACCACTATGAATCCCCTCATGTGACGTCATGCCCCCACAATTGGCACAACTTCTGAGTGGATCTACGTCATACCCCTACTAATTATAGCGCTAACGCCCAATTACCTCCTACCCCAGTTCCCCCCCCCCACGTGTTCACGCTAAATAAATCCAGAGCACACGTGGAGCCCCGTCGCTACGTATTTTTACTGAGACACAATTGCGCAAAAAATGGTCGCCCTATGTCCCTAGCAAACATTACGCGAATTACGAGATTGATAATAAAAAATATCGCGTATCGTCATTATCGCGGAATGAATTTATTAAATAATTTATGTAGATACGTTTAGACGAAGGGAGTCGTCAAATTTACGCGTGTTTCAAAAAAAAGATTTAGGACGATACATAAAACGTGATCGTTGCAGGTGCGCGTTTTGATTTTTTAAAAAGACGTAGGACGATACATAAAACATAGTCGTTAAATTTACGCGTTTCGATTGCACGCAATTATATCGAGGAATCAGGGCAATAGATAGAATAAAGTTTTAAAAAAATTACGTTGTTCATTATTCCGAAGGTCTGGTTTGTAATTATAGCCCGTAGTTAAATTTACGCGTGTTTCGAAAAAAGATTTAGGACGATAGATAAAACGTGATTGTTGAAGGTTCGCGTTTCGATTGCACGCAATTATATTGCTTATACTACGAAATAGGGCAATAGATTCGTCAAATTTACGCAAGTCGTTCAACGAACAATAATAGTTGAGCCAATAGATAGACCTACCAATCGTAGCAATATTCGTTAAAGCTTTTCTAAATTAGCTCCTAAAAAAACGTAACTCGCGTAAACTGGGAACCACCGTGTAAAACGAGAAATACGCTCGCGAATTACCTGCATTTTGTAATCCAATTGTCCTTCCCCATCGAGCACATAGCCGGCACACCGAGCATCATCGTACAACACACGTTGACCGGTCGAAAGAACAAAGCATACTAAAGTCTTAAAACAGGAAATTGCATATTCCCCCACCCCCCCAATTAAAATATCTGGTGCGTAGCAACACACAACTTTCCGCCACCCCCGTAATTTCGAACACCAGCTACATATGCGGGCGCTATATCTTCGTTCAACGCATTTTTACAGGAACATTTATAGAGAACAAAATGTAGGGACTAGTTAGCTGAGAGTACTCCGAATGTTTGATCGAAATCGTTAAAGCCATTTTTGAGAAAATTGGAATACCGATAAATTAATATTCGAAAAATCTCCTTTTCTGAGTTAATTTGGCTTATATCTCCGTTCAACATATATATACAGAAATAATTATGGAGAACGAAATATGGGTATGGGTTACTAGAAGACCCTTCATTAGGATTTATCACATCTGGTGGAAAAGTTACCCTGGAATTTACGGAAATGTTAGAAAAAACGTTATTTTCGACACATTTTGATTTTTATCTCTGTTCAATGGACCGTCACAGGAACATTTATTCAGAACAATATGTAGGTACTGACTATTTGAAAACATCCTGTGAGTTTGGTGGAAATCGCTGAAGCCGTTTTGCCAAAAAGCGCAAAAAACCTATTTTTGCTTCAGGGGCCCATATCTCCGTTCACCGTATTTTCATGGAGATATGTATGGGGAAGAAAAGTTAGGTATTGATTAGGAGAAGATAATTTGAAAGTTTAATCAAAATCGTTAGAGCCGTTTTCGAGAAAAATGCGAAAAACCCTAGTTTTTGGTACATTTTCGTCCCCCATCCCCCCACCCCTTCCCATCGGCCGAAATCGTCCATAACCTTATTTTGGTGTCTACAAAAAATAACGAACAAAACAAAAAAGAACCAGCTCAATCGGATCAGCCGTTCTCCCGCAAATCGAACTACAGACACACACGGACTACGCGCCGAAATTAGCTTTTTTTGACTCAGTAGGGTCTGAAACGTGAAGATCTGAAGAAAACCCAAATTTTTTTTTTTGGGCCGATTACTATACTTTCCTTCCCTTCGGGTAGCGGAAAGTAAAAATGCGATGTCCATCACCGGCTGCGGGACCACCACCTGCTTACCGGCGTCTTCTCCTCAATTAAAACGAGGAAAAACCCCCATCGGCCAATTCTAATAGCATAGGAAAGTTAACACTGAATCTGAAAATGTAGTCAATAGTTGGAAATAAAGTAAGTGGAGAAACGTGGGTTTTTTGTATGGCAAAGCCGCGCTTTTCTGGAAAAAAAGACTGAAGAAGAACAAAAATAATAACGGGCAACGTATTGCTATGGAAAGTACCTTTGTGCCTGAGTGGCAGTTAGCTGCATTCTACTCCGTCCATTTCCAGTCAAGTTTTATCCCGTTTGAAGACCAAGAGCAGATTCAGGAGATTCTAACAATCGGTACCTCAATCGCCCAGGTGTTCACTGTCGTACACAGGAAATACTATGTCGTAATAAAGCATCGAACGATTAATTCCAAACGTAGGACAAATCTCACGAGTCAACTCCCCAATGGCGTGTAACTAGTGGCCATTATAACGACCCTGTGAACATTACCGCGACTCACAGACAAACCGATAATTATAATAGCTCGTTGGTCCCCGGTAGGCTATAGTTTCGTGGACTATCTACAAAACCACACCACCTTTCAAACTTTCAGAACGTTTCAGATCATAGTACGGAATTTATAACGGGGAAAAGGGTGTTGTGAGGAGGGAATAGATTTACAGGGATAAGGATTATCAAAAAAGGATTCTCACCGAGAAGAGGATACAGGTTCCAGCAAGGAAGGTGGTAAGGAAAGGTTGAAGGAAGGAAAGGCGACCCGTCGTCGTCGTCTAAAGAGAAATCGAAATCACGGAACGTTGGCCTCACATCACCGGATCCCCTTCTCATATCTGTCAAAACAGACGGTTTCGAATCAGAAAGCAAAAGGAAAGAACACAATTTTCAAACAGAAATATAACCACAAAGGCATGATTTAAGAGAAAACTTGAGACGAATTCGGGGAAAACTCAATGATCGAATCTCAATTGCGCTTAAGAGAGACGAGCAAACGGTACTCCCTTCATTCAACTACAGCTTTCATTACTACGGAGGGAAAATTGGAGACAACCCTCAGATAATTTTGCTTGATGGATGATTTCAAGTGACATTAATCGCACAAGACAGAGCGAGAAGGGGATCGATCCGGTTCACTTCACCGCGATTCTCACATTTATAATCGGAAATGAACATTATTCAAACAGTGCAATATTAAAACGACAATAATTACACGAATAATCACGAAGTCTTCAACGTATCAAATAGGCTGCGTCAGGCTAATGGTCAATACAAACCTATTATTTGTAATTACAAACAAAACATAAGATGAAGATAAGGGTTTTTTGTGATGTCGCCATTGAGCAAGGAATCAACTTCACGTCCTAGGTAATTTCCAAGTTTGCTTGAACACATAAAACGTGCAAAAAACGAACAATGTGCGATTTAGTCAACTCGTCAATAGACCACCCCATCGGCAGAAAGATAATAATTTTCCGTCTCATGTATTATTCAAAATAACAAAATACTTCTTATATGCGCCGTTTCTCTAAAACTGGAATTGTGTACTTTGCACAACAAACCTTCCCAGGGTTACCTACTGCTTAAATTCAACTCATCATAAATGGATTTAAGAGTTGGTTATTAATTAAGAAAAATAGAAGCAGAAAGAGCGAACGAGAACTGTACTTGGTCCAAGTTTTGTACTTTCAACTTGTCACATTCACCACTTTTGCAGACAACACGTCTATATCGGCAGCAGGAAACTGGAGGGCTCAGTTAAGTGTGTTCATGAATGGACGAGTGACTAGCGAATCAAAGATAACGATACCAACTTCACGTATCAGAAAATAAACCGTATCCCGTCAAACTGTACACCCAGATCATTTTATACGCAAAAACGAGTATTACTTTGGACGCTGAACTCAAATGGAAGGAGCACGTGAAAAAAAAAGAGTAAGAAATCAACCCGAAGTTCAAAAAAATGTACTGGCGAGATACTTTCACGCGCTGCTGGTGATAAAATTAGTACGGACCTACGTCCTTGGGATTGGAAACAAATTTTCAACGTGAAAATTACGCAGTGACGAATACAATACATTTAGGTCGTCCAGCGTGACCTCAACTTCGCAATGGTGGAGGAGGTGATCTAAAGAAGAGTTACGAATCACGAAAAATGACTCCACAAACACACTACGTCGAAATAGTGAATCTCGTGGCAGCAGTGACAAATGACGACGCCCCTGGGCCTAGTTATGATACGATTAAAATTCAGGCACAATTTCAAACAGGTGATCCAAACGGTTAATATAAAATGTTCGGTTCTCATACAAAATGGCAGCGGATATAGTTGCCTGGAACCTCGGTTTGGGATTCGGAACTGTTACCAGCACCACCGACGTGCTCGTCACAACTTTTTATCACTGGTATCAAAACTATTATTCAAAATTCGAATTAAATCGCTGGACTAATCGTTGAACTTGGAATCATCGTGTGAATCCCACATTACGTCAATTTTCCATTCTAACCTAAATGTCGTCTTACACTTGACGAGCACCTGCTAAAGTGTTCGTACACCCGTCGAATTTTCTTTCGATTAGCCATGGATAGGCAAATTAATACGACTTTGACTCGCCGATTAAGAGAAAAGGGTTTGCGGAACGTCGTGGATTGGTGTATGCGTGTCGGTTTCATCTCAGACAAATATTCACATCCCGGATGTGGGGATGGATTCATTTAGAAGCCACGAAATCAGTCCTCCCTCCTCCCCCCTCCCACAATTAATTTGGACCCAGTGAATTGAGAGGTGAATGATATTTGGAATTATTTTTGTGGCCGGTAATGTATGTTAGTTCACATTCCCTGTCCGTGACGGCGACTTAACGATTTCATCGACGAAACTTTGCTTAACTCTTACTGCTATTGTTCAGATCTCTAGTAAACGTGACGCTACTCGTACATGGGAGTCGGCTTAAATGGGGCATGAGGGCAATGAAAAGGCTGACTACCTTGCGCTAAGGGGTACAGAATTTCTACCCACTAGCCCTGAACAACACGTAGGAGTTCCGCCAGCCACGACTAAGACAGGCGAAAAGGGCGAAGGTAATGTTGACACTCTCCAGACAGGACCTAAGAGCCCTAACTAGCTTCCTCAAAGGACACTGCACACTTAAGTATCACCTTAATAAGATGAGCATTTACGAGGCAGTTGAGTGCGGTGAGGAGGCCGAAATGGCAGAGCACATCCTATGCAACTGCCCTGCCTTGGCAGCAAGGCGCTTTGAATACTTCTCTCAGGCGTTCATCGAACCCCACATCGTAACGAAGTCTTACTGACGGGGGCTGGTATGTACGACGTCTTCTGTTAAATACGGGATAACGTCACAATACGCCCATGTGGCCAGTCACGTCTGATATCCGGGAGGGGGGAGGGGAGAGACAAAAAGTGTGCTAGTAACCATTCGGAATCCTGAACAGAAGGCCACTGCATTGGGAATCGGCCTAAAATCATTATTGAAAAGTTTCAAACAATTTTCAAAAAATCAGGTTTAAATATCTGGTGCGTTGCAACACACAACTTTCCTTAGCTCTACGTCAATTCGCTTTGTATATGGCTAATTCTATTTAATCAATTCATTTATCACTCAGTTCCTCTGAACTTGGTCAAACAACACTTTGCGGCTGCAGGAAGCGGTAGCGCTTACAGTTCTAGATTTTATTATGCTGCTCGTAGTTGGGTAAACACTTTTAGAACTAGTAGTAAGCGAAACGGCAGTAGTTGAAATTCAGGAATTTCTGGAGTGACCCCCGTGTATCTCATGAGGGTTTTTAAACACTCACCCTTTAGGTATTGGATTGGACTACAATACCTTTTTTTTTACATTCTACAAGAATTCCAGCGGAGTTTATAAGGAAAAAACTGCGCTAAAAACGCTTTTGGTCGAAAATTTTGATAATTTATTGTGCTGCTCTCGTCATTTACCTACGAATGGGAATTTTATAGTATAATTATCTTATTAAGAGCTACCAATATAAAAAATTTAATCAAAATCGTTAGAGCCGTTTTTGAAAAAAAAATTTGGTGTTTTGATCACTATCATAGATATAGTCAACTTTCGGTGGATTTTGCCCATACCCTTGTTTTTGCGTCCCATGGTAACCTGTAGGCTAGACATCAAGTTTCAGCTGATTTGGTACGGTTGTTTTCTCTAAAAACCGCGCTAAAATCGATTTCGTCGAAAATTTTGATAATTTATTGTGCTGCTCTCGTCATTTTCCCACAGATGGGAATTTTATGGAATAGTTGCCTTATTGGGAGTTATCAATATAAAAAATGTAATCAAAATCGTTAAAGCCGTTTCTGAGAAAAAAAAATATTTGGTGTTTTCATCACTATGATAACTATAGTTAACTTTCGGTGGATTTCGCTAATACCCTTATTTTGGCGTCCCATGGTTACCTGCGGGCGAGATATGAAGTTTGAGCTGATTTGGTACGGTGGTTTTCTCTAAAAATCGTTCACAGACACACAGATCATTTTCCCAAATAGTGTTTTTCGGACTCAGGAGGTTCTGAAACGTAAAGATCTGAAGAAAACTCAAAACTTTTTTTCAGCCGATTACATAACTTTCCTTTCTACTTCGTAGAGCCAAGGGAAGTAAAAATACAATTGTACCTCACCCGTTTATTCCACGCCTAATAGTGTCTAGGTGGATAACAGTGAAATCATAGTAAATGTAGCGAGGTGAATTCTACTACTTGAAAGAACTCGCGAGGCAATATCGCGAAAGTTATCATTTCCCCCCAGTCAGCGCACATTTCCCCTCATTACCACCAGCCTCACACCAACCACCCGTTAGTTGGACTCGTCGCGCCTAGAAAACGACAATTTTCGTTGTACATAGGAATCGAATGGGATAAGCGCTCTATAAACATTTGGACATGAATCGTCGTTTTTCGGAGTGCTGACATGTTCATGTTTAGATAGAGGGGGACTCCCTACCACGTCGTGGCTCAGTGTTGGCGACATGAGAGGGAACGATTTCTGGTCTTTGGTACAACTCCTCCCAGGGTAGACATCGAAGAAGACTCAAGGACCTCGTATTCCTTAGGAGGCTAGGCGTTGACCTGTCAGATACTTGGACTGGCACAACAGGTCTTCAGGCCACAGTGCTCATCCCGACTTACGGACAAAAAAAAAAAATGTATATATAGACACGCGTTTGCTGCTCCAACTCTCTACCAAGTGTCTCTATTTTATTCAGATCTTCGCGTAACACATTGCGAGTTTACTTACAAATAACCGTTCGAATTTATCACGATAAATCGCATACTAAACTAACAACTACTAAATTAACTACCTGTATGATTACATATGTTGGACCGATCCAAATCAAGAAAAGTGAACGACGGCAGAAAACCCTATTCGAACGGAAGATTCGACGACGCGATAGAATTTTACTATAATCGTAAAGAGGATTTCAGTAGAAAAAAATATTTCAATCCCAACATGGACGGACAGAAATTTTTCGTAAACAAAAGCGACTTCAAACAAGACAATTTAGTATTTACTTACGATCGAGATGGCGCTGTGCTGAATATTATAAATCTCCGTCGATCAAAAAATACCGTGACGAATGCGGCGTAAGTTCTTGTACTAATAATGCGCTGGTGTTGTCATTATAATAATAACTTCAGCTTAGAATTATAAAATAATAAATAAGAAAAGCTATAAAATTTCATTTCGGACTTCTGAACTGGACAGAAAAAACTTATTGAGCCAAATTCAAGCACACGCCAGATCAAAGGGAACAATCGACGATAACAAGGAATAGTTTTTTCAGAAAAATGTTGGAAGTGTTTTGCGAAAAGCTTTGATAAAACGTTAAGCGTGCTTTATGCGGCGGGGCGTGAGACAAAAATGGGACGAAAATTGGTTAAAATAACGTAAGCAGAAAAAAAAACAAGAGACAAAAAAAAGAAGAGATTAACGGTATAAAACACGGAGGGCACCTGGAATAGTAGATAACACGTGCGAGGGCGGGGTCCTGAACACGAAATCCTGGCGTCAAGGAGATCTTTTCATCTCCGGAAGCGGAAAATCTTCTTGAACTCCGGACTGATATACAGAGTTGATGCCCTAATCTTAGAAAGATGGCGATGGAAATTCCCTTCCTTCGGAGCCCCATCATTTCCCTTTCTACCCTTCCTTCGCAAACATGAACCCCTTTCCTACCAAAACTGAGAAAGATAACCCCCACCCCACCCCACCACGCAACGCGAGCTTCGGCAAGAATTACCTCTCACTCAACCGAGTCGCTCCCACGTCTTCCCTGATCCTCGCCTATCAACATTTATCCTTTCCACCGATCTTCCCTATAACTCATTTCTCTGATTCTCACTGAAGCGGCCGCGTCAATAACGTTCGAAACCGAATGAGAATATAGACGAAGGGTCGTTATCTTCTCCCCCATTCTCTTCCGCGGCAATCAAGTTCGCGTCGACCTGGTTAACTCGAGCAGTTCCAAACCTCAGAAACCTTACGACGACGATATTTAGTCAACGATGAGGTTTGAACGTACTCAACGATATGAACCAAACAAACTGCAACCAATTAATATGTTTCAAAAGACATTCGCTGTCAAAAGTTCGAATAATTTGAAGAAGGGTTTTTTTTAGCACAATCCAGTTGTTATTTCGTTTAGAGGAGGGACATACACGGGTATTAACTGGTTAATACCACCACGCGATTACCAAAGCATACTCTTTAAAAGGGTTCAACAAACCACCATTTGCTTCATAAGCCCGTATCTCTGGTTCACAGCATCAGAGAGCATTTTTTGAACAATCGTACTGATACAGAACTGATAGTGAGGTTCCGTCGATTTTTAAGATACGAGTTTTATAACGCAATTTCGAATATATGGAGCGCAGTAACAAGCAGCTTTTGGCATCCCTTATGAGCATGAGCGCAGAACTTTCTTTCAACGTACACGACAATAGAGTTCAGCATAGGCCGAAGTAGTTGGAATCATGAGCTTTGGCCTACAATCCAATTGTTTCTGACCTGGAGCCTTTATCATGTTTGCCACGGGAAAGTCTGACCTGCCCGTTTAGTCGACTTCTCCTCAGGACAAAGGGATTAAGTCCGGTTCAACATCCGATGCGAGGCCAGATTTCCCTTTTTGGACTTTCCAAAATATCTTTTCCCACCCCTCGATTCACCTCCTCTCCAACACACATAGCTCTTGTCAGACACACTCGTCTCCCAGTTCTCACGATCCACACTCATCTATCAACTCTCGCGTCGCACTCAGCTCTACTGATCTGGCCACCAGTTCACATATTCAGAGCCCTCTTTTTCTGAACTCAGCTCTCGTGCGCCCAACAATGCCTATGCAGAACAAAATCTAGCTATTAGTTAGTTGTGAGTAAGCCAAAAGTTTGATTGAAATCGTTAGACCCATTTTTGGAAAAATCAGAAAAACTATGGTTTAATAATTTAATTCATTTTGTGGTGTATTTAAACTCATACTCCGTTCTGTTTAGATACAGAAATAGTTATTGAGAACATAGTGTGGGCATAGATTGCCACCTGGTTGATCACATTCAGTTTTGCAGTTACTCGGGGAATTTCGAATTCGTAGAAAAAAACTCATCCAAAACTCGATTTATGACCTAGTTTGTTTATTTCCGTTTAATGGACTATCAGAAAAATTCATGCGGAACAATAAAGGTATTGCCTAGTAGAGGCCCACCCGCGCAAACTAAAACCATGTGTGGAGAAATTGGGGGTTTTGGATTTATTGGGCTATAAAACCTGTAGATCTGAAGAAAATTCACTTTTTGGTGGCGGAAAGTAATGCGTCGTTCCATCTTTTTCTTCGCCTGTGTCCCTCAAACGTCGTCTATGAGAACTGCTCATAACCCATTTCCAGTCATCAAAAAACAGATAGGAACGAGCTGCATTAGTTCGGACTCTCCCTGCCTGACCAGTAACACAATTCATCCACAGTAATCGGTGTTTTTCGGTTATATTCAACGGTCAGATGGAAATGCAAAGGATAAAAACTTTTGGGTTGCTGTAGTATGACGAAATCAATGAGGAAGGAGCCTGTAGCTGCCAACGCGTACTAAGGGCTATTTGATTTTCCCTTTAAGAGAACTGGCTGGGTTTTTTCCTCAGCCACCTGTCTCTGCACCCAGCTCATCCACATACGCGTTCGGCTCATGGAGAAGAAGGCTTTCCAGCGTGCCGGTATGGGGACCGCGGGCCCGACTGATTGCGGTCGCCTACCTTTTGGAGAGCGACGACACGTGCACACTTCCACTGAGTGTGGAACTGTTCGACCTGCAGTCATTAAATAAATTACGGAGGCCGGTGGATATAGTTCGCTCAGCCTTCCTTATTGCCTTCTATTCTATCGGTCCCTGAATTTGTTGAGATCTATTCTCGCTTGTCACTGCCGGAGAATGTTGTTTTCAGCAATGGCAAAGTTAGCAACCACATGATCGCTCTGTGCCTGATACGACTCCCCAACCTAGCAATTTAAGCAGTAGGGTGTGGGACACAGGTGTGACATCTATGCACGACCTTCCTCCCAGCCCAAGAGGAAGCAGTATTGGATATTTATGTGCAAAACAGAATTATAGCCAACTTCCAAATAAATATTCTCAAAACATCGCATTATGAAATCCCACAATTGATCATTGCCCAAAAAGCACATTGTTTCCGTACATGAAGACACCGAGTTGAGAAAAACGATAACGAACACAGGTTGCCCCTAAGAGCAGATAACCCAACGAAAACTGGCGAAAATAGGAGTCGACAATATGCAAGTAAACAGCAATTAACCAACGAGACGTTTAGCCAACGCAGCATCCCGCTTTTGCGCTATCTCAATTTCCGCTCTCCGGAGGAATTATCCTACCAAGTTGGGTTTACATTAACGCAGAAATAAATCATCCGAGTCGAAAGCTCCCGTTCTTATCAACTTACCCGCGATTCGTCTTCAACATCTGCATCGTAACTTTTCCAACGAAATACCGAGGAGATTTCCCGCTTAAGCGGAAAAAGTCGAATTGGAGTGTTCACATTGAGGTTGAATCGGATTCACTAATGAATTACTAGTCGAGTGTGGTTACGAGGCGACGATGAGAACTTTGTTCACAGTTCACCTGTGACCTGTGGGTAGCTTGAACGGACCACTATTGTTAGAGCTATAACCGACTGGGAAGTCTTCCAGTGGAAAGATGGCGATAAAGTACAGAAAAGGCACTTTTTTCCTCAATGGGGTAACGAGGCAGGCCAATTTTGAATTACCGGCTCGTTGGTGCGATGGAGGAGGGGGGAGGGCGATTGGAGTCGTTCAAACTCTCCCTGGTTCATTGGACGAAGCAGTATAGATTCTGGCGTTGGGAGGTGCAGATGGAATGGAGTATGGTGCCTTGTGGAAGAGAGTGGGAGACCTAATAGGAAGAGGATCACGATTCGAGTGGACGCCGCCTGGCTGTCCATGCCTGGGCAAAAGTGGCGAATCTTCGCCTGGCTGGCCCAGTTGAAAGAAGTGCGGCTGGATTCTCAGTGGCAGGAATTCGCGCCCTGGTTCGCACGTTCTCATACAAAGGGCACTCGGAAAGGACGTGCGAAGCATCCTCACATATCTCCTCCCCGCACAGGCAGAGGTCGAAGGTGCGGCGCTTGAAGAAGAAGAGGTGCTGGTGCCAACCCCTCATTCCCAGGCGATCCCGGATGGATGGTACAAAGATGCGGGGCTGTGGTGCCACCATCCCACTGAGCCTGCCACGCGTCGAGAATGGTTTTAAGTGCGAGCTCATACTGGTGCTCAGAGGAGTCTTGTTTCTGCAACACCAGGGCTAGCCACTCCATAGTACCCCAGTAGCCGTCGAGCCATTCTCGTCAGATGCTGGACCGTGGGGGGGGGGGGCTGCAAGCACTTGCAGCGCAAGATGAGATGTAGTCCAGTATGCCAGCAATACAGTTAGGAGAACCTCCCGCTGCCGAACCCTTTCCGAAGGGGCTATCCACTCAACAGCTACGGCATACAGCGCAATTGGCAGGAAAACGGCCCGGTAGGAAAAGCAGCGCGCATGCGCCTCATGTGGGGCTGCACAGGGCTCTGACCTGGACTACGAGGCTGGATGATTTGGCACTTTCTTCCGCTGCCAAAATTTAACTGGACATAACGACAGATAAAGGCCTACGTACATGGCTCCAACCTGGATCTGGCAGCTGCTGAACCAAGAACCCAATCAGTCAATACCACAAACTGCCATCGATATAAGCACTCCATGGATCACACCATCTCCCGATGGTACGCGTTATTCGAAATTCGACTTACGCACCATGAAATTTAGGAAATGGTTTCGGCCGTGTTGCTGATGGAGCTCTGGGAACAATGCCATCGCACTCCATCGAGTTTGCCTGTCGTCCTCCATGGGGAAAAACTAGCGAAGAACGACAAACCCGCACGTTCAGTTGAGTCCAGTGTTCCCCATTCGCTCAACTGCCTGTCTAGCTAAACTGCTTCCGTTCCCCGGCCCTTTCAACTACTTTTTGCCGATGACTTCAAAGAAAACGCTTCAACTTCCTAAGATGAGCGAATCCATCGAGCTGGTTGAATTTACAAGGTACAAAATTGCAATCGTACAATAACCCTGTTCTAACTACCTCTATTCCGATTTTGATTTTAGCGCACACTTCCAGTTACTGTTACGGAGCACTGGAATGCAAAGAAGAGTTCTTTCATACTGAAGATCATACTCTAATTACAGTACCACGTAAATGTTGTTAACTGACAGAGCATTGCTCATTATTTAGCGTTTTCATGAGCCTAGCTAATAGAATTTCAACAAGGCTTCCCAAGTTGCCTTTGTGGGTATTAAGTTCTAACATAGATGTACAGCTTCCGTTTGTGGCAACGCAATTCGCAACCAACACACCGAGCACCTTCTGAAAATAAAAAGCGGGGTCTCTATCGGACTAGAGTAGACATGAACCAAACATTATCAAAGAAGAACTCGCCACGAACGGCAATTTAATAGGAATTTATCTCAAGTAAAATAGCACGAGGCTCTAAAAGGGCGGCGCAGTCTGAAACGGCAAGAGGAAATATTAACGACCGACAGATGGTCTGGTAGACAATCAACGATAGACAAGTAATTACGACTACGGCTGGCAAGGGATCAACGGAGGACGTTAGGTTTATATTCCACACACTTTGCGGCGATGGGTTCGCAAACGGAACGGAACGATGAGAGGATAGCGCTCGAGAAGGGAAAAGGCATTTTCACCGCGTTGACTCTGGACAAATGGAAAAAAATTAGTTGGCTAAAATGAAACGGGAGAATTCTAAGGATGAAATGGGGTAATTTCACGTGAACTCTCGCGTTCTTTTAACGACTAAAATACATTCAACAAGCAACGCCTTAGCGTGAGTTGCCTACCACACGAACGCAAATCTCATCAACATAAAACGGATTGTATTAAAATCATCTCCCGCAAACCAAATTCATATCGTGGAAAACATTACTTTCATAGAGCAAATCTGAACGATCTGGTGGGACGCATCGCACAACATTCCTCGAGCAACAAGCGATTAATGACTATGTTTACATTTATACAATTAAAGGGCCAATTATCTAGTGCGTAGCAACACAACTTTCTGCAACATCCGTGAATTCGACGAACTGCTACATATGGAGATCTAAATGTAGATACTAGTTAGTTGCGAGTACACCGTAAGTTTCTTTGAAAACGTTAGGATGGTTATGGAGAAAATTGAAAAAACGACGAATTGATATTCGACTAATGTCGTTTTTCAAGCTCATACCTTCGTTCAACAGATAAATACAGAAATAGTTGCGGAGAACAAAATGTGAATAAAAGTTGCTAGAAGACATTCCGCAAGATTGATGAAGTCGAATGATGCACATATTCGGGAAATCACAAAAATGTTCAAAAAACAGTATTTCTGACACTTTTTACATTCCGCTACGCGAAGGGAAAGGAAAGTAATGTTACCGTGTCAAGAAAAAAAGAAGTCTGGTTTTCTTCAGATCTTACCGTTTTGAGACCTACTGAGTCTAAAAAAACCTAATTTCGGCGCGTGGTCCGTGCGTGTGTCTGCAGTTCGATTTGCGGGAGAACGGCTGATCCGATTGAGCTGGTTCTTTTTTGTTTTGAACATTATTTTTTTGTAGACACCAAAATAAGGTTATCGGCGATTTCAATTCCGTTTTTCGAGTGGGCCTTTCTAGGCCCAAACTAGGGCCTTTCGTGTATTTCTCGAAAACGACTATAACGATTTTGATTAAACTTTCAAATTATCTTCTACTAATCAATACCTAACTTTTCTTTTGTATACATATCTCCATGAAAATACGGTGAACGGAGATATAGGCCTATGAAGCAAAAATAGGTTTTTTACGCTTTTAGGCAAAACAGCTTGAACGATTTTTACCAAACTCACAGGATGTTTTCGAGTAGTTAATACCTGTATATTGCACTCAATAAATTTTCCTCTGACAGTCTATTGAACAGAGATTAACATTAAATGTGCCGAAATTCTGCTTTTTCGAACATTTCCGTAAATTCTGGGGTGACTGCTTTACCAGGTGTGATGAATCTGACAGAGTGTCTTTTAACCACCCACATCACCCACAGCCACATTTCGTTCTCAGTAATTATGTATGTATATATATGTTGAACGGAGATATAAGCCAAGTTAACTCAGAAAAGGAGATTCGTCGAATATTAACCTAAAACCCTAATTTCGGTGCGTTGTCCGTGTGTGTCTCTGTAGTTCGATTTGCGGGAGAACGGCTGATCCGATTGAGCTGGTTCTTTTTTTGTTTTGTTCGTCATTTTTGTAGACACCAAAATAAGGTTATGGATAATTTCGGCTGATGAGAAGGGGAGTGAGGGACGAACATGGACCAAAAACTAGGGGGTTTCGCATTTTTCTCGAAAACCGCTCAAACGATTTTGATTAAACTTTCACAATATTTTCTACAAATTAATACCTAACTGTCCTTCTCTATACATATCTTCATGAAAATAGGGTGAACGGAGATATAGGCCTATACATCCGTTCACCGTATTTTCATGGAGATATGTATACAAAAGAAAAGTTAGGTACTGATTAGTAGAAGATAATTTGAAAGTTTAATCAAAATCGTTAGAGTCGTTTTCGAGAAATACACGAAAGGCCCTAGTTTGTGGTCAATTTTCGTCCAACACCCCCCTTTTCCATGAACCGAAATCACCCATAACCTTTTTTCCCCGTCTACGAAAATCACGAACAAAACAAAAAAAAGAACCAGCTCAATCGGATCAGCCGTTCTCCCGCAAATCGAACTACACACACTTAAGTCTGCTTCCTCATGAAATGCCTGTTCCTGAACCCTCAAAGAGAATTATATCAGTCTACCGTCATGGAGCTTGCGGTTTCGCTATCACACAAGAATAGCGCAGCATCCACCGAACCCAGAACTGCGGAGGTACGGCATGTATTCGATCGTTCGCCATTCTCCCGATAGAGAGCAGTTGCCTATGTTAGGGCCGTGGGGAACGCACCGACCGAACACGCGCCAAAATTAGGTTTTTTGGATTCAGTAGGCCTCAAAACGTAATGATCTAAAGTAAATTCCAATGTTTTCGACTCGATTACTATACTTTCTATACCCTTTGCGTACCTGAAAGTAAAAACTGTTTGAATTAGGGCATTTCGTGGTAATTATTTTATAGCCGTTATTAGCTACCATCGTGTAGGTAGATGCGCTTCAAATCCCCCCCCCCTTCCAACTTCGCGTGAAACCCTTCAAAAGTCAAACGATTTCACAACACGAATCCTCCGGAGAATCACTAAAAGCCGACAGCGCATAAGTAGAACCAAGATAGTTGAGCTACTACGAAAAATACTGCTTATAAAGGACTCGCTCAAAAGTCACGTGAAAACGAGGATGGAGGAGATTCTTAGGAGAAGAGCTGACAGTTCGGCGTAAGAAGGTAAAGCTGACACGACGACAGGATAGATTAGGGTTTCAAACCTCTAAAGCCACAGGGCTGAAGAAGGGTCGGAGATCCGAGAGAGAAGTCGCTCGGCGTTTTACTTCATTCCTCAAATAATACTTCCGCCTTTCCGCAATTATGCTTTTGAGACTTACAACGATTATTGTCAATGTTGACTACCGTTTTCTGAACAAACGAATGACCAGCTCAACTCGATACTGAAATTCCGCCAAAACCCTAATAAAATTGAAAAACTGAGTAGTTGCAAGAATGCCGACATTTCCAACATAAAATATTTACAATTTGAAACACGCAATCATTTTAGTTTTTCTCCAAATTGGGGGAACACAGTTGGACAGACTGTGCTCCCTACATGGTACATCTCTTGCGTACAACAGCACTAATTACAATAAAGATTTTTTATTAGAAATTGGACGATTATTTTAGGAAAGAAAGAATATAAAAAATTAGGTCATACGTCAATGTATAATTTTTTCGAGTACGGGTAGCATTTTATTTACACTCACTGCTAGAGGCTCCGGATTTCATCTTAATAACAATTTCATAAAATAAACTGGTATCAAAAAAATGAGGACCAACGGCGGTAAAGTTACCCAATAAACGTATCAATCATTCAACCAACCTCCAAGATCGCATAATCTGGCTGACCTTTCTTCCAATCGATTTTTTGGATGAAATTCGACGGATATACGCAAGCCACATTCGAACGGCTTTTTCTCTATACGGCACGTCTATAGACTGCATCTTAAGAGGCGGAGCACAAGAAAAGACGTAAACGAAGAGAGCGAAATATTCGTCTGCCTAATTTGACTCATTTCCAGTTTGTGGTTAGAAAACGATGTCAAAATATACTTGGCCATCAAAACAGTTAGCGCGGGAATCCCGCAAGGAGGAGTGTAGAATTCATTCCTATATGCATTTTACACCTGCTGCTTTATCTCCCTCTCTCTGTACTTGATATATCACAACCAGTTTCCTTTGTATTGAGAGTCCCTTGGGAGTGTGATTACATACTCAACCGGATATCGGTATTCTGTCAAGTGTAATACAGTCCACGCTCACCGTGTTCGTTTATTTCTCAGTTTCAGCTCTCCCATTTGTGCACAAAACAACGTTATTGAATACAAGAAAAAGCGAATGATAGGGGACATCACTGTAATAAAGTCGGAAGGAACGTAGGCTGCTGCGTATCGAATGAGCCTAAATATTGAGATGAATGAATGCATTATGTAGATATCTGAACGCCAGCTAGTAAGGCGTCCCTACGGTTCGTGGATCGCTTCGCTTTTTCGTAGTTTTTCCTTCTTTCTTCACGCTTCGTCTCCAGTTAATTCTAATTCTAAATCAGCGCCCCACAACCAAAGTAGACAAATCGTTGGAAACTACGTGGAAAAAAAACACACACACACAACAACAACAACAACACAATTTTTGTTGTAACTCTGAACACATTGTTTTCGCGTTTACCTAGCATCTGCCCTCTCCAAACACAATATGTTACAGCCGATCATACAACTTTCATTAATGTCGTGCGGTACGAGAGCTACACTGCTTAAGTGAATATTGCGAAACTTTCAAGCGTCACTTGAGAAAAGTGATCGATCGACGCACACAATTAGACGAATTGAATCAACGCTCAACGTCGTATCGTTCTTGAAGCTCAATTCGAGCATGATACTTTGCTAATAACTACACTAGAGCGTTTACCAGTCAGTTTGCCGTCGGAACGATATGGAATGGAAATGCCTCTCATCATTGCACGGCAATTAGTTTGACACCGAGGCCCTCCCTTCCTTCTACTGGATGAGATCCGTTCCGTCGAGCCAAGTCAGATATTTCGCTTCTTCGAGCCCCTCGTAAATTTTGATGGTCGAGTTAGCGGGAGGGCCGTTCCTCTTCCGAGTAAATATTTATCCGCTACTTGATCGCTTGAAGAGAAACCAGTAGAGACGTGGCGAAGGAGGCCCTTCTGAGCTCGCACGAGGTCCCTGAAGTACTCTACGCCCTCCTAATTAGACGCCGGAGCGCCATTTCTCGACGAGTTGGACGACCTAGAGCTCGGTTCTGCTTTAAAAGACGATTTTCCAAGCTCGTTAATGACGATAATAAAGACGACGTGTGGAAATAGCGGTTTTCTCGGAAAAAGACAAGCGTCTTTTGTTGTGTAATGGCTACTCTGGAATTTGTCAAACCGCTCGATGGATAGATGGACTGGCTTGGTAAGGGGGGAAAAAAAAGATGGATGATTTTTTGAACTACTATGAGAATTGAATCGATGTCGTCAAAGGTAAGATAATTCGGAACCTACAGTAGATATGCATAATAAAAAAATATAAAAAAAATACAGACGTATTTCCGTTCTATATCGTACGACTGACAAATATGCTATACAATCGATTCTAACTGGTGTCTCAGATCGATTGATTTAATTGACCAGGGAAATTAGGGCCATACAGCCCTCTCTACCATATCCCCTGGAGCTTAAAACCAACAATCCTCGTAGTGTTAACATTCCAACAATATATAAAGACTACCAAACAACATAATAGTCGGCGGGTTTCACGTTTTTACCCTAAAAACTCTCATTAAGTTCATTCATGCATTATTACAGCCCCATCAAAATGAATTACGTTCACCCCAACACTGGAAAAACACTCAGAAACTCCCGCCATACGATCATAAATTACATGCAAGCCAAAAATCTTCCAAGCATACCGATCTGAAAACAGGAACACAAGCAAAACAGTGAGAAGGGTGAGTACTTGCATTCCTCCCCTTTTCGAACAATACACAACCTAACCTAAAAACATAAATCGTACACAATAAACGCTTGCTTCCGCACTCGACGGCAAAAATGACGTAAGTTTGTACAGAGAATCTCGAGTTAGCCTAATATTCCTGCATCAACACTCAATCCTTCATAATACCAGCTCAATGTGGTGAGGAAGGAGAGTTCTCTTTTGAAAAAACCCTTGAACCACACGACATACATTAAATTAATTTTTTTTAAAGAAACGTTTATCTCATTGAATAAAATAAAAATAATTCCAGTACGCGCAAAAGAAAAGGTTCCTGGTGGAGTTCCAACTAACTAAACACTGCCTTTACGGCTTAGCTCCCTTGTTGAGACGCCCACTTTAAAGCAGGTTTTGAGGGATAAAAAATAAAAAGGAAGTTCGGAAACGAAATCCATATTCTAACTTCCGAACAGGAATATTATAACGGAAACTCGCAAAAAATCCCTCTAACTCGTTCTTACTACCCCCATTCCAAAGGAAATGTTACATTCAGGGTTGAGTCGTGCACCAACTGGATCGAAGCGATGGAAGAGAATTTCATTTCGATCGCAGCAATAACTTTATTGTCGTCGCCTTCGATCAGTCGTGGCGGCTTTATAAAAACCTATTCCTTCCTAGCGATAAATTTTTATCCCTCCGTTTTATAACGCATTTGACGGAAATAGTGGACGATAAGAGCGACCCAATATATTTGCCAGGACCACTAAATGACGAAGTCATAAAATCGAATTAGAGCGGAAGAAGGAAGAAAATAACTACCTAGAGCGTAATTACTTCCTTTAAACCGTGAACAAACTTTCTGACGACGAGCGATAATCCATTGAACGAATGGGCCGTGAAAGGTGGGTTGAAATACAAAGGAGGTATCCATCTTATCGTAATGGAACACGCTGATAGTGTGGCTCGTGCAGTTGCTGCTCCTTTACGTCACAGTCCAAGTAAGCCATACGTCAATTAAAGATAAAAGAAATATAAACGATAGTAAAGCAAATAATGTCCTTCCAAGACTCATCAGGATGTTGGACCCAGAGGTTTTCTATGGCAATCGGCTGACGTTCTCTTAGCTGGCAAGGCCTTTCTGTGCCTCAAATTTCTGTGAAGCATGTTTTCTCCGCCACTGTTTAGCTGCACAAAGCGCTTGAGTTCCCTTCTCTTTGAGTATGCCTTCCCAGCTATTCACACGTACGCTCAGGAAAGGGAGCAACACGCAGCAGAAACACGGTGCCACGTGGATTATGAGTCTTGCTGGCTCGTTATACTAAAGACGCTCCACGGCTGACGCTTGCCTTCTCTACCAACGAGTTGGACACCGCCAAGAGCTGACGTTCAGAATGAATTTTCTTGTCCCTCGCCTCTGAACTCTTCAATATCCTCTTTTCTGCTTGTTTGGACTTGCAAAGAAGAAGGAAAAGGCAGAAACGGGATGGTGTTGAATTGAAGTGCGGTATCAGAAGCTCAGGAGTCGAAAAGCGAAAAGGCAGCAGAGGCTCTCCCAAGATTGCTATCCTTAGCCGTTATCTGCGTCCGTCCTCCGACTCCAACTCAACAGGGAATAAGGTAATATAATAGGTTGAACAAGTAACAATAAACCAGAAAATAAATAAGGTTAACGAAAAGGAGGGACAAAAGAGAGAAATTGTGGGGTAAATTTTCTGGCCCGAACACTGCTCTTCTAACCAGCTCTCCCCCCTTCTGCCAAATCCTCCGTGAGTTACCACCCAAACATCGGCTTTTTCAGAGGTTCTCCATCATCTCTCAGATCTCAGATGTGCTAGCCTTGACGCTACCGCATTACCGTGCCTTTTTTACTTTCACCTTTCCTCAAATTGGGCTTGCCATTTAATTATAATAAATAAGTAATGCCTCGTAAACGCAGAGCAAGGAATTGGTCACATCAAATATTTAAATTCATTTTTAGAAAGCTTTGTCCAACTGAACCCGAAACATTTTCATTTCTGAGCTGGTGCTGGTTGCACGCAAACCAAAGAGTATTATACTGGGTTGTCACGCGTAGGATATATTCATGAGGGGGGGGATCGCTAAATAACCGAGGGCAGTGAAAGGTTGTGAGCACATATCATCTTCAGTATTAAGTTCTGTTTTTTCCCTCGTTAAGTATATATTAATAGATTTGTATGATGGACGGGAGGAGTGGGGATGAGTCTCAGCACAAAAACCTGCCAAATGAATGGGTGAGTGCCGCTCTCGGTGGCTTTTTAAGATGAAAAGGTGTTGGACTTTGAACCACTTCCGAGCTAACAAGATGGCGGTGGTCTGGGTAGACAGGTAAGTGAATGACTGCACCAATATTCGATGACGGTTTCTAGCACAAGTGGCCCGTTTTGGAGTAAAATGAAGTGCTTATTTAACTGAAGGCGTTGCGCTAAAACTGGAAGTACAGCCCTACCATACTCTAACCCAATGGGGAAATGAGCCTGCCTGGCCTTGGCACGCCTACTGGCTCATTGGATCGTGATGTGACCTGACCCTATGCCGTGGCGAGTAATGGTGGCTCACAGCAAAGTTGCTATGCCACATAGGTGGCTAGCGGGAGTTGTTCCCTATACAGCAGGCTCACCATAAGGTTGGGGGGGGGGACTATGTCTCCAGGTCTCTCCAGGGGAGGGGAGGGGGGAGTTCCATGTCTTCAGTAAGGCGCGGATGAACTGGCAGGTTGCTGCCTTGCAGGGGAGGAGCCTGGACGCTTCTTCTGTGGGGGGAAATCAGGTGCACTCTCGTGCGTCACCGTAGAGGGAGCAGATAGATGGTCAGTCACTGAAGATGTAGCGCAGGAAGAAGTGCAGCCACTCATTGAAGGCTCTATGGTCTGAGAGGAACTGCGCTGTTGCAAACGACAGCCCCCACCATCCCATCCGCAGTCGCTCCTCTACCGAGGGGAGAATACTGTGGAGGTGCCGAGCTGTGGTGCTATTGTCCCACTGCACCTGCCACATGGCCACGACAGCCTCCTGAACAGCGCCTAGTTTGCGTTCGACCAACTCCTCCCGCTGAAGGAGGAGAAGCACGGCCTGGAGTGGCCCGTGGTACTCCTCTTCCCAATGCTGTTTGATTTGGGACTGTAGCACCGCTAGGTCAAGGAGGAGGATTGCAGGACTGCTAGGAGGATGTTCTGCTACATAGTGAGTGCCAGCTGCCAGTCACAGCATGCGGAGGCGACCCACCATGCTACCTAGCTAGCGTGCTGCACCACAGGAATGAATACAGCCTGGTAGTAGTGATACCACGCGTAGGCGTAGGCCCCCCCAGGCACCTGATTTGGGCCACAAGCAGGCCAAGTGCTTGGCTGGGCTGCCAAACAGGCGGAAGACCGAGCCCAAGTAGCTGGCCGTGGCAGCAGGGACTACGATCATGTCAGGAGCCAGTCTCAGGGCAGTGGAGTGGCAGAGATTATACTTATAATTAAATAAACTTCCCCCTGCTCAGCTACCCCGCTTGACCACACATAACAAAAGTGGTATCTCTATAGTTGGGCAAGTACATTTGGACAGCAGCTTACATGCATATGCATATGCTCCCGATTATAGCACACACAAGGCTAAGACTGAGAAGCAGAAAAAAAAACTGAAATACTGGGTTTTGTGGTTTTTGCCCTTAAATAGAACATTCGTCCATTGCCCACTTTCCCACGAACAATTTTTGCCCTATCAACCGTTGCACATAGCAGGGAGGGAATGAAGCCATTATCTATCGCCGTAACGGAGTACCCTCGCTCATTCATTATACACGTAGAGACGGTTGCACGTAAACTCAAACGGTTCTATTCCCTCGCTAAATAACGATTACTCCGCTCTGCGGTTGACCATAATCCCAGAGGAACTCACTGGCCGTCAGATACTAAATTAGTGGTTGAAGAAGTGCAGGAGGGCGAAATGATGCGGCTTCCGATCGAGAAATAGAAAGGGTGCTCGGGGAAATATGTCAAACGAACCAGATATATGGGGGACCTTTGAACATCAAATAATGTGGAACCAACCGCTCGGTACTTGCAGGCGAAAATATATAGACACGATACAAACCTCAGGGGGAGATTATGCATGGAATCCAAGTCACGGTACGCCGTTCGAAACAAAAAAAAAATGTTTGCTTTGAGTGGGATGTATTTATACGCACACATTTACGATTCAAAAGCTTCGAAATAACCGAGCCGACGTGTTCTCAACGCATTCTGCGGGAAAACTGACGAAAGCACCGGTGAAAAACCTCACTGAAAAAGCCAATTTCGTACGAGCACCGAATCCAGAATGCTGTGGGCACACGGAAAAAAAAGGCTGATTCAATATGTCAAGAGGCAGTCGATTCCGAACCTTCCCCGATCGTTTGCTTGCTATTGTGCTTTTGGGCTTCTACCGGGTGTGCTCAGTAATAACAACCTTCGACGGCGTTTCGGCGAGGGCGCGCTTTATCAGACAACTCTCCCTGGACTATTGTGCCAATTGAAAAACTTCATTTTCCTTCCCTTTCGAACCTATCCGACCGAACCATAATTTTTCCAATTGGCTCTAGGTGTTTTACCTGATCGATAAGCCGGAGACACCATGACGGCAATTAAGAACAGTGACGCGAACTCATTAATGAGACACTAAGTCAACATTTTAAAACGATAATAATAAATTGCGAAAATATATTCGAAATACTGCAACTATCGAACAGTAGGGAAACTTACAGGAACAAGATTTTCATGTATTGTTCCTGAGTTCTGACGACGAAACGAATCAAGGCGCACTTTTTACTTCCCCTCTGAAGGAGGGAAGATTAGAAAGAGCAGCGCCATTAACCGTCGAAAATTAATAAAGAAGCAAAACTAATTTAGCGCAGTTTTTTACTAATCAATCCCACTCATGAAATCTATTCAGACAAAAAACTCCCAGTTACAGGGGAGATTAACATAGTAAGCGATATCGCACTAAGAGAGTCGGGAAGTCAGTATGACATCAAGTCGAATGCAATTCGAACAAAGAATTTTATTCTCGAATTACATTCCGGGAAGTTTTACCACCACAGACGGGCAACTGAGTGGGCAACGAGGGAACGGGCTCAGTTACAACTGATGGCAGCGAAGTCTCGAGCGAATCGGGACATTTGAGGTGCCCAGTCAGCACAAATGCCCCGGACGAGCCTCCGCTGAATCGAAGGGTTTGGTTCGTCCCGTTACATACCTATGCGGTGGGAATTTAACGCTCGTAAGATGATTAGGAGTGACCCGATAAATTCCAGAATTTATTTATTAACGACACGGGCTATCGCCCAATAACAAGATACAACAGAGACGAAATACACAATTGGAAAAAGTGTAAAGTTGAGTCTTAATTATAATAGACCAGTCAAACATTCGAAAGGGGAATGAGCACGACCTGGATGAACAATAGGCCCAGGGGGCACTAAACTGATATCAGCCAGACCTGAGAGACACGAATCGAAGATATTATCAGGGTAATTCTCCAAAAAATTAAAGAAATTCGGCGAGTCCATAATAATTGTTGTCTACCTGAAAACAACGCCTGAGCTGGTAGCACACAGCCCACCATCCTCAGCCAACCAAGACATCTAGGGCAAGTTGAAATCACCTAACAACAACAAATTCAAGTCTGGCATCAAACGTTGCACGCTCTAATTCTCCAAAATAGCTGATAAAGTGCGTATCATTTAGGTAATCAGGCAAATGTACAACCCAGAATTAATTTATAATCAGGGAGTCGAACAAGAGTTTCGAAATTAAAGCCACTCGATTTCCACAATAACGCAGTAACAATAACTGAAGCCCTCACCAGACGATCTAGAAGGGTTGAGGCTGGATCAGTCAACTCTATACATTCATTGCAGTTCTTACCCGACAATTCCACAACAGTAAACATCGGGGAGCACAGCGTAAGTGGAAGTACCTCAACAAACTCTGTAACTTTTAGCGTTACCGGTGTGAGCTACGTTGAAGCACGTTCATACACACCCAATGAAGTTCATGTTTGATTAGGTGGGCGCAAGAATAGCGGAACACGGTGAGTGCGTGGGGGCTGAATTACACATGAAAGAATACCTTTATCCAGCTTATTATGTGTATATAAACACGCACAAGGGATTCTCAATACATTTGAAACTGTTTGTGAGATACTAAGTAGAGGGAGAGGGGTAGAGCGCGAGCGAGAGGACAGAGAAAAGAGTTGGGAGTAGTGAGAGCTGAGAGACGAATCGTCGGGAGAACTGGGAGACGACTGTTGTTCGCGAGAGCTGAAGGACGACTGACTTGGAAGGAGCTGCCTGTTGAGACGAGAAATCTAAAATTGAGGGAAGGGAAAAGATAAAGGGCGAATGTTCAGGACAGGGGAAAATCCGTAGTCAATTACAAATAACTGCAGACGTGAACTTACAAGAAACGAAAGAGCTTGAGGACGAAGGTGTTTGGGGAAACAATGACTTTCCACTAGTGCGGACATTTTGGAGTTCAAAGACCCAGCATTAGCAGCCAGCCGAACAGTTAGTTACTAAGATTGACGAAAACTGCAGAAAGCTCGTCGAGTTAAGGGAAGTTGTGTGTTGCCTCGCATGATTGAGTGATAAATAGAAAATGCTTCAGTGTGAATGTGGTTGTGGCGATAACCATTCCTTGTTTAAAACCGATTCTAAACAAACACATAATGTGCCATTAAAAGACGAAAAACTGCTTCAAAATTAATTCTGAAATGATAATTATTGAGAGGATTAGAGAAGAATGCGATTACTGGCGGCGCATGAGTCATTAAATCAACGATTGAAAGCTTCGAGGGGGGTTTCACCGCTAAACCAACATCGTCCCGCTGGGAAAACACAGCCGTCGGCCTTCAATAAGAATTTTTAAAATATTCGCGACGCCAGGATGACTCGGACTATTTGAAAAGGTCTTTAGCGATCAAGTATGCAAGAGGCGCGGAGCCCTGTTTCCCTTTTGTCATCCACGACCGCCGGAGTAGCGCAACATCGCCTCTCATCAACGTTGCAATCGAAATTCATACCGAAACAATAAAAGGGCGGTTGTGTCCACCGGAGACTGAAAAAGACAAAAAACGGTCGAAGGATGGGGGGGCATTAAGTTAATATTCGAAGAGTTCATTCCTGAAATCCCACTTTGGTATGTTTTTTAGGTTCATAAAAACCCATCGACTAAAATTTGGAAGAGATCGAGCAGCAATTGAGATAGCAAACTTGAGGATGAACTTTCGCAAAAAATTCTTCATTCGCTTTCCGTTTTTGGTCCACTGACTGAAGCTCGAGAAAAATTGGGTAAGTCCGAAAAACTTTCCAAATGTTGAACGTGAAAATACCCCGAGGCTTTTAAACGTCGGATTAATTCAAGACTCAACGATCCCTACAACACTTCATCAAGCCTCTGTGCAGCGTCCAGGTCTAGTTGATATTGTCCGATTTGAATATCAAAGCCATCTCCAGATGCCCCAGGATCACAACGGCCGAAGCACAACAACCGGAACGGTATTCCGAGTCATACGTTAAATACAACGCGTAACAATTACCTCATTCGGGTTCGGCCAGCGGTGCCAATTTCCATCGCGAATTTCATTATGCATTCGCCTCAATATGGAGCTAATGAAATAGATGGGGTAGTCGAAGTGACATAGCGCGCACAACGTGAATTGATTGCGATAATAGGCCCCAAAGCGACGAAAAGCGTTCGTACGATGCATCGTACGAATAATTTCGTGCAACTGTTTTCGACGAGTTCCTAGTAGAAGCGTGCTCACGTTACGAAATGCGAAATTAAATGCATTATTTGATTTGGAACGCTTATAACTAATCGTTAGGTAAACCTAGCGTGTAAAACAGGAACGGAAATTGAATCTTAGTTACTCAGTTTTTTATGAACCTAAAGTTGTAAGGGCCGCTTTCACCAACTGCGTAGATCCCGTGTAGACTCGATTAACAGTACCTAACCGCCTCACGCCACAAAAACGAGTTTCACTTGATTGAGTTGAGCTCTAGCCCTGGCAAGTATTACGGGAGGGAGGGAAGCCGCTGACTCGCAAAAATTACAGCGATCCCGAGCTCCGATCCAATGCCCAGCTTTCGTCGGGTTATGAATCTTCGTCTATCACTAGGGTACTATAATGAGAGTCAGGTACATCTCCCCCATCGACAATCCGCTGCTCCTGGTCACCCAACTCTCGATTACCCCAATTAAACAGGGCAATTAATGAATTATTCGCCTTTTTGAACGATAATTTTATTTCATTCCATCGCTAATCAATCACATATGATACGGCGTTAACTCGGAGGATGGTGGCGCGATTAGATATTAAAGTTTAGGTTGACAACAAGTGAGAAGGTGAGAGAGCAAGATTTTTGATTGGACAATTCTCCATTCATTTAACGCGTGGAAAGTACCGATTAAGACGGTTGAACAACCGAAGTGCGTAAAAGATAGAAGACGTAGAGCACACTAATACAACGAAGAAGACTAAAAATGGGAGAAAAAAAGATCATGGGAAAAAGTTGACAGGACAAAAAGTTACAAGTAGGAAAAAACCCTGCATATTATTACACAATGGTTTATTACTCTCATGAACAGCTTGACCTAGTATTACTGCTCCGAGACCCATCCCATTCAATTCAACATCAAATACTAGTAAACCATACGAAACATGACCTGGAACACATGAACATGAACTAAATATTCCCCCGGTGCCAGGCGCCTGTAAACGACTGTAGGCATTTATGATTCGATGGAGGGGTGTGCAGAAGAAGTGGCCTTGGCGCCCCGTCATCGGGCAAATAGAATGGGGGAAATTGGGACGGGGGCTTCCAGCGAACCCGTTGCGAGTTGAGCGGGCGGGTGATTGAGTTTGATATGATGGGAGAGAGTACTAACGACGAAACGTTGACTTCCGCTATAGTTCCCTCGTTATACTGCGTTTCGTTGATTTTTTTAACCATTTTTTGCCCATAACAACCATGGGCTTCGTCCGATCAGATTGCCGAGATGACGGGCACAACTAGATACCAAATGGGATTTTTGTGCAAAAGAACGAATATTTTAGACCACGTTAGAGGCACATAACGGCCCGGACGGCGGACGGACATTGCAAATTTGGAATCTCCAAGTCTTTCAACGTAAAGTATCTAATTTTGAGGTGATGAGGTGGGGGGGGGGGGGTGTAAAAATGTTTCGTGACCGAAAACATAACGTTATTATTCAGAATGAATAATAAACCAAAAGCGAGATCAAAATTGATGGGGCGAAGACGATAGCGAAGGATCATTAGGCATTAGTTATAATGCCCCCTAGCGGCCAGGTGCTGGAGGATCGATTTTTAACAAAATGACGTGTACGAGGGCAAACATATACGCATACGATCAAGACCACAGTGGCGCGTATTTCGCTTCCGAATACAGAACGCTAATTTAGCTCTTACTGCCGTGAGCCGACAGTCAATAGGAGGGGAGAACAGGAACAATCATGCGTTCATTACACCATGAGATGAGTGAATCATGTTGTGCATAGTCTAGGAAACGAGGGCAAAAACATTCGACCCATTAGTTGAAAGTTGGTTGCTACTTTTACCGATAGTTCCCTCAATATTTGGTAAAACCCCGGTTCTCCGCTCTCTCTTAAGTATGGACTGAGAAAATGGCGGCTCATCAAAAAAGTCAAAATTTGACTCATTAGTTGATAGTTGTAATATTTACCACAGTTGAGGAATTAGCTAGTACTTTCCGAATTAACCACTTTGCTACCTCCCATGCTCGGTCATTAAGTTGCAGAGTCAATCAAAATTCGTCGAATTTTGAACCAAATTTTGACTTATTGGTTGACATCGTAAATTTACACGGTGGATTCGTATCAATTAAATGAGTCGAAAACCCCGACTGGTTGATGCACTATAATTATAGTCAGCTTTGCACCAATTTCACTCTCACTCTAATATTGGCGTACCCCGTTAACGTGCAAGCTAAACGTCAAAGTTAAGCTGAATTGGTTCAACTAGTCTCTCCCAACGTTCTCAAGACAGGTCTGTTTCATCTCACGGGAACTACAAGTTGAGGCTCTAACAGGAATCATGACGAAGGGAGTTGTATCCGAAGTAAATTGTGCAGATGTAGTTTGTCATAAAGACACACATCCGGGCCAGTGACAGGTACATGAGGTTTTTTTTTTTGTTTGACCAGTTCTGCTCCTTCCGCTTCACAGCAGAAGTTTGCACATTCATGAAGAAGCGATTACTGTAGTACCACTTGGTGGCTAACGCCTGGGAATCCCACCAGAAAAAAAACCTTCCCACCCCAAATCTAATTGTACGCTCTCGTGGAAAGTGTCAAATGTATCACAAACCAGTTCCATTTTCTCGAAATGAATTTTTTGCACAACATATGAAGGAAACGGGGATAGCCAACCCAAGGTTCTCCTGAATCACAAGTGGACTGTATTTTCCAATAACTATACTCCGGATCCGATCAGTTGGAGTAGGCTCCTAATCAGTTTCAGCTTTGGCCGAGGTTAATGCGACCTCTTTGACTTCTGACAATTATTAGAAATAATGATTTGGTCAAATGTACTGTACTGTAACCTCATTAGTCCACCGCCTTCTCGATACGGCTTATTCGAAGCGTAATCACTTGATTTACTTATCTAGCCGCGATCAGTTGGATCAATATCAGTGCTGATTTGGTGAAAACGGCCCTAAAAAGTGGCACTAACTTCTCTACAACAGGATATCACACAAAACATTTCGCGAGCTTTTTCGAACTGAATCATTCGCATCGCTAACTCGGATCCGCCGATGAAGAAATAAATTTCGCTCATTTTTAGAAGGGACGACAAAAAAGAAATGTCATAATTACAATCTCGTTTTACTCCATCTTGCGCACGGCCGAGGAATCTTCAATTAAAGATCCTACTAATTCGTTCTGTTCCGCACGTAATCGGATTCCCCCTGAAATCTCCTGAGACTCATCAGGGAGTGCTTCATTTCGGCAGGAATGATAGAAAGCAGAAGAGGGTGGCCAGATTCGTTGGTTGTAAGGTCGGTTTCACTATGAGAGCACCTTCATGACTTTTGTACACAATCATCATACGTCAATACTAATCCGCAAAATCAGTTCGAAAGTAAACGCGAACGTCGTCTTCAGATGTGTGAAGGGAGACGACGGTGGACAGCAATTATCAGCACGCGGCGGCCTAAATGGCGAAACAAGGGGGGGAACTGTATTGAAAATTCAGACTCCCTCCGATCTCCTGTCCCTTATGACATGAATATGAAAGTTGACACAACTCGGAGAAAGGTTCACGCGGACGAGGGTTGACGGAGCATGATCGAAACACACAAAGGAGGAAGAGAGAGCGAGTCCTCCGCAAATTGCGGTTCTCAGCCGACAGCAGAGTTGACTTCGTTAACAGAAGCCAAAAGCAGTTATTTTCTTCGTTTTTTTTAATCATTACTAGTAAAGAGAGAAATAAATCGCAGAGCCGCCAGAAAACACAAAATGTCAAGCGACTATACAGTTTCAACCGCACCGGCGTTAATTAAGAATGCTCGATTTACATAAACGTCACGCGCATATCAACGCAGATGACACCGTTGATACAACATGGAAGCGATACCGCGATGAACCTCCCGGGGTAATGTCATCCGTTTCGCCACGTTCTTCGAATGCCAGCGAGATGCCTAGTCATAAATGTTCAACTGCTCTCTCGTGAGCTCGACGAAGCGACAGTTAACTCCGCCAGACATTTGAACCCCGAATGAGCCCACAACTCTCTCAATTATCTTTGTCATAAAAGCTCGTATCCCGTCGCGCATCAGGCGTCTATTAAAATTTGGACGATACAGTAATTTGGAAGAGAACGTACTAGGGGGACGCGGGAATTGCGAATAATTAACGGGGGAGACGACCAACGCGTCGGATTGGCAATCAAAGCCACGATTGACGAGCTGATGGACAGCAAGTGACGGGAGAGTGGAAGGATATTTTGGAATCACACGTTCATCACAGTTTGTAGAGAGAGAAAGAGAGTTGCCAATCTCATTCACACACAGAGACATTCGATACCATCAACATTTCCACCTGAAATTGCAAATTATCGCAGAAAATAGAGTTCGTGTGTTGAGATCGGATCAGAGCTAAATATAATTCTCCACCGACAATCGAGCAGAAACTAGAACCCTCGTTACCTATATCCCTCGCTCCTAAGTGTGATGTTATAGTCTAATGGGTCGTGAAAACTACAAAAATCGTTGTGCTAAGACATATTTATATTAATCACTTTGTAATGACATAGTTTACCGATCCATCTTATGGCAGCCAAGCGGAAGGAGCTGTATCCATCAAGAGGGCAACCGGATCACGGCCACCAGAAGATAAGAAGGTGACCTTGCGATGTGGCAAGATGAGTGGGATGCAACTGGACCATGCCACCACCCTGAGTGCACGAGACGGATGATTCCAGCGCTTGGCTTATGGCTCAGTCGACGCCACGGTGAGGTAGATTTCCTCACTCAGTTCCACAAGACATGGAGCATTAAGGGCTAACTTGCACCGAATGGAAAGCCTGCAAGCTCAACTACCTGTACTGCAGGGCACAGTGGAAGACTCCGGTGGTCAGCTCATGTTAGGGGCGTTCGTCTGCCCCATGCTGTGTTCAGAGGACTGGGAAAGTATTGCTCAATTCACTAGAGCAGTTTCTTTTTCCCCCCACCATGCCTTGGTCCAGCCCAGCATCGCCTACGCAGCATTTCTTCAGGAGGGAGCCACTCCCCAGGCCCACTGTAAGGGCGCCTAACCGCTCTTTGGAAGCCAGATGACACTAATCATCCAAATTCTCACATCCTCTTCTCACGGAGCCCACCCTGAAGGAATCCGTCAAGGAAACAAAAATTGCTCTGGCCAGAAAAGGATAGAGTTGGCTGATCCAAAGCCAGTCTCTCGCAGGGATCAAAAATGAAGACACAGAGGAAATACAGCTACTGAAACTCGCCAACTGCTGGGCAGTATAGGAGGATGTATTGAAATGGCGGCACGCTGCAAGATCCCGTGAGAGTGAACAGGTACAGAAGTAGAATGAAAAGCTGCCATCGCTGAGAGGCGTGAGAGCCAACCTGACTATATGCTAAATGGTTCTGGGTTGGTTCTCAATTTCGCAGGAGTAAATTCATGGGACCACTAGGAGCAGATCCTCTCTCCTACGCGCAGAAAAAAAAACAGCATTGGATTTGGAGGAAGAGGAATTATACCTAATCGTGCTGCCGCATAATTGTCGGTTTGCCCACACCAACGTAATTTCGAGATGTACGTATTTATATCAACCCTAGTTCTTCCTCTTTTGTTTTTTCCCCTAAATACATTCCTTCGAAATATTATAATAAATCATTGATTCATCCCCACAGGTGTGTTAAAAAAATAATGGGAATTTTAGTTCTTTGAAAAAAAAAATTGATTTGTCTACATCGATGTTGTCTTGTTGTTCAAAATAGTCCCCATTAGATATTATGCACTTGTGCGAGCGCTTCTTCCAAACGTCGAAACACTTCTGAAACTCGCCTTTAAGCTCTTTCAGCGATGCGCTTTTAATGTCATCTATGCTTGTAAAACGACGGCCCTTTAAGGTTCTCTATATTTTTGGAAATAGGAAAGTCACACGGAGCCATGTCTGGGGAATATGGAGGCTGGGGCGTCGTTACAGTATTGTTTTTCACCAAGATTGCGCGAACAAGCAACGACGCTGTTTTTGATCAAAATTCAACAATTTTTGCTCCCACGCGTTACATACCCAAAACATTCGAAAAAAATTGCATGGCATGAGCCAACCGATATTCCAACATCATCAGCGATTTCTCTGAATGTGATACGGCGATCATTCATAACCATTACTTCCACTATTTTCATTGGTTGTTGATGTTCTGGGGCGTCCACTCTTAAACTCTTGTTTTACTCATAATTGACTCACCTTTGTCAACATTTCACACACTTTTCACTTTATTTCATTTTTTTACCCAAAATTTGATAATTTCTTTTATCAAACGAAAACCGCCGAGCTCATAAAAACACGTCTAACCTTAGCGGCTGCCACAAACAAAGCGAAGAATACAGTTGAAAATTTTATCATACTTTAGGAGGATGTATAACAACATAACAAAAAACACAAATTTCATAATCGGACTCTCCAAACCCGCCTGATTAAAAAATTCCCGTCATTTTCTGAACGCACCTCGTATAGTGAAAGTTTTTGTTCCGTCACAGTACATTTTGGTACGTCGAAGCTGTGAGTTAATGTCCGTTACTCCACTGTCTACCGTCAGAGTTTGTAAAGGATATAGCCTCTGTTTCTGTCGGCTCTCCTTCCTGGCGCCCACTGCCGTGCAACAGAAAAGCGCGGGGAAGTGAGAGGGGTTATCTGCGAGGCTTTGAAATCCATTTTTCATTTTGATTATTCACACGCCCTGCGTATTAGTCGAGCCTCTCCCTTACCAACTGGGGATTTCAAGTTCAGTGTTTTCCTCCCTCGCTCGAATATTGTTGGATAAAGGTGAGCAAATCCCTGTTTATTAACCCACTTAGTCCCGATATTGTCTTTAATCACGCTCCGAGCAAATTAGGTTACTTTGATTGAATATTAAAAGGAGTTCGATTCATTTATTTCATTTCGATTTATTCGATTAAATTCACAGTGGGTCTGATTGCGTTCTTAGTTTCATTTCTTTATTTTCTCCTCTCGAAGAATTATTTGTTTATTTATTGGATATCTGAGGTGAGTTTAGTGAGTTCTTGTTATGATTAAGTACGAGTCGTATATTGGGCCCAAACACAATATGCTGCACATGACGCTACACTCCGTATTTAGTGCATTCCCCAAGGGAAGAAATGGCGTGGCTCGTTTCACCCAGGGCATCAGGAGCAACCGCTTTAGGGACGTAATTTCAACGCAGGAAGATTGCAATTTTTGGAAGTCATTGGGTCATAGAACCAACAGCCTCCTCAGTAACAGCTGTCGATATTATAGATCAGGAATGGGGAAGGAGGAGCGAATTGGACAGTTGACAATAGTCCTAGAGAATGGGAATGGTACTGGGAAACACGAAAGAGTGAGCTATGTCCTTCGCACAAAACGTAGTTTGAAAACAAACACACACTTCACATGACATAGAGCCCTAGCCAATCACGTTCACACATGTCGGGTCGCAATATTGTAGCCATTTTCGAAACTACCGCCAATGATTTCGCATTATTTCAATGAAATGTATTTATTAACTCCAACAGCCACGACAAGAATTGTGATCACTATTTGAGCGATCGTGGATTTTTAAACGAAAAACACTCGCGTTGTTGCGAATACGATTGCTTAGACTTAATTTTTCGTTATTATTCAATTCAAATTTCGACTAGAGTGAACCAATTTTGGTGATTAATGACTCTCCCGAATCTCCTCTCCGAACAATCAAGCAATTAATGAACTCAAGATCGAGAGAGATCATCAATTTCAGGAGGGATAAGGAGGGTGCATTTGATTAATCTGAATTCAAAATTTGACACCACCGAGTTAATTGAATCCAACGCTCAAGAAGGTAACGGCGGAACCGATTCTTACTCCGAAACCGTTGAAAGGGAATCCCTGTCCCCCAAAGTAACATTTCTTTGTAGATAATCTGTCGGCGTCTTGCCGCCAATAACCCTAGTGGGATTTATCAGGATTACCTCCGGACTAGAGCTTAAAGTAACCTTAGTGACCAAGAAGCGGCGGAAGCCAAAGTTCTAACAGAGTTGAGAGAGAGTCTTCGCAGTTTCAGGTAAACGATATCATGAACCCCTTCTAAAGACGTTCCACGCCCTTCGACTACAAGTAGAACTTGGAAGAAAGTTCAACTAGTCCCGTAAAATCGATTATGAGGAAGTTCTCCCAGGGCACCTGCCGAGTAATAGGATGTCGATATGAGTTACCTCTCTCCGACGCTAAAAGCTGTTGGTAACTGCTGATATCATGACAGTTTCTGAAAGTTGACGCAAGGGACTCGGGGGGAAAGGCTAAAAATTAAAATGAACGAGAAAATAGAATATTGATGTATTGAAATATTATTCATATCGAAGAACCGGGTTTTGTAGGAGGGGATGAAAAGCAGCGTCGAGATTAACGAAAGGTGATTTATATCGTGCGAGATTGACAGCCACTTGAGAGGAAGACGTGGAACATTTTCATTTCTGGAACCGTCGACCCTCGTGTTACCACATTACAATACCCTTCAGCGAACAAAGCGTTCAACTAAGAAGTAACAACGGTACCGAGAAGAGTTGAAAGGATCGGTCATACGACACCTCACACCAATGAGAAGAGTGCATTTGCGCCTAAACCAGTCATGATTAATAGCCACTACCTCTGAGTTGACTTGAAAACTCACATTGCAAGAGGCAAATGATTACAGCCACACGTCTCTCCACCACTTGCCTTCAGTTTCAAATTGCCGCTCCTCCGCAGTACCTACTTGAAGGAAGATCTCATTCACGACATGTTACATTTCCTGTCTCCATTTGTCTGAAATGCGCCGGCAAATGTTCCCCGTGTTCTCCTCCCTTGGAAATCCCTCAACCGAGTTAACTATTGTGAACGTGTCGTATTATACGAGCGAGACTTTCCGGCCTTCGCGGGGGAAACTCGTTTTGAAGTTGAGAGCTAGGAAGCCCGCGGGTTTTCGTTTCAGCAGTACTCCGCCGCGGAATTCATGCGGCGAGTTCAAAAGGAGGACGCGTCTCATTTTCTGCACAATAAATCAGGCCAATGGGTGTATTTACTTCAACAACCGCGGCTCTTCAGAAAGCTACATAAAAGAGGGAGGTTAATTCATCAAGGAGAACCCGAAGAGCCGCATGTTGCTGACAACCCTGTTTTTATTCCAGCGGCGGGGCCCCGGTTTTATGCGAGTTTATGGAGGGAGAGGAATCCAAAAATTATGACGGGGAGTGGGCCCTATCGCTCTTCGAAGCTGTCACACGTCACGAGACAGGTCTGAATAACATCTGCACACTACTAAACTTATTTAGGCTTACACCACTTGTAATATGCAGCCTCAAATGCCCATATGACGAGCACAGTACACCGGAACCTAGCATTCTTTCGAATTGTACTACACACTCACGCAATATTTATCTGCTAAATGAATTATCAAATACATATCTGTCAAATTTGATTGTTGAACGAAAGGAAAATCACTAGAAACTGCAGAGCGACGCATCACATAATTTTTCTTACCTCCATGTACATTTTAACTACTAATTCAGTCCAGTTCTCACAAGAGTTAATAATATTAACACGTGATAGCGTTCCATGTAGAAACTGCTAGCGCCCAAAATTACGAAATGTATCGCGCTGCTGCTACTCAAGTTACGACCTTCTTCAGATAATTGAGATCTCAATCAAATAACGTATCAGTAGATATAATTCAGGATTTTCAGGGCAGCGTATCATGCTGTGCCTCCCCTCGCCAATGGTTTAGATGACGGGAGGCACAGTTCATTGAGGCAGTTCCGTCCAGAGAAGAAGACGTTGTTTCCCCTCCTGTCCAAGTTGGATGAGGGGGGGGGGGCACAACATGATATGCTGTGCTGAAAATCCTGAATTATATCTTCTCGTATCGGGAAAGGTTCACGTTTACAGTTCTGAAATTATAAGGGGAAACACTGCCAATAAAAAGGTTGTAAAAAGAGTGACCCTACGTTGAATATTGGAAAAGCGTGTGACCATCATTGAACTCCAACTGTATACGTAGCTCATTGGATGAATGTTTTTCTATTAACAATAGCGTCATGCAAGTGAGATTTATGAGAGAAAAGCTGTACCAAAATTACTCTTCGAAATTAACAATAATTCCTCCCTCCCCCGCCAGCCAACGATATTTATGATAACGTTTCCTAACAATTAAGCACTCCAAGGAGCTGCACAAGTAATTCTGATTCAGATTCTACGCCAGCCAACTGCACCGCCTGATTTCCATTGTAGTCTAGTGGTAAGACGGTTCCATAATCTGATGAAAGTGGCAGAGAGTTGAGCGCAGACCCGCGTCTTCATAAAGGAGGCAGGCAAACAGCAGATGTCAGTCCTCAACGACTGCTCGGCGCGTAAAACAGTTCAGGCGCACGTTAAATGCCTGTGGTCAGAGTTGGTGCCACTAGTCCATCTAAATGAAGGCCCTTAAGAATGGGAGAGTAGCGTGTAGGTGTCAGGCTGTGGAGCCCACGTCCAACCAAAGGCTGGTGCTCGGAGCACTACTTCTGCCAGCGACGCCAACACTCCCCAATGGCTGTTCAGAATTTCTGCATTATATCTAGGGGGGTCCAGCGAGCACTTGCAGGGCGAAATAGTGTTGGCAGGACAGCGAAGAGAGTAAGTACAGTACAAGTAACCAGAAGGCGTCATAAATATATAGTCAGACCAATGATATTGCAACCACTCCACAATGCTGTCTACTATAGCGAATCTGGTCACAACCTATGAACCACGTTTTCCATGCTCCGTTCCTCAAACTTTAGAGCGCAATATGTCTCAAGTGTCTCTGGCTGGTTGGATACTGTGGGCAGCGCTTTCTATGTAAAGACACATGGTCCCCACCAGCCAGCCAGAGAAGACGGACCCACCAAACAGGTACGTTAACTTTAACTATAGTAAGTTTTGAGGCCGATTCAGCTCATACTCTTAGTATGGAGTTCCATGAGCACCGATATCCTTATATTCGTTCTGAACGTGAGTACATACAACTTGAACAATCGAATCTAAAGAATAGCGGAATGAATAGGAGCAACCGACGAATTGATGTACGAAAAACAACACGGCGATCCAACGAAGTCCTTCGTCGTAAAGCAGAAGACCTCCTCCAACGTCATGTGGTCCAAACTGGCTCTAATTATAGTTCGCGCTTTTTTTTCTTCTTATTACAAGCGAAAAACGGAACTCGTCGCATCCGATGAACTAAGAACTAACGAAGGGAATAAATAATTCATCTGGAGCACTCTCATCTCAATAAAGCGAACGAATGCCAAACGAAGAACACGCTTCGTTTCTACACAAATGTGCCGCCCGTCTCATTACGACTCTTTTCATACGGTTTATATTAAGTCTGTTGAATTGGGACTTTCGGTCTTCATTTTACGGCCCCGATAACAGCTCTGCAAGATGCCAAGACCTGTTTACTTATTGAAACCACTCCAAAACGCCATCTGGGTCAATTAACGAAGAATGTCGACAGAAAAGACGAGAGCGCGGAATTCAATTTCAGTCCTACTCGCTCCCTATGGGGAAAGAAGTGACAGCCTGGACATCTTTTTAGGCAAAAATCGAGCGTGAATGAGGAGAAAATGAAATTCTAACGTGATCTGCACAGAAGAGGCGCTATCTTTATAAGTTTTTCGGGAGTTCGGAGTTGTCATAATCGAGTGATTGCAGTTATCTAAGTTTAATTTGCCCAGAGAGTAAATGGTGTCAAGTTTAGATGACTAATTTCATACTAAAAATTTGGCGAAGTACAAGTTGGGAAAAAGGTTATCTGGATTCAGTTTTGCAGATGCCCCTATTTACGCAATAGTCTTAATGAAAAAGAAACGACACTCTGAGGGCCCCACGGAAATTAATGCAAATGGATGACAAAAAGAACGATCGTCTGGTGGATTAGAATTCGAGACTCCCAAGAGCCTGCTACCAAAAGCTTCGTCTCCTCGAGAATGTGGGAACAACTAGGCTGCTTCACTGAGGGAAGACCTCGCTCGGTTATGAAGTATGGCAGAACCAGAACACAGAAGGGATGAAATCGTCAACGGCAGCCTACAGAGATGAAGAATCCAAGACGAATCGAGGATTACAGAATCTTCTTTCTCACTTCGTGCGTGAGCCAATGAATTCCCTTAGGTCCGAATGATGGGGGGAGGGGGGGCGAACGCGGTTCGCTTCTACGTAAGTGATATAAGCTACTCCTCGAACTCGAATGAAACGCGCACGCTCTGTAGCTGTAACGAGCGGAAAGACCTCTCTCTCTCTCTTCAGCCCAAAAGCACCTTCCGCGCAAGGCTTCTCGATGGGGCAAAATGTGCTAATGATCTGTACGTTTTCGTACTCTCGGCTCTGATAATCCGGTCTTTCCTTAGGAACGAATAAAAATCAAAATACCGCGGGACTAAACGAACGCGAACACACGACTAAATGAATTACAATTATATACGAAAATTAACGAATAAATGAACAGAAAAGTTGCTGACTTGTAAAAAAAACCATACATAAACTATTCAGATTTATACTTTGTCATTCCGCGATTACTGCGTTTAGTCATCACATGTGATTGTACTAGCTGTATCGTTTCCATGCTCAGAACTACTATCTGTAAAGTCTAATAACGCGAAATACAGTATTCTCATTCATCGGTCACTTTAAGCCACAATAAGGATTGGGAACTTATCGAGTGGTCAGGACATGAGTGATTCTTGAAATAAAAATACGGAATGAGAAACTAGCCATAACCGTTGCTAAAGCATAAATACAGAAGAAAACTTGTAAGCCCCCGGGGGGAAGCATTAAAAGTCCTACATACGAAAAGCAAACGTAGAGCAGGTATTAGCTGCTATGCAATGTGATTCAGCTTTGACGTGTAGCATCGAAGGCTCGCTCGAAACCCACCTAAAGAAGGCTAAGGTGCTGGACATCCTATTATTGACAACAGGCGACCTCAAAGACGAAGGCAAGCCTTTAACCGTGCCGCCCAGTATGCCATGGGGGTAATGGCAAAGAAACGTAGGTTACAGCCGCTCTGCCCCTTGAAAACTGGCCATCCGGTTTAAGAACTCCTCCCAGATGGTAGGGGATTCCCCTCTGTGCGGTTTAACATGGGTGTTCGTCAGGCCGAATTAGCAGGATCTTTGACCTCCAAAATGTCCGCACTTGCCCTAACCAGATTCACTGGACATAACGGAAGATCACCTGTGGTTAGTCCCGCTCCTCAGTTATTTCTAAGTGAATTGAATGGACTTTCCCAAATATCTTTTTCCCCTCCCTTCAATTACATTCCCCTGCACAACAGACAGCTCCTCCCAAACTCCTTCACTCACGAGTTCTCTAGAAAGTCGGTCGTCACCCAGTTCGCCCAAGTCGTTCAACCATCTCACAGCTCTCACGATACAGTCGTCACCAAGTTCTTCCAACGATTCGTCTCTCAACTCCCGCTTCCCCTACTCAACTCTCTTTCTCTCTCTGTCCCTCTACTTAGTGTCTCACAACCAGTTCACTTTTGAATATCCCATGTTCTATCAAGCCTACCACGTCTATTTATTTGTCCGTTTCGAGCTCCCCCCCTTCTCAACAGCTATCCTCCTGGAGACTGGTAAAAGACCAAAAATGTCTGGGTTTGGTGGATGGTGAGTGAGTGGCTGGCCTCTTGCATGAGAGCAAGACCTCCAACCTCTATGATTGTTGACAGATGTCATTTAAATAAGAAAACAGAGCTGTCACGAACGAAGACCTTGCTAGGGTAATAGCTCAGACGCCTAACGCAAACTGGGCAGTGTGGACACTCACTGGTTATGGGAAGAAAAAGGAATGAAAAACATTACAACGAAGTATAGCTCAGGTATAGGAAGACAAATATTGAACAGTGTGAGGGGGCGGGGGGTTGAAGAGTGAGAATCTATTGGGGAATCATTCGGATATGCAGAACTCCGGAATAAACCTTCGAAAAACTCTCTCTCTTCTGATCGCATTTCGAAGACGTAAATGGTTCGGGCATTTCTTCTAATCCTTCCTCAGTGCTTTGAGATGAAAATTAGCACTGATGTGGCCAGAATGTCGCTGAAGTTGAACTATAGGAGCATTTCAACCAGCAGGTAACGTGTTACGTTTCGCGACAAATTTTATATCACATCGTTGAGTTTCATTAATGTCATCTGCCAGTTTCAAGTCGCCGCTCTCATTCGACGAAGCATTTCCCTCTTTCTTTTATATTTTGCGTCAATGGTGACCGCCCCCCTGGGTAACTGGGATGTCTACCGTCGAGGGAGGACAGGGCGGCTCAACAATACTCATATGATATTGTGATCTCTTACATGTACGGAAAATTTCATTAACTTTTTCGCCGCTCCCGTGTAACGTTGTCCACAACGTTAGGGAACCTCAACGTCTACCCGCGATTTTCCCTTTTCATACTTCCATCTCCCGGTTTCGCGCTCCCTGAAAATTTCCACATTTTCTTCTTTTATTCCTTTACGCGGATCCACTTTTCCTTCTGAAGGAAGATATTACGCTCCCTGCCGTTGAAAGTGAAATGATGAATTTCTGCTTTATAATAGCCGTTCACGGAGAGCGCTCGCGAGGGTCGGATCTTTTCCAGTCCTCGAGAGTAAATATCATTTCCGTCGCACTCATCTGCCCCTTGAAACGAACAATTTCAAGTTCCCGTCACTCGGCGATTTAGAACCGTGACTGCGCCATTAGCGTTTTTCGACGTATTTCCAGACTGCTTTCCCATCATTCGCCCTTCTTGGCCAATCGCTATTTGCTTTTAATCACTTTTTTGGGATTGAGTGCCAGTACACTAACTGTGGGATCTATTTACAAGTTAGGTTTGAAGAGATGGATATTGAGGATCAATTTTCTGATTACAATTCACTAATAGTGTTCTAGTTAGCTGAGTAAAGGGAGTTGTATGAATAGGACACAGCAGCGTTCTGGTTACCACGGACGACCTGAAGCCTCTTTAGTTACACATTTGGAGCTCCATGCGCGTGCGATATGATTAACGCTGACATCCTTAAATGCGCTCAAGGCCCGTAAATAATGATAGAGCTTGGTTTGTAACTGGCGTGAGCCTGAGGACGTCTTCATTCGATCGACAGCTTCTGAACTAAACTTGAATTAAATGTCATCTGCGATTCGGATTGGAAATGCGATGGGTGAAGGTGTGCCGCATGGCTTCTAAATTGACCTTTACCGTTGGACTCGTTCGAATTATTATGAATTTGCTGAGCACGTTAAAAGACCTGGTTTCAATCTGGATAGCTCTAAGGCAGACGTTACAATTCCGTTCGGATGTACTGATTGAAATTGGTGATTACTTTTTGGAGAATACTTTTAAGCTTCCTAGGCTCTACAAAGTAAGAAGCAAAGTTATGTAATGACCGTATCAAATCAGCTCGAACTTAATATCTAGCCTGCAGGTTACCAAGGGACGCAAAAATAAGGGTATGGGCCAAATCCACCGAAAGTTGACTATAGTTATCATAGTGATCAAAACACCAAATATTTTTTTTCTCAAAAACGGCTACGATTTTGATTAAATTTTTTTTATTGGTAACTCCCAATAAGGCAACTATTCTATAAAATTCCCATTTCTGGTAAAATGACGAGAGTAGCACAATAAATTACCAAAATTGTCGACCTAATCGATTTTAGAGTGGTTTTAAGAAAAAAAGACCGAACCACGTGACCTCTAACTTGATATCTAGCCCGCAGGTTACCATGGGACGCAAAAATAAGCGTATGAACAAAATCCACCGAAAGTTAACTATAGTTATCATAGTGATCAAAACACCAAATATTTTTTTCCTCAAAAACGGCTCTAAAGATTTTGATCCAATTTTTTATATTGATAACTCCCAATAAGGCTACTATTCCATAAAATTTCCATTCGTGGGAATATGTCGAGAGCAGCACAATAAATTATCAAACTTTTCTACGAAAATCAGTTTTATTCCTTTTAAACTCCGTTGAAATGTTACTGGAATGTTTATAAAAAATATCTGGTGCGTTGCAACACACAACTTTCCTTAGCTCTACGTCAATTCACTCGTGTACATGAATTTTTTTCTACTTAATCAATTCATTTATCACTCAGTTCATTTGAACTTGGTCAAACAACACTTCACGGCAGCAGGAAGCGGAAGCGCTTACCGTTCCGGAATTTTAGGGCTTCTCGTACTCATTCCCGAACGAACCATAAACCAGCACGGACAAAAGTGTGTCAAGGAATTCCTCGAGCAGGAGAACACCACCCTTAACAATTTTGACTTACTTATTCCACCAACTAGAACTTTTTGTATGATTCATTATTCAAGAGGAGTTAGAGAAGCAAGAGCAAGAGAAAATTGGGGTTAGTAGATCTGGAAAACCATTGACTGCATTAATGAGAAACTTGACACTGAACACTGTATCATGAAGACATTGAGGCACAAGAATAACGGCTTCCGGGGTGTGGGGTGGTGGGGCTGACTTTTTTTTTCAAAAATTGAACTGCAGTAAATAACTTTACTTTCTACTTTGCAAAGCCAAGGAAAGTTAAAAGGAGTATTTGTGACCGAACCTTCGGGGCATTCCTATCTTGAAACCGGTTAATTCATCCTCCCTTCATGATTGTAAATAAATTATCGTTACCCTTACATCCTCGGGATTACGTGTGTTGTTCAGTGCGTTCATGCAACGTAATTAGGAATTCTTCTTTGCAACGGCATTCAGGGATGTCGAGGGGATTAGACGAGGGGATTGCGGGAGCCAATAATTTCGATACAAAAGTTGGCGTTGGGAGCAATCGGGTAACGTCAAAATCAAACGGCACAAGGCAAGGGGATTATTCGTGGGGGGAGTGGAGAGGCAAAAGGTTCAACGAACTTCGAAGGGCAGAAAATCCGTTAATGAGGTCGACGGATTAGGCTCTCCGAGCGGCACACAGGAATGTCCGAAAGTTCGACAAACAAAGAGAGACATCAGCGCGGCGTTTTCACTCGCATGGCAGTGGTATCCGATAGAATTCCGATTGTGCGTGGAATTCGTCGTTTGACGAACTTTATGTGGTGTTATTTTCGGCCAGTTATATTCTTACGGGAAGCATCTCTATTCCAATGTGATGATCATTCAGTTTCGGCGCTCTTTCGTCACTTACGTTCCACGCAGTAATGATGATTTTATATCATCGTAGGGTTTTAGCAGATTGTTCGGCAGATTTTAATATTATTATCAGTACGACACGAAAGGTGTGTTCGTCAAGATGTATACTCGTACGTTATACAGTAAATTACCAGCAAGTGAAACTTTCAACTTTCTGAAAAGCTCAAGGGATAGAGTGAGATCGACGAAACTAATACCCCACCTCTTTCAGAAGTGACTCGTGGAAAAAGCGAACAAATATGAGAACAACGGATACCAACTGCAATGGGCGCACGCCATTCGCAAACAGGTACGCGCCGCGCCGTGCAAGATGTTCAGGGAACACCCAAAAAACCCACGCTCGGCCGAACCCACTGTTATTCACGCGCATCAGGATCGACTAGTTCCTCCCACGTCTTCCGTTCGATTATCCACGGAGCTGATATGTTGTTTTATCAGAACTGGAAAAGAAGCACCGAAGAAAACGCAGAATGAGGGAGTCTTCGTCACAACCGAAGTTAATGTGTCGAAGAGACGTACTGCCTTCAGCGCGAGCATTCTTCAACCACCAAAAATATCTGGTGCGTTGCAAAACACACCTTTCCTTAGCTCTACGTCAATTCACTTTCTATATGGCTCTGTCTACTTAATCAATTCATTTACCACGCAGTTCATTTGAACTTGGTCAAACAACACTTCACAGCAGCAGGAAGCGGTAGACCGTAGAGTTCCAGAATTTATAGTGCTGTTCGTACTCATTCCAGGATCATTATTGAGCAATCGGTACACAGATAATTATGGAGGCAGTAAACACAATTTTTTGGAAAAAGGATAGTAATTACTTTTGCAGAGTTATTGGGTAAAAACTTTGAGAACTGGTAGTAAGCGAAACGGCGGAAGATGAAATTCAGGAATTTCTGGAGTTAGCCCCATATATCTCATGAGTGTTTTTAAGCACTCACCCTTTAGATATTGGATTGGACTACAATACCAATTCTTTTTCAACATTCTATTAACATTCCAGCGGAGTTTATAAGGAAAAAACCGCGCTAAAATCAATTTTCGTCGACACTTTTCGTAATTTATTGCGCTGCTCTCGTAATTTGTCCACAAATGGGAATTTTATGGTATATTTGCCTTATTTAGAGCTATCACTATAAAAAATTTAATCAAAATCCTTAGAGCCGTTTTTGAGAAAAAAAATATTTGGTGTTCTGATCACTATGATAACTATACTTAACTTTCGGTGGATTTTGTTCATACCCTTATTTTTGCGTCCCATGGTAACCTGTAAACCAGACATGAAGTTTCAACTGATTTGGTACGGTTGTTTTCCCTAAAAACCACGCTAAAAACGCTTTTCGTCGACAATTTTGATAATTTATTGTGCTGCTCTCGTCATTTTCCCACAAATGGGAATTTCACGGTATAGTTGCCTTATTGAGAGCTATCAATATAAAAAATTTAATCAAAATTCTTAGAGCCGTTTTTGAGAAAAAAAATATTAGGTGTTTTGATCACTATGATGACTATACTTGACTTTCGGTGGATTTTGTTCAAACCCTTATTTTGGCGTCCCATGGTAACCTTCGGGCGAGACATCAAGTTTGAGTGGATTTGGTACGATGGTTCGCTCTTAAAATCGTTCACAGACACACATACACACAGACCATTTTCCCAAATAGTGTTTTTCGGTCTCAGGGGGGTCTGAAACGTGAAGATTTGAAGAGAACTCAAAATTTTTTTTCTACCGATAACGTAACTTTCCTTTCCACTTTGTAGAGCCAAGGAAAGTAAAAAGGTAGCACAAAACTTCACACACATCTGCTGGGAAAGAAGAAGACTGCAGACTACAACTGAAAGAGCATCGGAAGAGGTTTTCGTTCCAGAAATCTGAAGCACGTTTCAATAGGGCGCCCGATGAACGCGTAAACCGATGATTAGGGAGTGACCAGCCGACGGAGTGACGATGAGTGTGTATATAACCCAATTGCTTTAATACGTAGCAAGTCTTTAAAAAAAGTTTCCAAAACCAGCTTTCCAGATGAGCACAAAACCCGGGTTTTCGTTGATAGAATTTCGTAGCGGATGAAAATTTAATTCGTTTGTACGTTCGTATGGTGGTATCTACGAAACCACGCAAAATCATGAAAATTCGGTTAATTTGTGAGAAGTTTTTGCACACAACCGTCTCGTTCTTCTCTTGTTGATACGAAAGCTTTTACAGCACCGAATTTAATCGTTTGCTCTCAGTCGTGGTCACACAACCATGTACCGAACAACAATACGAACTTGTGTAACGAAGAAATCTAGTTAACCGAACAAATGCCGGCTTTCCTTTTCATTTGTGAAGCCGAAGAATATAACAATTAATTCCGTTCGAAATTCAAATTTTTCTAATAAAATGTTCTCAAAACTATTCGAACTCGCGAATTTCACGGTTACCAATCAACGAATCCACGAAAAACATTCTAAGTGCCTAATTGTGTGGTGACGAGTCGACCCTATTGATCCCGTTGAAATAAAAGCGTTATAAGGAACTAGCGATAGCACAATCGTCAAACGAAAGTTCTCTTCGTTGCGCAACTCATCCTCAAAACTCAACGATCATTAGTTTTCCCGAGCGGAAGAGACGCGACTAATTGGACCGCGAATGAACGAAAAGAACATCGATGTTCACAACGTAAATCAGAAGTCAGAACTCATAAATTTCAATAGTAAAAAACAAAAATAACGAAAAAATAGGATAAATAATTAAAAAGGTAATTTTCGAAATCTAAAACGAGCAAGAAACATTTACACTCACAAAAGAATTTCGTATTCTAATGAAGCGGAAGCAAAATGTTCAACTTGAACTAGCATGCAGGCCTATACGCGACATTCACACATAGTACATTGTAATACTCGTAACTCACCAGGACCAGACGGATTGGTGTAATCCCAGCTGTCCATATCGTTCTTGTACACATTGAGCTTGGAGGGCTGTGAACAATTTTTAACAAGATTACAACTACGAAATAAATTGAATAAAATGAACATTCATTGGACATCCTAAGTACATTAAATAACGCCGAGTTTACTAGACGAAGGAGAGCCGTTTTGGCGAGCTTCCAAAAAAGAGGAAGCATAATAAACATTTTAAATAAGTGGATGTAGTTTTGCCTTTTCCGCTTTATAGGTTGAATAAACGATTTGAAGTAATTACACGAGAGAGTTTTACGGGCTACAAATGTCACAACAACTGCGGCTAAAAGTGTCGAGTCTTATACAAACGGCAGGATTGTGGAATCATCGCGACTCCACAATTTATAGCATTGGGAACGGAAAGTGAGAGGAGATGCAACGCCTTAGTTGCTTAGTAGGTGCCTAGCAGAAATAGTCTTCGCGTAAGATGTGGATTTTATGAGAGCGATAAACGCCACGTACGTCTGAATAATTTTGAGGGAGTTCAACGAATGATACTGATGAGCATAAAAGTAATTATGGTACGAAAATTCAGACTATCTCCCGTCGCTTTTATCGCCACGTTTATGACGGGTCAGACAAATTTAAGTTGGCTCTGTAAAAACGGTAAACGACCTTGCAACGGTTCTTTGGGACTGTTCCAAGAATGTTCCTCGGGTGCTGTTGTCCGTGTTCGCTTGTTGGTTGCAGCGCTAACGACCACGACAAATTTTTAGAATCCCTTCTGCTAGGAGATAGGCACAGTTCGAGACTGGCTTCGTCCCAGATAGGAAAGTCGCCCAATCTCGAAAAACCTGACTGTCCAGAAAGGCTTAAGTTCAAGTTATCTCCTCACAACTGGCGAGCCCCACAAATACGAACTCATTTCCTATGAATAACGAAACTAAGTTCAATTGTAAAAAAGGCAGTGCAGGCTGCCCAATGGGTAGCGATGGGCATGTGTCTCTGCGCTGTGGCAGGGGACGCAGCATTCAGGGGAGACGCGGCGCAGCTCTCGCAATAGGAGCCAGTGGGAGTTGCCTCTCACAACTCACCAGAGGAACACCTTGCATGCTGGCTTTTCCACCGGTTTGTAGCACTTGAGCGAAGATGTGGAACCAGTGATTCCAACTTTGCTGGAGAGAGCTGAGCGCGCTCTCGGGTGTAGCTATAGATGGCAGGGGAAGAGAACGCGGGACAGTGCTCCTTCCCACAGAGGCTCGCTGAAGGGGCTGCCCCCAAAGGAGTACATCTGTTTGTTGAAGACCCTGTGGCCTGAGAGCAGCTGCACCGCTGCAAAGGACGGCCACCACCAGCCCATTCACAGCTTCCTCTTGACCGACAGTACCACACTGTGAGACCATCGTTCCAGTGCGCCACTTGACCGGGAAAGAGTCTCCGCTCCACTGACTCCTCCTGCCGGAGCGAGGGGAGCAGGGCCTGGAGTCGCTCACAGTATTATGCAACGCAGTCTTGCTTGGCGCAGCATCCACAAGGATTTGGAGAGCAAGATGTAATGTGGCATAGTGAGCGCCAGCTGCGATTGTGGCAGCAACATGGGAATGAACCAAGCCAATAGTAGAGGGCATTCTGGGTTGTGAGGTCTGAGCACTTGTGCCTCAGAAAGGGCAGGTGCTTGGTTGGGCAGCTGCGTGGGCAGAAGACTGTGCCCAAGCATGATCACACTCCCAGATCTCAATTCTGTCACTTCTTCCCCTGAGGACAGAGTTCAACCGATCCTAGAGGAAAAAGAGGATTCGTCCTGAACTGGCAGAACGAAATATCCAGCATCCAGACAATCTGTTTTGTAAGACTTGGTGAAGCTTTTTGGTCAGGAAAATGTTCATGCATAGCTGCTGTCTTGTAACAAAGTACACTTTTACTTCATTACAGCAACAACGGAACCAAATAAATGTACTGATTGTTCACCCGTCAGAATGACAGGTAACTTCAAACACTATCCTTTACCTACTATGGGGAGTGGCTCTTGTACTGCAGTGATGATTTAATGTTTTCGTACACATATCACACTCTTTTCCTACGGCATCACACACATTGCGTGACGAAAACACTCACGCCCGGGATGCAGAAGTGAAATATTTCGATTAATGGGCATATACTCGTCCGCTGAACACCTCTGCACCTTTCCTTGAGGTGCGTGCATAATTGTCAACGGCTCCTCCTGAATCGAATCAAATAATTACTCATCATAACGCTTCGAAAATTACGACAATTTCATTACGAGCTGAGCACAAATTTGGCTTATCCAAATCCAAAACACATCAAAATGCACGTCCTTTTCGTTCAAAACGCCCAAAATTGATTAGTAATAGGTCAGAAATGAACGAGCGAACGCTCTCCAAAGTAACTACGAGCCGCCAAAAGAAATAGCTGCTACGAAGATAACACTGTGCGGAGAACGTGGGATATTTCATTATAAAGCTTTTAAAACACAGGCTCGGGACTTGCGAAGGAGAAAATAAAGGGCGAGCTGATGAAATTTTAGGCGGTTGGTAGGTTTCTGTTGTGGCAACGGATGCAAGTTTAATAGGAGGCCCTACGAATTTCCGACGAGAAACGAAGTTGCACAGTGTAAGGAGAAGAAGAGCTGTCGAGAGTGCAAATACTAATAGAATTTCATTACGAAAGCGGTTACTTTTATAGTCATTATGAGAGCAGAGTAGAAAATAAACGAGAATCCCTACTCACACCATCCAGTACAGATCGGTGTGCATGTATTTCATATCTTCTCCATTTTCCGCGTCCCGTTCGGTTCAAATTAAGTGCGGACTCCCGCCTCCACAACTCTATAACGCGCTCAGGGTTAACTCCCTTTCAATTCCGAATGGGAAACTTTGATGAGCGAACGGATGTATTGCCGCATTTTTGAAGATGAAAGGGCTCGCCTGAACCCAGTTGAAGGTGTCGACCTACCCGATTTTTTGCGCAATGCAACAACCATTTCCGGCCTAAAAAAAACTTACTGGTGAATGAGAACGAAAGAAATATTGTGGACTGTAATTATGAGGGCGGGCAAGCCCAAAACCAAAATTCGTCGCGAGGGGCGCAACCAATGACCTTCTCGGAGCTGAAGACTCGATTTCCCGTCGACGGGGTCTCGTAATCCAAGAGAAGACGTCGTTTCCAATGTAGAATTCCAGGACGCAAAAATGCACCACTTGGAGGAGAAAAGTTTGCGCCGAACAAAAGTAGGAAAAAGGTTCGAGAGGAAGGTGGCGAACTCACTCGCGTCGCGTCGGCCGAACTGCCGGAAAATTGTTGAAGGGCGGGGGTCTTGAAAGGAGAAAAAGGAAGGGAAAGGAGCGGGAAAACCTTATCACATTTGTCGCCTCTGAAGCGCTCGCAAGACGGAGATCAGGATCGAACACTTACCAGCTTTATGAAACGTAACGGCATTGTTGTGTGATTGAGTATTTACATTTTTGGTAAAATCCTTGAACAGTGGCCGCGGGTACATTTGTGTGGAACTTCGGTTCGCGATTTGGAACGTTTAGTAGCATCACTGTTATTGGTGAGTTGGACAGTAGCAGTAAGAGTTGAGCCAAATTGTGTCGTAAAAGTGAATGTAAACAACACGCGCGAAAGTCGTAGGAAGAATATAAACAATGAAGTGCGCGCGAAACTGAGTGAGTGTGAACTAACAGTGCGCGCCAAATACAATAAACATTGCCGATCACAATAATAGCTGCGAATAACTGTCATTCATTCGTCCATGCACCACATTCAGGACACGCGAATTTGTTTGAAAAAAGGAATTCTGAAGGTGATGCTTACCAAACCAAGAAGGTTCTCAAGTGAGCTCCTGTTCCGAGAGGCCAAGGTATTTTCGATACGTCAGCTCTTCGTCAAGGCCATGGTCCTTTTCTTCTATGCCAACCGTTGGGCCGTCGAGAGACCGTACGTAAACCCCCATCCGACTAGATTCCAGTTCCTCCGGCGTGTCGTTCACCCTAAGATCAACTTGTCCCTTACCTCTAGAAGTCCGCAATACCTCATCTACCTAGTTTATAATTCTCTTCCGGCTTCTCTTACGGACCCTTCTACTCACTCCCGGTCCTCCTATAAAAAATGTGTATACTCCTGGCTTATTGCCCTGGGGTCCAACGGCGTAGAGGATCTCCTAACGAGCCCTTACGTCTAGAACCCTCCATTTTTTCAGATTGATATGAGTGAATCATAGCACACGAAACATGCGTAGTCACTTGCTAGGCACTGTAATAATGTTTTATAGGTACATGTTTATCCTATTGAGTTTGTTTGGCATTATTTTTATTTATTTTTCAATGTGATTTGGTATCAATAAGGAATTTGATTGTGTCAGTTATGGGTATGATATTTTTTTAGTTTTATTATGATATTGGAGCTACTCTGGCCCGTCAATACAGGTTTACCTACAGACGGGCCACACTATTCAGCGCGTAATTCTGTTTTTTTCCTGTCTTCATGAATATTTCTGTTCCGAATAAAGTTTATTCTATTCTATTCTATTATTCTATTCTATTGTCAGAGATGAAAACGACACTCATACACCAATCTTTACCGCATCGCAAGCCTTTTTCTCTGAATCGATGAAACAAAGTCGTATTAATTTGCCTATCCATGGCTGGTCGAATACAAACGAATAAACGCGAAGAGGGCAATCCCCACTAAAGCAGAAGACGGAAGGACGGGCGCGAAACAAAATGAATACGCAACAAACGAATATGGAAAGAAATGGTTACGCATACGGTGGTGGCAACCCGAGAATCAAGAATTTTTTAGACAATACAAACGTCAGGAAACGGGCAATAATTACACCACATAGGCAAGTAATATGAACAGATGGTGGAGGCACGGCACCTCAATTAGCAAACAAGAAAAACATCACATGATGACAGCGCGACACTACACCTCCCACACAATCCCAAAAACGCTGCAAATTATTACACAACGGTTTATTATTCTCATGAACAGCTTGACCTAGTATTACTGCTCCGAGACCCATTCCATTCGATTCAGCATCAAAAAATACTAGTAAACCATACGAAACATGACCTGACTACAATGGAACTACGGAAACTAAATATTCCTCCCGGCGCCAGGGGCCTGTAAACGTCTGTAGGTATTTATGATCCGATGTAGGCGTGTGCAGAGGAAGTGACCCTAACCTTCCTCCGACCCGTCGGGCAAAAAGAGTCGGGGAAGTTGGGACGGGGACTTCCAGCGAACCCTCGGCAATTGGCACGATGTTGCAAGGCGAGTGGGCGGGTGGTTTCGATGTTTACTTCCGCTGTAGTTCCCGCGAGTTCTTTCAATCAGTTGACACTAATAATCACTGTAATTTCCCTATAAGCAGTTGTACACTTCTGATACTCACTCCATTTGACCCAGGATGTAAAAATACCTTGAAAAACGGCATATTTGCGATTATATTGCGTTTCGTTAATTTTTTAAACCATTTTTTGTCCATAACAACCACGGGCTTCGTCCGATCGGATTGCCGAGATGGCGGGCACAACAAGATACCAAATGGGATTTTTGTGCGAAAGAATGGATTTTTTAGAACACGTTTAAGGCACAAAACGGCCCAGACGGCAGACACTGGTCATGCCGGTGAAGCCACGACCACGATATGTTTACTTTAATCAGAATCAAAACTGCCATGACATATGCACTAGGCAATGTAAAACGCCAAGGCGAGCAAATGAACCCCTACAACTCTCATTCCATGAGAGATTAGTCAAGATTCTGATGGCGCGTCTTTGTTGTTTAATTTAAATATGTCAATTGCATGACTACTGTTTCCCCCATGCAACGATACAATAAATTGCTCTGCTGGCAAAGCAAGCATTCCTTCCAGGAAAGTCGGTTATCCACCGTCAAACCCCTGAAATTAACTGCCTGGTCTAAACTTCGGTTGAGCAAGCATTCGCCTGACACCACTTTTCCACTATCTCAGACTTATATTGCAGATTGAACTGCATTTCTTCACGGGAACAGCCTGATGCTAGGCGAGTGAAGTCGTCAGCAAACAGGAAAATGTATGTTTGAATCCTCGAACTGGCTTGGTAGGTCATTGATATACAAGAGAAAGAGGTGTACCGCCATCTCCCTTTAAAGGCACCGGGCAATCGTGGTCTGGTGGTTAAGAGAATTGTTCATACTTCTCGACGTAAAGTCTAGGATTGTGCGCGATTACCGTAATTTTTGCCTGAGTCAGCGGATCCCCAAACGTCTCGAAACCCCCCTCATAATAGAGGCAAGGGCCGAGGATACTCCCCTGCTTGACACCACAGGAATTGCAACCTCACTAGAGGTAGTCCCATTGAAAGAAACAGTCTGGGACCAACCCTCAAGATAACTCTGCAGAAACCCGAGGGCGAGGGCCGACTGAAGGACGATAATTCGGTTAAAACCTTCCTTTATTTATTTATTTTGTTTCTTAATACCACGGAACTTCACAACGATCGCCGGCGCATCGAAGAGCTTCTGACCGGACCAGACCTGACAAAGTTACTGCCCCTCCTCACGAGGACGTTTGCCAGCCTGGTGGGCTCGAATCTCCGGCCATGTGGGCTCGAGAGCCCGAAGAAGAGGTTGATAGAAATCGCCTTTTGTTTCGTACTCAACCAAATTGTGCTCCGAAGAGACATTCAACTTTACGTTTGGTTGGACACATGCTACAAATTTAGCGGTGTCATCGCGACCACTCACTACGGTCTCTCCACACTGGTTTTACCACTCCTTCGCCGTCATCTTCCGACAAAAGGTCAGACCTGCCTGATTTTATTCTTCCGTTGCCGAGAAGACAGTCAATTTATTTATTTACGGACAGTAGTTTTTTAATTTTAAACGTGTACAATTTACGTGATGATTACAGAAGCATTCATTTATTTTAATTTCATGTGCTAATTCACACTTTCAACACGAGGCCTTCATTTATCGTGCTCACCCAAATTAATTGGTGTAGATATCATCACCCCTATTCACGCAATGAGTCCATAGTTCAACGTTAATCGAGCGATTGAATTCGTAATTCGAAGAATACTAGAGCTAGACAGTCAGTGATAAAAGTTGTAACTAGCACCAATATATTGCTATTAAACCTTCCAAATCGCGTACTCGCGGCCACTGTTTTGAGAATTAACCAAATTTTTAAATTATTAGTTAGTTAGGTTATATGTTACTCTGCAATGTGATGACGCGACTAATAAATAAATCAAATGTTTGTCAACTCGGCCAATCAATACTTTTCAATGTAATTGAAGGCAGATATAACCGAAAGAAGAAACCAATAAAGCTCAGCATGTACGAAATTTCTTAACAATATTGAAGAAAGCACTTTCGAGTAGCGACGATAAACGACGTGCAGTTTATTCGAGAAGATCCAATCTGGAAAAGCAATGGTTCCTCGTTGAACATCGTTTCCAAGATTCTTCGTACAATAAAATAGGGGGGAGCCGAAAGGGAAGGAAGACGCCATTCGTCTGTTATAACAACGTTGTCGAAAATGCTGGGAAGACCTTCCAACCACTCGAGAAAATTGTAAACGTTTCGTTTTAATCGATCTCTCTCGACTCCGTGTCCAGAGAATTCCGACCCAATGGGGGGACGAAGAAGGGCGACAGGGAAACTCGTTTTACTGCTTGACGAGAGAGTTACAGGTTAGTATAACCGGCTCGGAATGAATGAGTTTTCCGTCCTTGCACGCACAAATGAATTAACGGAGAGAAGCACCCGGCGGCAACAGAGAATTACCGCTCTTCACAACGTTAATCGCTTTGAATGAGTTCACCAACTGTATAAGACCCTTCAGACCCTTTTCATTCGAACAGACGCACCAATCAAAATCAGCAGCAAAACCATTTATGACGGAATGAACTTAATTTTCATTATTCGGGGTTTTTTTTTACGCGCAACGGATTAAGGGTTTCTGCGTTTGGCAATTAAATGAGAATGGTCGGAGCGGAGTTCAAAACGTTTCTATAACAAAGAGCAGCAAGCTCTGCTGGAACAAATTCGGGAGTACGGGCCTTTCTGGACGAGTTAACATCAAACGGAAAGCAATTATGACTTGAACATATACGAACGCACACCTGTCACTGACGCCGAACAAATAGAACGCAAGAACGATTTAAAAAGGGGTGCGATATAACCGCACATTTATTCGTGAATCACGCTTTTTTCGAAATTCAAAAGGAGGGGGTTATCGTTCAAAAACCGTCGGGTATGAAAGAGCAACTAAGCGTCTCAGGCAAGTTGGGTAGCTAATCGAATTTTGCTGAATTACCGAGAAACCACCAGAAGATAAAATTCTCTTCCTTCAATTCTCTTCAATGGGATCGTTCGATTCCTAAGGTTGTTTTAAGTTCACATTTAGAAGATCAGGAACAAACTAAACGCAAATGCCCTGGAAGCTGGAAACAGGAGCCGGTAGCAACATTTGAGTTAAACTGTTCAATACGAAGTAGATTTCCAATATCATTCAACAGTCTATCGAAAGAGAGTCTTGGCCCAATCCCAGAGTGCTGCGCTCCTGTGGATCACCCAAAGCCTATGAGATCAGTTGGTATGTCCTTTTGAAACTTGCAACCCAAGTAAATAGTTAGATCAGGTGGGAAACCAGATTAAGGGCCGTTTTCACCGAATGCCTCGATCTCGTTTAGAGTCGATTAACAGCACCTAACCCGCTCCCGCCACAACGAGCGGTGCGTAGCAACACACAACTTTCCGCCACCCCCGTAATTTCAAACACCAGCTACATATGCGGGCGCTATATCTTCGTTCAACACATTTCTACAGAAACATTTATAGAGAACAAAATGAAGGGACAAGTTAGCTGAGAGTACTCCGAAAGTTTGATCGAAATCGTTAGAGCCGTTTGTGAGAAAATTGGAATACCGATAAATTAATATTCGACAAATCTCCCTTTCTGTGTTAAAATGGTTTATATCTCCATTTAACAGATGGATACAGAGATAATTATGCAGAACGAAATTTAGATTAGACACATTTAGATTTTTATCTCTGTTCAATGGACTGTCAGAGGAACATTTATTGAGAACAATATGTAGAAATTAACTATTCGAAAACATCTTTAAAGTTTGGCGATAATCGTTGAAGCCGTTTTGCCAAAAAGCGTAAAAAACCTATTTTTGCTTCATAGGCCTGTATCTCCGTTCACCGTATTTTCATTGGGATATGTACGGAGAAGAAAAGTTAGGTATTGATTAGTAGAAGATAATTTGGAAGTTTAATCAAAATCGTTAGAGCCGTTTTCGAGAAAAATGCAAAAAACCCTAGTTCAGCCATTCTCCCGCAAATCGAACTACAGACACACACGCACAGACCACGCTCCAAACTTAGGTTTTTTAGACTCAGTAGGCCTCAAAAAGGTGAAGATCTGTTGAAAACCCAAATTTTTTTTTCTGACTCGATTACTATACTTTCCTTCCCTTCGGGTAGCGGAAAGTAAAAACGGCCTTCACCAGATTGGGTTAAGCTGATCAAACCTCAACCGCAAAAAATTGGGCGGTTTGGCCCGGTAAGCTCCTATTGTTCTTTATCATATCCTGATATTTGTTCGCCATTACCGCGCCGTCGAGTATTCTCTTCTATTATTGTGAATAATTTACACGTTTTTGATTAATAATAACAATAAACAAAGATGCTGTTTGCAAGTGCGCAGTTATTTCAGTTGCTTTTCCACTACGATGATAGTCTATTGTTAGGTTGTCATCACACCCGGCGCTTCAGAGCGTTCCGACATCCTCAACATATGAATTTAAATTCTGTTGCGAAAAGAATTACGATTGTATTTACTTACAATTACAAGTTGTTAAAATAATTAACGCGTAAAATATGTTTTGAGCAGTTATAGAAAAACTCTAGACGTCATATCGCCGTCAAAAACCCCAAACGGAAAAGGCTTATCTGGCCGGATTTAAAAGCAGATAGGGAGGAAATGTCAAATAATAACACACTTTTACACACAAGTTAGGGTATTAAACAATAGTCAGTCGTCTTGTTTATGTACTTCTGTTTATCTAGTATGACAATGACGTTTCCTTTGTCTGCTTTTGTCAAAATTAAATAATTTTTGTTGAGTTTGGTCCTAATGTGTTTACCTGTTTGTACGTCTTTGTGGTCCGTCCTGTTCTTTGTGTATTCTTTGATAGTTTGTTCGATTTTGTCCGCTATTTTGTGGCGTATGCGTTCTTGGTTTTCAATTGGTAGGTATTGTATGGCTGTCTCAGCGTCCAAGATGTTCGTTTCAATTTCTTTTTGTAAGTCAGTTGAAGGTAAGTTATGTTTGAGTCCTCTTTCTAATAGTTGCGATTCGTTGTCAGTGAATTTTACGTCCGTCAAGTTAACTGTTCTACTATGAAATGTTGTTGTGCGTTTCGAGATAGGGTCTAGTTTCTTCTTGAGTTTGTCGAGTTTTCTGTCCATATTCTTGTATTTGTTAGTCATGATTGTATTCGTCTTTGTACGTAGGTAGTCTAGGAAGTCTATGAATATGTCGTGTAAGTTATTTTTCGTCATTATGTTGGCTGATTCTAAGTGTATTTTGTATATTATATCCCTCCATACCAATACAAGAAACCATTGATATACTACAAACCAAACTAAGACAAATAGACACGACCACCACTAAAAACGTTACCAACCTCACCAAACTGACACTCGGACAAAACTACTTCCAATTCAACAACAGCATATACAAGCCAAAAGATGGATTAGGTATGGGAAACCCTACCTCGTCCATATTAACTGAAATATTTCTACAACATTACGAAGAAACTCACATCCAGACCTTAATGACAAAACACGATATTAAACACTACGCCAGATATGTAGATGATATCATCTGCGTATTAGGCCGCGATAACACTGACGACATACTAAAGGACTTAAACAATATCCACCATAACATCCAATATGACATGGACAAAGAACAAAATAAAACCCTTAATTACTTGGACCTGAAAATCCCACGGTTGGACAACGAACTACAATACGACATTTTCAGAAAACCCACTGCCACCGACACGACCATACACTTTACATCAAACCACCCACAACAACATAAACTAAGTGCATTTAGACACATGATACGGAGACTAAAAACTATCCCACTACCCGCACAAAATTACAAAAAAGAACTTGATACTATCAATACCATCGCAGTAAATAACGGTTACTCCAAAAAAACGCTGCAAATTATTACACAACGGTTTATTATTCGGATAATCAGCTTGACCTAGCATTAATGCTCCGAGACCCATCCTGTTCGATTCAGCATCGAAAAATATCATAATGAAACCCAAAAAAAGGCCGAAAAGAACTGAATCGTAATATTAAAATAAACAAAAAAACACGAAAGTATCTAGAAAAAACTGAATTTTAATATGAAAACATGCACGCTAAATACTAATATCAAAATTTAACCAAAAATCTATGAAAAAAACATAATGAGAATGAAACGAAAGAATCTAAAAAAATTGAATCGTATTAAAACGAAAACGTCGGGGAAATTGGAAGAGTAAGGCGAATGGGGAGAGACCGGTCGTTGGGAGGGAAGCGAGCGGGAGGCCGCACTCGCTCGCCTCGAGAGCGGTTGGTTTTTAATGAGGCGGGCGGGGCGGAGGGAATTCAAACGACGAAACGCTTGTAGCTCCCGCGTTGTACTGCGTTTCGTTAATTTTGTTAACCGTTTTTTGCCCATTACAACCACGGGCTTCGTCCGATCGGATTGCCGAGATGGCGGGCACAACTAGATACCAAATCGGATTTTTGGGCGAAAGAACGAATTTTTTAGACCACGTTAAAGGCACAAAACGGCCCGGACGGCGGACGGGGGACGGGGGACGGGGGACGGGGGACGGCGGACGGACATTGCAAATTTGGAATCTCCATGTCTTGAAACGTAAAGTATCAAATTTTGAGGGGGGGTTGTAAAAAATTTTTCGTGACCGAAAACATAGGGTTATTATTCAGAATGAATAATAAACCAAAATAAACAAATTATTAAGACAATACGAATCCAAAACACACGACTCAAAAACACAGAATACACAGACCTTAACAAGACGCTGCACATTCACGTACACAGGACCAAAAACATACGGAATAACTAACATCCTCCGAAAGGAAGGTATACAAATCGCATTACGTACGGACAACACACTTAGAACCAAACTAACTACAAAGACTGAAAAGACAGACCCACTCGACCAAAGTGGGGTATATAAAATAACTTGTACTTGTACAAACGCATACATAGGACAGACAGGACGAAAAATACGGACCAGATACTCAGAACACATTAAATCTCTTAATAGGAACAAAGACGATTCAAACTTTGCTAACCATCTCAAAACAACTGGACATGAACCTACCAAAATACAGGACTGTACCACCTTACTACACAAACAATACAAAGGACGAAAACTGAACATATTAGAAAACATGGAAATTTACAAACAAAAAAACTTCAATGGACAGATCATAAATGAACAAATCAACACAAAATGCGACACCATATTCACACCACTCAAAACATTACACAAACGAAAACAACCAACTGACGGATTTACAGACCACCCTACAGAAAAAAGACGGAAATTCCACAATTGACAGATCATTCAAGACGATCCATTCACCTTAGGGGTTTTCCCCTGAGGTACACGACCTCCTCACCCCGACCCTCCATCATCCCGTTTTACCTGCCTTTCATATATAAAGACCACGACCAACTGACTGACTCCAGTACTGACTTAACGGCCAGACGATGATGTCTTTACATCGAAAGCGCTTGCCACCAGCAACACACCAGCCAGAGGAGACGGACTCACCTAACAGATACGTTAACTTTAATAATTTGCCTTCTGGCGGACATAACCCTATTGTTTTTCTAGATACTTTCGTTTTTTTTTTTGTTTATTTTAATATTACGATTCAGTTCTTTTCGACCTTTTTTTGGGTTTCATTATGATATTTTTCGATGCTGAATCGAACAGGATGGGTCTCGGAGCATTAATGCTAGGTCAAGCTGATTATCCGAATAATAAACCGTTGTGTAATAATTTGCAGGGTTTTTTTTCTCCAAAACGGCTTTAATGATTTTGATTAAATTTTTTACATTGATAGCTTCTAATAAGGCAATCATACCATAAAATTCCCATTTGCGGGAAGAGGACGAGAGCCGCACAATAAAACACCAAAGTTTTTGACGAAAATCGATTTTAGCGCGATTCTATTTCTTTTAAACTTGGCTGAAATGTAAAACAATTGGAGTGGTAGTCCAATCCAATACCGATAGAGTGAGCGTTTAAAAACGTACATAAGATATAAGGGAGTCACTCCAGGAATTCCGGAATTTCAACTACCGCCGTTTCGCTTATACCAGTTTTAAATGTTTTTACCCAATAACTCTGCAAATGTGATCACTATCTTCTTCAAACAAATCGTGTTTACGGCCTCATCAATTCTCTGTGTACCAGTTGCTCAATAATGGCCCGGGAAAGAGTGCAAGCAGCACAATAAATTCGAGAATTGTTGTTTGCGGTGTCCCTTTCTACCTTGAAGTGACGTTTGACCAAGTTCCAATGAATTGACTTAGAGCTTAGGAAAGTTGTGTGTTGCAACGCGCCAGATATTTCAGATTGAGCTGTAGCCAAGACAGGTTCTTTCGACAACAGAGATTTTTTACGATCACATAAAGCGCATTTGGCTGATTTCCTTCATTTTCGCCTAGCGCACTCCATTTTTGAGGAGAAACGAGCGTTAAGATGCAGGGGAAAATTGGCAGAGTGGGCACGAAGAGCTGAGCTCTGAAGAAAATTCTCAAGCTTTTCAATGTTTGAGACATATTGAGATGGCACCTTTCACAGAAATACAAATCAGGATGGCGAAGTGACAGCTCAACTATTTTTTTCTCTGATCAATCTGGTGAGCTCTGAGACTAAAAGTAAGCTTTAAACAATCTGGCGCAAGTTCAAAAGAAGTACTAATGACGAAGCCACGGAACGCGCGGTCGATTCTTTCGCTGAGATTGAAAGGTGCAAAATTAGTGTGAAGTAGTGAAGTGAAAACGCTGTGTTCGGGTGACAACGTGGGCACACACGAACAACTGAAGTTCTCTACGTGTTACCTAAATGATTCCAATGCGGAATGAAACTTTTGCATGGAATCAGTATGTAACAATGCAACACGAGCGACGGCTCCGATCAGCCAAGGCAAATTAGAAAATAGATTTGGAACGCAGAAGTGGCTACAATAGGGGTAAACAGGACTCTTTCGTGCTAAATGGGCATTGTTAAATCGTATCTCAACTTTTGTAAATTGTGTCACTAGTACTCTTCTTGGTTAAATTTTCTAAAACTCGCGAAACGATACGAACTTCCCTTGCCGCAGATATTGATTCAACCGGCGTGGTGAAGTAGAAGAGAAAGGTGGTCAACCTATCCGGCGAACAACCAACCATCCATTAGAGAACTCGCTAAGGATGAAAGATGATGAAGGAAGAGGGAGAACAATGTGACACAGATGGGGCCACCATCTAATGACAAAGAGATTGAGAAGACGCCACTTGAAGGTCGGGACAATAGACGTCGGGAACGATTCAAAACCGCAACCAATTTTTCTTCTGGCTCATATTTGAACCTTTCGAGTACTGAGAGATTTGAGAGAGCAAAACTCGACGTGAAATATCATAATGAGAAAAAAAAATGAAAAAAAAATAGGAAAATTACTGAAGTGACCTGCGACAAACGAGTTGACAGTGGAAGGTAAGTTGAAAATAACTGCGGAAGAAGTTTCACTAAAATGAAATTGGAGGATGCAAGGTTATCTCAAAATCAAAGAACCACTCAGTTTTCTGAAATACAAAAGCTCTAGGACAGACCTTTTCTTTGACCATACTTTTGGCCCAGCCCACAAAATAATCACGTAGAACCGTCCAGTACCATGAATATAAAACTTATTACGAACATAAATCGCTCTTTCTCTGGCCCCAGCCGCCATGGCTACTAACGGACACCACACAATCCTAAAATAAAAAGTTAAAACCAACGAAAGGCGTGTCCAAGACACTTGACAGACGAAACCGAATTCACTCAGCACAATGGGTCATAGTTGCAGTACCTGTACCAGATATAATCGTATTCTGTGAGATTGAGGAGAGCGAAGGTGAGAATTGAGTCACGGGAAAGGGGTCACAGGAAAATCCACTGAACTTATAAAACACGTCGGCTCCAGAAATACTAATCCTTGTGCTCGGCAGGGCTTGTAATAATGAGAAAGTCTATTGAAAAAGGTAGTTCGGAGTTTTTTTCTTTCTTTGAAAATGCATTTATTGAATAATATTTATTTACAAATTTATAACATTAAATGATCAATATGCTACGCAGCCCTTTGGGTAATACCCGCGCTGGGCTGCGGAGTACCTTTGGGTCAATATCCTTGTTGTATTAACAAAATGAAATACAAAGTATAGTATAAATAGCATATGGCATAAGTTACACTGAAAGTAGCAGTCCTTTAGTTCATTTTTGAACCTATCTAGTGTCACGTTTGTCGATATAAATTCTTTAGGTAGTTTATTATATAAGCAGACCCCATTGGATGAATAAAACCTCTGAGCCGAAGCAGTATTTAGAGGCGGCGCTATTAACGTAATTTTTTCACCACTTCTCGTGGTCCTTTCAATTAAATTTTCCACTTTCATTCGAATATTTTAAATAATTCGTCGGAAGGGAATCTCTTAGGTTTTTGACATTTTATGTCTTAACTTTGCTACATAAACTCGAAAATGTAACTGCGGAGGGGTTACGGAGAAGCGTCACGAAATGTTTAACCCGAGTTGCAAGCAACAGCCCCTGTGGCGTAATGGTTAAGGCATCAGTCTCCTAAACCGGGGATTGTGGGTTCGAGTCCCACCAGGGTTACGATTATTTTGTGTTTTTGACATTTTGTCTTTACTTTGCGTCACGAAATATTTGTGTTGAATAAGCTTGGAAACGTCTGTTACAAAATGTAACGCTTGGTAACATCACACGTTTTAATAACCTCAGTGACTAAGTGATGATGTCAATTGCAATTGACACGGCCATTATATCGAAACCATCAACGAGCACAATCAAACGTAGTTATCATTGCATTGAAAAAAATAAAAATAAATAAAAGACGTAAAATGTTCCTGGTGGTTGCGTACTTGTACGAAAGCTGTAACCACCGTTTGTGTAAAGGTTTCTTTCGCGCCCGCCATTCCCCCCCCCCCCCAAGATCTTTTCACGTAATTTTTGAGTTGAGAATTTTAAGGAGGATTTTAATCAACAATTTTTGAGTGATTATAATCTGTTGAATTTTATTTTCATGCGCAGTACCCCAACCCACAATTCCATAAATAATCAAAGATTGTATTAAAGCAAAATAAAATTGTCTCTTTAATTTTTGCGACATAAAATTTCTGACTTCCCGGCAGATAAGGATAAGTCTCGGAAGCTTATTGTTCAAATGATTAATGTGTGGGTCCCATTTTAAGCATTGATTAATAGTTACTCCTAGATAATTAGTTAGGGCAACTTGAGCAACAGAGGGACAAGTGCAATTTTCTGCACAGTTTGTCTGTACATGACAAACAGTTTCTTGAGACTCAAGTTTAAAAAGCTCCCCGTTGGAAAGACTGACCTGGTTGAATGAACGTGATATTAAACATCACCTTGAATTCCTATGACACACCATTTCAATTTATAAGATTGCAACTCAATATCTTAAGGCTAATTTTTAGAAGTGGTTTATATTTTAGACAACTGCGTATTACACGTTCGCGTGACGACAAACGAATAGTCTATAGACGTAAAAAACCCAAAATATTTTATACCTGCATGAACGTACATAAATTGGGACAAAAGAAAACCCATTATCCATCAGAAACGAGTTTCCCTTCAACTGCAGCAAACAGCTTGGTAAGCCGGACTGATATTCGCTCGTTTCGACATAGTCGAAAAAGGGACACATAAATCATCGCCGCCGTCCAAAGCGTGATTTGCTCCGTCACCATTTATTACAGGCCCTCTCTCCCGCTCTACAAATCAACATGACGGGGACGATACGGAAATGGGCACAGAGAGCGGGATCATCGTTCACAGCCCAAATGCACTCTCCGCTTCAGCAGGTAATTCGTAAGACCGTTGACGTTCCCTCTCCGAACTAGCTACGTCGCTACGTAAAAACTACCTGCATTAACGGAAACAATCTGAAATTCACATTGCAGCTTCCGAAATTAAAACAAAAAAAACGAATTATGAATGAAATACATATCCGCTTTTCAATATCAGCCTTGAATAATTTATAGCGGAAGAAATAACGTGAAAGGAGCGCTCCGTTTGATGAAGGTCGGTTTTCGGCGAGAGTTTAGAATAACGAAGCTTGAAATTAACTAAATTAAGTTGGACGAATCAATAATGAACGAACAGCTAAGAAAACTGGGGCGGAGATTATTTGAGGGAGGCATCAGCCACAAGACCTCTTCCAATTACGCAGCAAATGAGATGTAACAGATTGCAGGGAAAATTATCCCAGAGATTCAATTAACGATTCGATAGAACTAAGGTGAAGTATTGATCCAAGATAGAACGGACACTTAAAGGAAGTTGTAATTGAACGTTGCAACGATTTTCTACAAACCACACACACATACACACGTTTTACAATCCTCAATCATAATTACTGATCGGCGGGCATAATTAGCTGGGTCTTCGAACAGAATATCCACCTAACGATACTCTCAACCCTTTTGTTGGTACCTGTGGAAAGTCCAGCTCCTCAGTTATTTCCAAGTGACGACACATTTCCCCTGTCCTGGACTTTCCCATCTATCTTTCCCACCCCTCAATTTTAGATTCTTCTTCTCAACAGACAGCTCCTTCCAAGTCAGCCATCATTCGGCTCTCGCGATACAGTCGTCTCCCAGTTCTCCCAACAATTCGTCTCTCCGCTCGCCCTACTCCCAACTCAACTATCTTGTTCTCTGTGCGCGAGTATATACTCATATTCAACCAGATATTGCTATTCAAGTGTAATACACTCCCCACGTCCCACCATTCTCACAGCACGCCCCACCATCCTCACTCACGCTCACCACGTTCATTTATTCCTCAGTTTCAAGCTCCCTCATTCAAAAGCTCAATATGGGCCCTCGTCCGAACTCTGCAAACTGATTGCTAGCTCAAAGTGCTACATTGAACAGCACAGAGCTGATGGTGTGGGATGGGCGTGCATATAAACTTGTGCACATTCGATCCGTCAAATGGAGGTAAGCCCATCATGTGCTGGGTTTTGTCACCCAATGGTGCGATCACGTCAAGCTGCAGATGGCTGAGGAAAAGCCCAATTAATCGATTTAAATAGCCAACCTACAACACGCATTGGTGTCCACAGGCTCCTTCTTGATCAGCAAGTCCAGTACCTAGGAGGGGTGAAATGGGGTTTCAACCAAGACCTCCTATCATTAAAGGGGCAACAATCGCCTAAGTGCCAGTAATTATCAAGGCCACTTGGGGAGTGTGTTACTGTGACATGATCCTGATGTAGAAGACCATCTACTTATGGCGTGATTCGCCACTGTCCCATTGTCTGGAGTAGCAAAAGCACGGTCAATCAATCCCGTAGAGTTGCGCTCCAGTGGATCACCAACGCCTATAGGACAGTATCGACCGAAGATCTCCACGTGATCAGTTGATTTGGCCGTTGACAAGCAGAGTGAACAGGAGCGTCCTCCACTCTGGACGCTCTTGCGTCTGCACTCTGGACTCCGTGCAGATAACTCTATTGAAAGACAACATGCCACCATTGATGCATGGGGATTAGAGAAATGGCAAGGCCAAACATCCATGAATGTCCTGCGCCTCCAGTGCGAAAGAAACAAGAAAACACGGGGTGCTACACTGCAGTTCGTAGATCAGTGAGCGATGGTTGTTAGCAAGCAGCCAAACCCACCAGCATTGACTGCTACTAAGCACGCCTATAACCCTTTTCGCCTAGTTTATGAAGGTCATGGCAAAGAAATGTGGTGACAGTGGCGATATATTCCTTTGAAAGTTGCCACTCAAGTTTCCCAGACGGTACGGATTCCTCAGAGTCGTACATTCCCGTGGCAACAGCACTCCACTGAAAGGCGGGCAAAATGCCGTACTTCCGCGGGTCTGGGTTTGGTGGATGCTGAGTGAGTGGCCAGCCTCTTGCATGATAGCGAAACCTAAACCTCCTTGAGACTCTACTTGGGTTCAGGAACAGTAATCTTTATAAGTGAACAAACCTTTAGACGTCCTCTGGTTCGTTCCTCATAGATGGGAAATTTTGCAGCAGAACTTCAGATCATACTTAACATAGTGCTGGTGTTGGGTAGTCTGTAAGACCTCCTTGTTTTTTAAAATTTATGCTTATTCGGTTTCGTAGCTACCTCTACGCTATAAACTTGAAGCAAGGAAAACTGAATTGGTCCTGCACTGGACAACTACATTTATTGATTTGCTCGTTATATTGTGACGTGAGATAAAGCGAGGGAGGGCACAAATTACCTAAAATACCAATACGTGATTCGATGAACAGATATATAGGTCTAAGCGCGAAGAGTTTTTTCTCTACTTTAGTCGCGTACACTTTTACAATTCATTCAAGCAAGAACTAATCACACTACGGTCTCTTCCGCACTTCGAGCTCGAAGCCCCCCTATGCCAGATTAATGTTTGAATTAAGGCGAGAACGGTGGTTTCAACTCGATTGAAGATATTGTCGACTCAATCCATTTCAAATGATTGTACCGTCAATGCGTATCGATCACAACTCTCTATTCGACCGAGAATTATACGCAGCGAACCCTTCGCAAGTGCTGGCTGAAAAACAATTTTCAGCACGTGCTCTGTCTGCTCAACGGATATAAGCGCTCAACGATTAGATCAATAGGCCGGGGGGTGAGGAAAATCGCCGAATTCACCGGGGAAAACGTTGTGAGTTGAGTCGCAGCGGATGTTTTCAATGGCGCTTCCTTCCTTTTTTTCTGTGCCACTGCATATACCGCTTCCCCATTTCGTGAAAATGTTACTCTCTCATAGTTACTTAAGGCGCCGAACACTTTGCAGTACCACGAAGATTGCGATTAGTTTTTACACAAACGAAATCATTCTAGAAGAAGACTATTTCAATCCTTCGCCTCACCACAATTGCCACCAAACCTTAGTGGTTCTCGAAATTTGCCCTCTCATGAGTCGCTTCCCAATTAGCTCTCAACTTCACACGAAATCATTCCGAATTCCACATTTCCCAGTTACGTCCCCCCTCCCCCCCCACTCTTCCAATCCACTCCTCGCTCTATCCTGGCTCGACATAATCCCCACGACTGTCTCACACCACAACTTTCTCCAAGTCATTAAGTTGTGCGGTGTTAACTGTTGCTCACCTCACACCTTCTTGCTCTCGCTCCTCCCCGAGTCAGAAACTCCAACTTCCGAAGTGAGTAACTTCAAACGTTATCGCCTCGAATACGATTGTAAACAAAAACTCTATTCCCTCTAACATTTAGTCGTTGCCTGTCCTGTCACTCCGACACTCTTCCCTCATACCACTAAAAGCGTACGAACAAATATTTTCTAGAGAGAGGGAGAGATAGATAGATAGATAGAGATAGTGAGAAAGAGAGAAAGATGAAATATGTATTATAAATTACAAAACAATTCAACTGGTAAATAGCATTGTCTGACAGAGGCAGAGCTGTGTCGCCCAACAGGGGCTTCTAATGATTTTAATCAAGTTTTAATTTACATTATGTGTTGGGCGCACGAATGAGGGAGTTCGAAACTGAGTAAAAGAACGGGGTCTGCGAGATGATGATGGTGGGGTGTGGCGTGAGGGCGGTGGGGACTGTATTACACTTGACAGAATAGCGACATCCGGTTGAGCATAAGTATATAAACGCAAACAAGGGACTCCCAATACATGTGAACTAGTGGAGGGAGAGGGACATAAAGAGAGAGAGAGAGAGAGAGAGAGAGAGAGAGAGAGAGAGAGTTGATTTCAGAGTTGCATGAGCTGAGAGAGGAATCGTCAGAACTGGGAGACGACTGTTGTTTGTGAGAGCTGAAGGATGACTGTCTAAGAAGGAGCTGTCTTAAGTTAACGTACCTGTTAGGTGAGTCCGTCTCCTCTGGCTGGTGAGATACTGTGGGTGAGCTCTTTTGATGTAAAGACATCATCGTTTGGCCGTTAAGTCAGTACTTAACGTAAAGACCACGACCAACTGACTGACTTAAGCACTGACTTAACGGCCAGACGATGATGTCTTTACATCGAAAGCACTCACCCACAGCATCTCACCAGCCAGAGGAGACGAACTCACCTAACAGGTACGTTAACTTCAGTAATTTGCCTACGGGCTGATCTAACCCAATCGCTTTAATACCTGGGAAAAGATAGTTGGGAAAGTCCAGGATAGGGAGAAATCCCTTGTCAATTGGAAATACCTGAGGAGTGGGACTTCCACAAGTACAAACAAAAGGGTTGAGATAGAAAGGTGTTTGGAGAAACAATGACTTTCTGTAAGGGACAGGGGGATATACTGTTAAGTGCTAGTGGATATTCCAGATGTCAAAGACCCAGCTAATTCGGTCTGCCGAACAACATGTGTTACCTTCTAATAAAAATATACATTAATCTCAATAGCATTAGGTTAATATATTATGGGTTAAATTGATTAGCCATGGAGCTATGGATTTAAAAATAAAGGAAAAACCGCTTCAACTTGCACCATACATACGCGCTACGTAATGAAGTGGAGCAATTTTCGCATCCACACTGGATAATCCGGGTATATATTCGTTTTTACTTTACCCAAATGGTAAGGAATGTATTGCGATCGTGTAAAAAAACGTCATCCGCGTTTGATGAATTCGACTTAAACTCCAACTCATTAAAATCTCCAACTACGGAGATCACGGGATGACAAATCGGAGTTTTAACTGGAGAATTGACACATACGCACTGAGCACAATGAAATAACTTGACAGCATTACCCCAAAGATGCTTCACTGAAGGAACAAAGTCTTAGAAACAAAGTACAGATAAATCTAAGCCGGGGATATATTACTTCACACTCCCCAAGCAATATTTCAAGAGTATCGCCGCAGATAATCACGAGCCCCATAAAAATTCCGTATCGCTGGGCACAAAACCGACAAAACTGAAACGAGAAAACAAAGAAGCCAAGAAAGTCGGGCCCGAAGGTAAGAAAATAACAACGGAAAGGAAGGCAAACGTGGAGAGAAAATGAGATTTTGTGAATAAGTGAAACAGAAATCAGTTTTGAAGACAATCTCAGGTACCATCTGATTAAAAATCCAACAAGTCACGCTATCCCCTTCGAGAGTGGAAAGTGTTGCACATCTAGAATTCAATTTAGACATCCCATTCACCCGGTTCCTACGCTCAAGCGTTTTTCCTCCTGAAGCCCCGTCAGTTAGACAACGTTTACTCGAGGCCTTTCGTAATTTACAGAAGTCAGAAGAAAAACCTCCGCCCAATCGACCGCGTAAAAAGAAAAGTTTCTCAGATTACCGCCCTAATTTACCTCGAAGAAGAAAAAAAAAAGAGGGACGGGGGAATGAAAGAAGCGTGGGTTTGGTAGTGGGAGCTGCGGTGGCGTTCGCGCTTAGGAGACTACATAGCCGTGGGTGAAGGGGTATAACAAGGAGAGCTCAACGGGAGTTTGGGCAAACTCGGTCAATTCGGAGGGAAAAACACGCGCGTCGGCTAAACGGTACGGAGAGTTGAATGGAGCAAACCGCGATGATTAAATGTAGAAACGTGAGGGATGATGCGAGAACCGCAAACCAGCGTGAGGCCGTGTAAATCTCCAGTTGTGCTTAGGCTCTCTCTCACCTCGTTTGACTTGGTCCGAGCTGGGTTCCCTTTTGCATGGAGTGCACGTTTGAACAGGTTAGGCCTAAATTATGTGCTTCAAGAGATCGACTGAAACCCCGCGCGCCTACAACCCGGGATTTATACGAATGCTACTCGACGGTTCCTTTCATCTTCCAAGTCCTCTTAACGAAATGCTCTGACTTGAGCAGTACTCAACATACAAATGACCCTAACATTAATTTCTTTGCTGGCTGTCCAGTCAATCTTTAAGAACAGGTCTGTTTCTTTATTTGATGACTGTACCTAAACCCTCGACGAGGGTTATATTATATATATCACATGCGGTTTCGCTAATATGCAAGAGGCTGGCCTCTGCAGCACCTGCGGAGGTACGGCAAGTATTTGGTCGTTAGCCAGTCTTCCGGTAGAGAGCTGTTGCCCGTGTGTTACCGCGCGGAGGTGACCACCTGAGGAATTCCGTACCGTCTGGGAGGAGTTCTGGTTTCCCACCTGATCTAACTATTCACTTGGGTGGCAAGTTTCAAAAGGACACATCAACTATGACCACGTTTCTTAGCCATCGCCTTCTTCGCGAACTCTGCAAAATGGTTATAGGCTTGCTTTGTAGCAGTCAATGCTGCTAAGTTCGTTTGCCCGCCCAACAACTGTCGCTCACTGTTGTGGAAACTACAGTGGAGCAGCACGTGGCTTCTTGTTTCCTCCGCACTGGAGGCGCAAGACGTGCATGACGGAGAGTCTTTGAGAGAAAGGAAGTGAAGCCGCGAATTGAAGTCACCATGTCCCGTGAGGAACTGGCTCGTCCAATGGTCCGGCTCAACCCATTTTGTTGAAAGACGTTCACGGATATTGGGGAAGAACTCATACGTATCACGTCCCTTTGCCATTTCTCTAACGGCCATTCGTCGATGGCGACAAGTTTCTGTTCTGTGGTGAGATCAGCATGGAGTTCAGAGGGAGAAGCTCCGTTTCACTCTCCACTTGTCAACCATGCACTCAATGGCCAAGTCAACTGGTAAGTGACCAGTGATCACCTGGAGTGCTCTATTATGGGATTTGGTACCACGCTTTGTTTTGTTGACGTTCAAACTAAGTGTATTTGCTGACATCCAGCCAAACATCAATCTCAAGTCAGTGTTAGCTTAGCAAACAGCTCGTCGCAATCATCAGCCATACACAAGACACCGGCCTATCGATGGCATGTCTCCTAATCTATTGTTGAAGATCAGGAAGACAAGGGGTCCAAAAGTGCTACCCTAGTTGACAGGATTGGGCGCACTATCAACTCCATCAACCGTTAACACCTGCTGCCTGCTTTCCAAGTAACTACAAAACCATGTGTGTTTACTACTAATGATACCATTATATTCCTGCGTTGACAGGGCTCGGTTTACGGAGCCAAAATTCAGCAGAACGGTACTGTGTACTCAATACAACAATCCTGCACGTGTTTACGCCTAAGAGCAGATTTTTTATATTTGTTTACTTTCTTTGATTACTGGTAAGCCGTGAACTTCGCCTCAGATGTTACACAACTATCGTTGTTGCCTCCATCCATCACCTGAACCGCCTGCACCGTTTTCGTCTTCCATCTCCGCCATCACTCTCATTCTTGTTACCCATCTCGTCGTCTCGGCTCAACTTCTCCTCTTTATACACATCAGTGGTCAGCAGCATCCACCGAAAATTTCTCTGTCTCCGGCTTTGGTTTCCTACGGTCATCAGCATCCAAAGGAAACCAATATTGTCAAGCATTTGGATTCGGTTCGTAACATCGTCCAGCACACGTTCTTTTAATAACTGTACCAGTGAAGAAGTTTTATTTACGTCCTTTAGTCTATTTTTAATTATCTTTAAGAGACCTTTTTTTTGCTGTTTGCTTCTTTCTTTTTCTTATATAATTCATTCTCAAAATATAGTCTAGTTATTCGTTGTCCAAGAATTTGAAGCCCACCTCTAGCAATTCTGCAAACAGATTACTACCTCGCGCGCACGTAATGAGGTGGATGGAACGTATTGAACGCCAACGCCGCGATGTTAAACGACATGAGGAGAATGCGGAAAGTGAAAAGGACCGCACGCGCCCGGCGAATGAGGAATAACAAATACGCGGTTTTATTTCGCCCGTGTTTCAAACAGATATGTCTCTCATCTTCCCACAAGACAAAACCACGATTCGCCCTTTTCATTACGCCCAATAATTCCCAAAGGGAAAGGAATAACCGCGTTTTCCGAGAGGATAAACAAGGGTGGGCTTACATTTACTCTCGACGCCCGTCTCAGGCAGCTCATCGGTCGCAGGAAGAAACCATCGATCGTTGAATATTCCAAATCCGACGACCTGACTGTTGGGAAGTTTGGATAGGCTCGGCAACTCGCGGTTATTGAAAGTAGATATCGGATCAAGGGATGGGAGTGGGCTCTGTGGGAGCAAAACAGGATCGGCTGTCACAACCGTAACCGAGAACCCGTTCCATACTAACGTACAATAAGCAATCAAAATCATCGGCGGAAAGCTCGAAATAACAATTCCTCAAACATATTTTTCCGCTGAATGTCTAAAGGAGCCAGAAGGCGTACGCATCGTCAAATCTAGCAGCGCTTGCAATGTGAAAGCTATTGGGTCTCTGCTACTGTCATTTCTTACTGTCTCGTTTGGAAATTATTGACTCTGTTAAGTGAAGTGAGCGAAAGAGGTCTCTTGCACGGTCTTTCCATCCGTTAATAAAATGATTCGAATGTCAACGATGCGATCGCCCCATCTTCCCATTCACCTGTCTTTCAACTAACCAATTCGAACGGTTAGGTGTTCATTTACTAACAAGGAGTCATACTTAAGCTTTCATTCATTACACTCTTTCGAGTCTAGCCGACATTTCTGCATAATTTCCAGCTGTCCCAATATTCAACTCATTTAGCGCCTTTAACGTGATCTTTCGTGTCAGTGATAATTTTACATACATTTCCACTAATACTTTACCCGAGGACATATTGTAAAACCCAAACCTTGCTCACGCTTTGCACACTTCCCGAAGTAGAAAGCAGCGGAAGGCCCTGGATTGACATTTCCACAAAGAGAGTAGGAATCAATATTTTATCCGTAAATGAGCGAGTAGCAGTGCAGATGTGGCAGTGGACGGTGAAGCATGTAATCAGTGATAATACGAGGAATCATACACCTTCCCCCTATAATGTTACTGAGGTCATTGAGCGTTGAGCCATGAAGGCATCACGTAAGGCATCTGAGTACAGATTAGTTACGAACGTAACAGGCTCGAACTACATTATTCTACTTAACGAACTATACCATGGCAAGACAATGGCTTGGTATAGGATTTCCAAGTCAAATTAATCCTTTTCGAAACCAAATACATGTTAGGTGTTAAAGCAATTGGGTTATATCCGCCAGTAGGCAAATTACTAAAGTTAACACACAAGCGTGAGAGTTAACAGTTATCAACTCCTCAGTCTCTGCGGAATTCATGCTATCCACTAAATTTAACGTACCTGCTATGTGAGTCCGTCTCCTCTGGCTGGTGAGTTACTGTGGGCAAGCGCTTTCGATGTAAAGACATCATCGTCTGGCCGTTAAGACAGTGCTAAAGTCAATCAGTTGGTCGTCGTATTTATATACGAAGACACTATTTAAGACGTTCCTTTCCCTTCACCTCTAGTGGGTTTCTCCAGGGGTGCATGACCTCCTTCCTTCCCCGATGCTCCACCATCCCGTTTACCTTTCTCTTCATATATAAAGACTACGACCAACTGACTGACTTGAGTACTGACTCAACTGCCAGACGATGAAGTCTTTACATCTAAAGCGCTTGCCCACAGTAACTCACCAGCCAGAGGAGACGGACCCACCTAACAGGTACGTTAACTTTAACAAATACATGTTGTTCAGGCAGTTACACCGCTTATGTTTTCCCATTTTCCATTTTATTACATCCCATTTTCCATTTTATCACATTAAAAAGTGTTTATTTTATTTCGCTTTGATGTGAGTGACGTCAGTGCAGCAGCCATCACCAGCTCCAAGCGCCATTTTTCAATTCATATCAATTCCAACTGTGTGCGTACCACCACATGCCTCGTTAAAACGGCTTATATTCTGTATTCATCGCCATTCACTCACTTTGCAGTGATATTCGCCATTACTGCGCACACGTCATTCTCTTCGGGTCCCAGTATCCAACAATTCGCTGTAAATCAACGTCTACCAGCGCCACACCTGGGCCAATATACAGCCGGAGGCCTATTGAAGCACAAACTTCAAACGTCGAGCGACGAAATCTAGTGCCAAGTACCCATTTATTTTACTTTTGCCCCAGACTTTTTCACGAGCAGTTATTTTTATTTTCAATTTATATTATACGAGCTCAACGATCACTTTATTTCAATACTTTTTGTATTAAACATCTTTGTGTGCAATATCTGGTTGGATAATCATTTCACCACATTGCCACAACGAATATTTTTCCAAATCAAATTAATCCTTTCACGAATGGTGACAAAAACCCCTATTTTTGAGGTTGTATGAATAAAGACGAACATAAAGGATCTTCGTTTGCAGCCATTAAGGTACTGTCGGTTAAATCCATTCTAGGAACATGTGTTCGGAATGATTGTGTTCATGTGGAAAACAGAAGAGGCGGACACTTATGTCAGTTGAAGAAGCTGTTGAAGAGAATAATTTGTAAAAATCACTCTGAAGAGGTAGTAGAATCGACAACCGACAGACTACTTAAGACATTCATTTCCCTTTACCTCTAGTGAGTTTCCCCAGAGGTGCACGGCCACCTTCCTCCCCCACCCCTTCCCAGACGCTCGAGCGTCCCGTTTACCTTTCACTTTCACTTCGAATATAAAGACCACGACCAACTAAGTGACTTTAGTACTGACTTAATGGCCGGACGAAGATGTCTTTACATCGAAAGCGCTCACCCACAGTATCTCACCAGCCAGAGGAGACGGACTCACATAGCAGGTACGTTAAATTTAGTGGATAGCATGAATTCCGCAGAGACTGAGGAGTTGAGAAAAATTTACGCCACATGCGAATCTTGGGCGCCACGAGCGGGGAAAACTGATCTTGATTGATGAAGGGTTAAACCTTCATCTTCGAAGAAGTCAAGCACAATCGAGAAGAAACACTCGTGCAGTAGTCACAGTACATACCGTCCGAGGAAGAAATGCGAGTCTCATTCGTCGTCCCATAATGAACGACGAATGCTGCCCTTTTCGTCGAGTTTTTGACAGAACTGGGTCGGACGTTACCTGACCCTGACAACGAACTACTAATGGACAACGCTAAAATCCATCAAACTGCGGAGGTGAGGCGCTAAATTGAAGAATTTGTGTTCCAGGTTCGTTACCTTCTTTCTTACACCCCCATGCTGAATCCCGTGTAAAAGCCATTTTCGAAAATAAAATACCACGCAAAGAACCACCTGAGTGAACCGGCCGGTAACCCGATTTTGACTGACGTTATTGCTAAAAGCGTCAATACAATAACAGCTACTGCCTCAACCAATTACGTTATGGTCATGATGATGCTGTTGCCTCGAGACCCCACGGGGTGTGAGTTACTTTAACGAGACTTTGTGCCCCATCTCTAATCTTCGCTACCTACTGCTTTTTCCTTGAATGTTCACATGAATTTTGATTGATGTTCACGGCATTAGTATACTTACTTTGGGAGATTAAATACTCTACGGAAATTAATTGTTATGTTGTGAAAAAGAAAAAGGATTAATATGATATGGTTAAAGTCTTATTTTCTTTCGAAATATCTGGTGTGTTGCAACACACAACTTTCCTTAGCTCTACGTTCTATTTAATGAACTCATTTACCACTCAGTTCATTTGGATATGGTCAATAACACTTCACAGCAGCAGGAATCGGTAGCGCATACAGCTCCGAAATTTATTGTGCAGCTCGTACTCATTCCCGGACCATTATTAAGCAATTGGCAGACAGATAATTTATGACTGTAAACACGATTTTTTTTTCAAAGAGGATAATAGCCACTTTTGCGGAGTTATTGGGTAAAAACGTTTAAAACTGGTAATAAGCGAAACGGCGGTAGTTGACATTCCGGAATTTCTGGAGTCACCCCCGTATACCTTATAAGCGTTTTTATACGCTCACACTATAGGCGTTGGATTGGACTACTACACCAATTTTTTTTAATATTCTAGTAACAATTCAGCGGAATTTATAAGAAAAAAATCGCACTAAAATCGATTTTTCGTCGCAAATTTTGATAATTTAGTGTGCTGCTCTCGTCATTTTCCCACGAATGGAAATTTCAGGGTATGATTGTCTTATTACGAGCTATCAATATAAGAAATTTAATCAAAATCGTTAGAGCCATTTTTGAGAAAAAAAATATTGTGTTTTGATCACTATGAAATGTTATATCTGATCAAATGTTTTATTTTGTTGTGTCATCGTACATTGCAACACATACAATACGTAATCGTAATAAACACAACAGTAATGACCAAAATTCAAGCTCTCAGACACACTAAACACATCTCGGGCAACATTTGGGTAGAACAGGTCAACATCGGCGTGAAACGAATTTGCGAATAAAGTGACACGTATTTCTGGCTCTCACTAAGGTTGAATGCATCGATTATGGCACTTCGTGCGCGTCACAGGTAAGGCACGGAGTACACCCCTTTAAACTTCCTTATTCAGGGAGCTCAAGCTACTTAGGTTGAGAGAACTTTATGCAAGAAGTGTGGTCCGCCAGTTATTAAAAAGTAACGAGTTTGCGTTGCCTCCGAATGCTTTCGACACGCGGTTCTCGCGAGGCGGTTTCCTGACTATTCCTTACCTGAATAGTCTGCGGGACTATTCAGAACCCGCTGCGGCTCAAAACTTCTTTCCGTACAATTCCTTCCCAGAAGATTCAAGATCCGTATTAATGGAACAGACAGCCACAAGCATTTTGCAAGTAAAATTTACTTTAAAGATATCTGGTGCGTTGCAACGCACAACTTTCCTTAGCTCCACGTCAACTCACGTCGTACATGGCTGTTTCCACCTACTTAATTCACTTGAACTTGGTCAAACACTTCACGCAGCAGAAAGCGGAAGCGCTTTCAGTTCCGGAATTTATTGTGCTGCTCTACTTATTCCCGAACCATCATTGAACAATTGGTACACAGAGAATGAGGCTCTAAACACGATTTTTGAAGAGGATAGTAATCACTTTTACAGAGTTATTGGGTAAAAACTTTTAAAACTGGTAATTAGCGAAACGGCAGTAGTTGAAATTCCGGAATTTCTGGAGTGACCCCCATATATCTTAAGAGCATAATTATACGCTCACCCTATGGGTATTGGATTGGACTAACAATACCAACTTTCTTTAACGTTCTACCAACATTCCAGCGGAGTTTATGAAGAAAAAACTGCGCTAAAAACGCTTCTAATTGAAAATTTTGATAATTTATTGTGCTGCTCTCGTCATTTTCCTACGAATGGGAATTTTATGGTATCATTGCCCTATCAAGGGCTATCAACGTAGAAAATTTAATCAAAATCGTTAGAGCCGTTTTTGAGAAACAAATTTGGTGTTTTAATCACTATGCTAACTATAGTTAACTTTCAGTGGATTTTGTTCATACCCTTATTTTTGCGTTCCATGGTAACCTGTAGGCTAGATATCAAGTTTCAGCTGATGTTGTCTAAAAACCGCGCTAAAATCGAATTCGTCGAAACTTTCGATAATTTATTGTGCTGCTCTCGTCATTTTCCCACAAATGGGAATTTTATGTTACGATAGTCCTATTACGAGCTATCAAAATAATAAATTACATCAAAATCGTTAGTTTATTGTGCTGCTCTCGCCATTTTCCCACAAATGGAAATTTTATGGTATGATCGTCCTATTACGAGTTATCTAAATAATAAATTAAATCAAAATCGTTAAAGCCAGCTTTGGAGGAAAAAATATTTGGTGTTTTGATCACTATGATGACTGTAGGTAACATTCGGTGGATTTTGTTCATACCCTTATTTAGGCGTCCAATGGTAACCTGCAGGCTAGATAGCAAGTTTGAGCTGATTCGGTACGGTCGTTTTCACTAAAAATCGTTCACAGGCACACACAATGACAGTCAAGAGGTAATTGACGATATTGTAACTCATTCTCCGTCGCGAGCAAAGCCCATTTGGAGAATTAGGCAATAGGAGGTTAAATTTGCGTGTTTTTTTTTCTGTATAGTTGGAAAGATCGATTTATGATGTATTCTGTTGTAAATTTGGATGGGAATAAATAAAAACGATTCGAACACTTAATTTTGTGCTGAGTAGCCTCTAGGATATAACACACGACTTCCAACGTGCTCGAACATCTTCAAATATTCATAATATTTTCTGAAGTAACCCCAAGATTGGGCGTATCACAAATACCGAGCAACATCCCCTGGGTTCCATCGTTTCGGGCGTACGAGCCTCCGGCTATTTCCCAATTGAGTTTTGCGGGTTTTGTTTTGCTCGGCGCAAACCTTGTTATTATACGCGATGTTGCCTCAATTAGCGCTACAGTCGAAACAACGGGTCGAGCGAAAAAGTTGAAATAAAAACGAGAATCGCGTAAAAAGGAGAGTTAAGTAGAAGCTGATCTAATCGCAAGTTCCAGGGCGCCCAAAACGCAATAAATTGCGCGAAAAAGCGTTCATTTCGCGCTTCTTAGGGTCTCGCGAAGGCTTAAGCACAGACAGGAAGCAATTAGGGCAAGATAAAGGACACCGCAAATGCTGTAGGCGAAAAGTCCTTTAGAGGAGTATTTCGCTAAGGGAAGCAACTACGGGGTTTTAATTTATTCTTTAGATCCACGGAGAATCCATTGGGGTGGCAACTACTAAGAGAACGACGGAGTAAAATTAAATACGCGACAACCTACTTCAACTTTTGAACTATTCTGTCGCTCGGTTATTAGAGATGACTCGTGTGATGATTAATTAATTTGAAATACGCGTTAAGTATTCATAGCTTGGGGTCGATGGGACGTGAACGCTCGTCAATCTCCACACAGCGGGAACCAAAAAGTTAGTAAGAAACAATTATTATGGGAACTCAGCGTGAAACTAGTTGTTGGAACATGAAAGCTATTGATGAAGACAAACAGTTGAACGAAGTCATCCTGAAATATGCAGAAGAAACGATCAAGAGCTTCAACCGAATCAGTGGTCGACCATTTTAGGTAGAATCCCTTCGATGAACTCAATCAATAGGAACTAGCCTTGTCAACTGGTTCCCCGACAAGAACTCATTCTGTCACCTGAGTTGTCCTCTGACACCAACACATGTTGGTGATCAAGTACTTACAAAGCGGTTACACCTCGTCATCACAGCTACTCACTTATGACACGTGGTGGTGAGGATCATCATGGTTAACTGTAGGTGTAACTGAGTGGCCTACCACCAACAGTATCCCAAATATCGAATTACCCGAAGTTATGAATGAAGTCCCCCCTTTGACCTCATCAACCTCATTTCAACCCATTCCATGTCAGGTTTTCTTCATTCAACACCCCGATCAGAGCAGATGGGTGGTGTCGCCACCTATGCGAGCAAAATTCACGTTCAGCCAATTATTACGTTTTTTATCATCTGTTTTTCTGTCATCAGCTGTTTTGAGGCGATGAGCAGCGCCGCGAAAAAATAAAAGAGTTGCGTTTTGAAATCGGAGATGAAAAGGCGTTCTTTATTTTACGTTTAATTGAAAACACTATTTTGTGAGGAATAGCACAACAGAAAAAACACACACAACGGAATGTCTAACTGTAAAAGAAAATAATACGAGCTATTTAAAGTGTTTTTACTGTGGAGACAAGCATTGGAGTGATGAATGCCCTAAAGTGATCACTTCAGAGGCTAGGGAAGAAATGGCTAACGGAAGATGTTACAATTGCCTAGGGAGAACTCATAAGCTTGTTCACAGTTCCATTAGAACTTTCGTATTTGAAGGGATTGGACCCTTTTTCAATTACTTCTTTAGCTAATTGTTCTTCTAAAACCTTGTTGTATTTCTTATGAATACTTTCGATTGCTCTGCCTTCTTCAGTTTTGTGAGTGTGTGAATTGTTGAATGACTGTACAGTTAAGCCATCGCCATTTTCAGAAGAGTTTTGCCGAACGAAAATCTGTAAAGCCATTCACAAAAGTGAAGTTTCGAGAATAAATTTGGTATTCATAAAAGAGGTTCTCTCGAAGAGCTCTAACCGAAATATTTTTTGATATTTATTGGTTGCGTACAACTACCGTTTCATCTCGTAACAACAGGGACGAAACGAAATAAGAACCAGTTCGATTCGTTCGATCGTTGACCGCTTAGTCGGATGCCTAAATAAACGTACACGGGTGGACCCCCTGGTGAAGTTAGATATTTAAAAACCCTGCAAATTATTACACAATGGTTTATTATTCTCATGAACAGCTTGACCCAGTATTACTGCTCCGAGACCCATTCCGTTCGATTCAGCATCGAAAAATACTAGTAAACCATACGAAACATGACCTGACTACAATGGAGCTACGAAAACTAAATATTCCCCCAGCGCCTGTAAACGTCTGTAGGCATTTATGATCCGATGTGAGGATGTGCGAAGGAAGTGGCCCTAACCTTCCTCCGCCCCGTCGGGCAAATCGGGACGGGGACTTCCAGCGAACCCTCGGCACTTGACACGATGTTGCGAGTCGAGCAGGCGGGTGGTTTTAATGAGACGGGAGGGAGTACTAACGACGAAACGTTGACTTCTGCTGTAGTTCCCGCGAGTTCTTGCAATTAGTTGACTAATAATTACTGAAATTTCTCTATACGCAGTTGTACACGGCGAGCACAACTAGATACCAAATGGGATTTTTGTGCGAAAGAACGAATTTTTTAGACCACGTTTAAGGCACAAAACGGCCCAGACGGCGGACGGACATTGCAAATTTGAAATCCCCATGTCTTGAAACGTGAAGTATCAAATTTTGAGGGGGGGATGAAAAAAAAATTTGCGCGACCGAAAACATAGGGTAGTTATTCAGAATGAATAATAAACCAAAATGGACCTTAAAACTGAAAATCGCATTATAACTCTTTTCTTTTGAGTTGTGGTGAGTGGAAACACGTTTCAACGAATAAAACGCCAAAAAACGGAGGAAGAACGAGGGCATTTGGGACGCCTCAAAGATATCAAATGGGCGATCAAAATAAGCGAGCAGAATAATTCACGGCAGAAGGAAATGAAAGACGAACGAAAATCTGTAAAGCCATTCACAAAAGTGAAGTTTCGAGAATAAATTTGGTATTCATAAAAGAGGTTCTCTCGAAGAGCTCTAACCGAAATGAGGGGGGAAGAAACCTCATCTGGAGAAGGCTACTTGAGGAATCTCTTTACTTCGCCTTTCTTCTTCTCCAATACTCTGACACTCCCTGACGCTCGAGAGAAGAAGCTATTGTCCTCGCGGACTATAGAATCAGGAACTGTCGGGATGCAAACGTTCTGAAATGCCGATAAAAGTGAGGGCACGGAACTTTTGTGCCCCGACGAAGTAAAAAGATATGTCCGAAGATTACGACTGTGAGTTACACCGAGAATGTAGTAGCGGAGAATATAATACCTCAAACGCTCCTTAGTTCAAGGAGTGCATTTCATTCTCCTCATTCAGGAATAACGCAGCTCTTTAATACTGGATCTACGATGGAATGCATCACACAAACTTCCTCCCACATTCAGCAACTATTATCCATCTACCAGCTACTGCTGGTAGATGACGTTTTATGGATTTGACGCCAGCTTCCCAAAGTGTGGAGCGTGAGGCGGATTAAAATTCCATTGAATGCCTCGAACGGAGCATCTCGAGTAGCATCTTGCATGAAAAATTCTTCCATTTCCTTCAAGTGTCTTACTGCCCCCAACAAATTAGTACTGCAGTCACTGAAAATTGCCTGTGGAAGACTTGATATAAATCTCGTGAGGCAAGCCAAAAATGCTTCTGCACTCATGCTTGTAGCTGCTTCTATATAAAGCGCCTTTGTTCCCATACATAAATCTTAGAAGTGGATGCCTTTCCTTTTAGGGGCTCCCGGATAAGTGGCCCAGCAAAATCAGCCCCTGTATGCGGGAACACAACCCTCGGACACTTGAAACTCTGGCAAGGCACCCCTTTTTGGTTGTGGGTTCGTTGCAGCATTGAGTCACTATACACCGGGTGCACAGAAATATGCGCTTCCTAACAAGCTTCCTCAGGGAGGGCGCCGTGTATGTGAGCTGTACTAATGCTTGAAATATACTAGGGCTTGGAATAAATAATCCAATCAATCTACCATTTAATTGATTATCACTGAGTTCATGTCAACCTGGTAGTGCTTAACGTTCTTGGATTCATTAGACAGCCACAACACCAGCGACGAGCTTCATCGAGTAACCTGCTGTTCCAGGCCGGGGAGGTGGTTGCATCCAGGCCTCGTACGTGGCCCATAACAACCGATCAGCACCTCAGTGGCCTCTTTCTTGTTTTCTCATCCATTTCTCATTTAGGTTTTCCGGTCACCCCATTTCTCTCTCTGACTGTGAAGAACCCTTTACAGTGACGTGCCTTCCAGAACGCCTGGGAAACAGCAGGTCCCCCTGCGCTCCTGACTCTCGTCATACCTCTAGGTATGTCGACGCCAGGCTGGCGTCAGGATTTTTGGATGCCTGGGACGGAGATTCTTTGCTCTTTTATTATTTATTTTTGTTTCTCCGGGCAGGAGACCTCAGCACAGGTACTCTCGTGCTAGGTACTCTTCCCCCTCTTCGTGTATTTTGGAGTTTTCCCATTATTGCCTGGACTGATTGGATCGTCGGGCTAGGTACTCTACTCCCTCTTCTTGTACCATGAAGTTTTCCCATCTGTTCCTGATCCTGGCGGTTCGACAGGGGTTAACGCCTCTCTAGCCCATCCCCGTTTTTAGCGCCTAACCCTCTACAGAGACACATGACAAAACACACGTACGCAAACATACATTCCGAATAATTTACATTCATTCCTTAACTTACATTCATACGGCAGAGGAATACTGAATATTCCGCCCCCTGCATACAACTTATCACCCTAAGCGGTGGCTGGAGGGAGAGTACTCTTTATTGCTCCCCTCCGACCCACCAATCCTGTACTATACCTATCCTAGTATCACAATTGTTCCTAGCCAACACACAAACATGAACTCACTAGCTGCCACCCATGTTGGGGCCTGGGCCTCGCCGTTTGTGCCATTTTCCACTAATGCGTTGAGTCGCCCTCCATACAGGGCACTACCTGTGAGCAGCACCCTTTCTGTTGCATATAGGCTGCATTCTCTCAGTATGTGGCTTGCTGTTTCATTCCTATGTTCGCAGGGGCACTTTTCTGAGCTTCTCCTCCTGAATAGCAGCAATTTACCATTAAAGCATCGATGTGACGCCCAGTGGTTTGGACTTATTCCTGCACATTTTTGCCTCCTCCTTACTTCAGGGAATATCTCATACGTATGTCTACCTGTTTGATCATCGTGTAACGAGCGTCATAAGTACTTTATGGAATCGTTCGCGATTTATGGGAAAACTGGTGAAAAGAGGAAGTCAAAGAGGAGACAATGGTTTCAATAGAGAAGCGTCGAAAAATAAACACACTTTGGAAATGACTAGCGCTAGAATTAAGGTCGACGCGAATAAATCTTTAGAAGTTTTATTTAATAATGTCGATAAATCACGTTCTCAGATCGCCACGTACTGCAGGTTTTGGAACCAGCCACGCCTCACGGCAGTCGCAGTGAACCCAGGTTTCAGGGTCGACTCCTCGTTAAGAGCAAACATTGCCTCCACAATGCTGCTCTCGACTGCCTCTATCTGCTAGGCTGAGAGGTGCTCCGCTGGGTAGCCCGCCCTCATGGAGCCCACCTCCGAGCTGAAAGAGGCTGGCAGGACTTTGCCCCCAACCTCAGAGAAGCGCCACCTTTTTGCCTCTTGGGCTCCACAGGGGCGCTTCCAGCAGAGAGACGCTCTCTCTTCTGCCCCCCTGTGATCCCTCCTACCTGCTCCCTGGCCACTGCCAGGACCCGAGCCTACTCCAGGTTACGAGTTATTTTTCAAGTGAGGTTGAGCGCCTGGAACAGACCCAAGGTGAACGCTTGGAACAGTGCCCTCAAAGGTGAAAACCGGGTGGAAGGTTCAAGTGTGGTTGAGGAGGCAGTTTCTTCTCTTTCCTTGGGAGAGTTTTGTTTTGGTCTCTTGCGCGTGTTCCTGCTTCCCGCAAAAGAGGGTTCTCGTTTTCCGTTTTCACGTTCCAACTCCTGTTTTCGCATTCCGATTCCCGTTTTTGGGTTCTTTTGAAGAGCTTCGAACGAAGAAAGACGATACCTGGTCGCAAGTTCCGTTTATTTTTTTGGCATGCCATAAGTAGGGCCGAAAGAGATTTTAATTTTATTATTATTTTCTCAACTATCCTTTTGCTTGAATTTTGATTGGAAGAAGTCCGTTATTTTTAATTTTAATACATATATATGTCTATCGTCTTTAGTTATTTCCCTTCTGTTTTTATATTTCCAAAATAGATTACTTTGCAGCAACAATATAAGTCGCTTGATGTTTGGTATTCATCCCCAAGAGGTGTTGTACTCAAGATTTTCAGTCCGTCACAACATACATAGCTCGCCGTGGTATGAGGCGATGAAAACTGTTGGGCGCCTGACGTTTTTTGAAACGCAATGCTGTGTCGTACGAATTACTTATTTATTGTTCAGTATTGTCAGAAAAACCTCAACTTGATGTAGAGTTCGGCACAACTGAGTGCTTTCGTCTAAAATTGATTGTCCTTAGCGGTGTCAATACTTGTGACTAATGTCATTAACATTTGGGTGAACAGACTACACGTAATTTCTCAGACGCTTGTATATTCAATCGACCAACTTATAAGGTAGTTTTTCAGTCAGTTAACGTGAACCTGATACAACTAGCGTTTTACTTACCGTAACCAGCGCGTAGGTAATACATTGCGTTTGGCACAGCTCTCACTGGAGCTCCTCGACTTTTACTTCAATTCTGAACCTGACATTTATGGATACTTTCTTCAGATCTTCATCAATGGAAGAGATTTAATATTTATAAATCCTTATCGCAGTAACACTTGACGACAAACATTCGACGAGAAAAAAAAAATTATGCTAGCGACTTCAAAGAGTTTGGAAATAAAGGTCGTCGTGAAGAGCCATACAAATAGATCGAAGGATACGCCGGGCTCTTCAATATCCGGACCTAGGCCGGCGAAGACTGAATACGATAGGATTAAAGGGCTACGCCGGGTATCGTTCTTTTTAGGCTAAGGTTGTTTCTGAAGAGAGGGGGAATTCTATAGAAAACAAATTCTACGGCTACCGGACCGTGAATCATTTTATATTCTTCATCTCATACTCCACTAGGCAGAACAGATTACTCACACGCACGAGTAGCAATCATCTAGAGAAGTGGAAGCTGACAGGTAGAACCGAAACAGCAACCAATGCAAATCGGTGAAATGAAAAGAGCGAGATAGGGAAGGGAAAAGGGTTAAATCAATCTCTGCCGAACATGAAAGGTGGCAGTAAAGAAAAACCCCTCGAAGGGGAATGGAAGCAAAAATCTGAAGAAGAAAAAAAAAATCGAGAACTCCTTTTTTATTCGGATCTTTTAAAATTAACTCTTCTTTTGCGTTTACGTTTTTCAAAAAGTTCTCAATTAGAGTCGTAGGGCGGACTATTTGCGAAAGGAGGTTCTTTCAATCGACAGGAGGACTGAAGGAGAGCAGGAGGGGTGCATAGGGGAATTCATTAGTGTATTCAGGGGTTCAGTCATCCGATGGCTTTCTGTCCTTCGAACCAACCAACACGATCAGCTTCGCTTTTACATTAGAATTAAAATGACTATCGCAGGAGGAGCGTTCGTTCACACTCTCAGCTAGATGCCTCTGCTCCTGCCTACATCAGCCAGAAATACTTTATTTTTAATTTAACACTCTGATTTATTGATTTGAACCGATGTAAGAAGAAAGTTTTTGCATCAAGCGCTTTTAAATGCATAAATTTTGAAATGTCTCCTAATTTTTACTTTCCTTGGCTCTACGCAGTAGAAAGGTAAGTTATGTAATCGGCTGAAAAAAAATTTTTGAGTTCTCTTCAGATCTTTACGTTTCAGTCCGAAAAACACTATTTGGGAAAATGGTCTGTGTGTCTGTGAACGATTTTCAGAAAAACGACCGAACCGAATCACCTCAAACTTGATATCTACCCGCAGGTTACCATGGGACGCTAAAAATAAGGGTTTGAAATGAATCCACCGAAAGTTGACTATAGTTATCATAGTGATCAAAACACCAAATTTTTTTTTTCTCAAAAATGGCACTAACGATTTTGATTAAATTTTTCATATTAATAGCTCCCAATATGGCAACTATATCATAAAATTCTCAGTTGTGGGAAAATGACGAGAGCACCACAATAAATTACCAAAACTTTCGACGAAATCGATTATAGCACGGTATTTAGAGAAAACGACCGAACCAAATAACCACAAACTTGATATCTAGCCCGCAGGTTACCATGGGACGCCAAAATAAGGGTATGAACAAAATCCACCGAAAGTTAACTATAGTTATCATAGTGATCGAAACACCAAATTTTCTTTCTCAAAAACGGCTCTAACGATTTTAATTAAATTTTTTATATTGATAGCTCTCAATAAGGTAAATATACCATAAAATTCGCATTCGTGGGAAAATGACAAGAGCAGAACAATAAATTATCAAAATTTTCGACGAGAAGCGTTTTTAGCGCAGTTTTTTTCTTATAAACTCCGCTGGAATTTTAGTAGAATGTTAAAAAAAAATTGGTATTGTAGTCCAATCCAATACCTAAAGGGTGAGTGTTGAAAAGCGCTCAAGAGATACATGGGGCTCACTCCAGAAATTCCTGAATTTCAACTACTGCCGTTTCGCTAACTACCAGTTCTAGAGGTGTTTACCCAATAACTCTGCAAAAGTAATTACTATCCTTCTTCAAAAAATTTGTGTTTACAGCCTCATTAATTATCTGGGTACCAATTGCTCAATAATGGTCCTGCAATGAGTACGAGCAGCACAATAAAATCTGGAACTGTAAGCGCTACCGCTTCCTGGTGCTGTGAAGTGTTCTTTGACCGAGTTCAAAGGAACTGAGTGATAAATGAATTGATTAAATAGAATTAGCCATGTACAAAGTGAATTGTTGTAGAGCTAAGGAAAGTTGTGTGTTGCACCGCACCAGATATTTTTCTTTTGTGCGTTATTTGGATATACATTCCTCGCCAGAACCTTGAAGCTCCTTTTCCAAAGCTTCTGTAACCACTATGGGCAACATCGAGAGGAATAACCTCGTTTGAGATCGTCTATTGACTTTAAACTTCCTTCGTAACAACAGGTGGGCGTTATCAGCAGAATGCGGTTCAACTCCTTAGCAAACACAAATAGAGTTAACGTCTATTGGATCCCTGGGCATAAAGGAATTATTGGAAATGAGAAGGCGCCTTCTGATGGCGGAGAGGGGGGAGCCTGAAGCAGATCGTGAGGACTACAATTGACATATGTACGTTATGTGCATAGTCGACACCCCTCGGTGTAGTTGGTAGGGCGGAAAGCAAGGAGGAAACGTCCTGGACTAGTGCCGGAGACTTGAGACAGCGATTTCTGGTTCACTCGGTTGCAACTAGTATGCAAGGGGAAACACAAACAAAAAACATTTGTCGGGCATTAGCGGTTGAGGATTTCAATTGGTAGGGCCTTGTATTTGATGATATTCCTTGGAGTTAGCAGAAAGATTGAAGTTGGTTTTATTGTGATAGGACTTTCCGCGATTGACACACTGAATTTCCAAGCTGTCACGAAGTTGGATTGAGTTTTGGAATCAATTAGCCGAACGGGGTTACAATGTGGATTACCGGAGTCATTCGCCGGGGGAGTTCTCAAAATACTCACCATTCAAACACGCTGACGCCACCCGGGTACTCGATCACGGGAATATTTTATCCCAGGGGATAAACAGATGCACGGGATTCCCAACGACCCGTCCGTCCTCTCCATTAGTCATCTCTTGCCGAACCCGCCGAGAAAATTATCGCGCCTACTCTTCAATAACCGTGCGTCAATTAGTACAACGGATCGACGCGACGAATTAGACTCCCGGCGATAATTCGGCGGTTGACGGAAATGAGTATTCTGGAGTGAGGACTCGGCTAACGAATTTTGCGCGTAATTCCTCGTTTTTCATCTTGGGATTTAGATTTACGGCAGACGTCTGGTTGTGATGCGAGATCGTGAATTTAGGGGAACGGGAGGTGAAACGAAAATCCGTTGTGAACGTGAACGAGGGCATTGATGAGGGCACCCTCGTCTCGTGCTTATCGCCAAAACCTATAGACTCTCGAGGGAATTGAGTTTTCAACCGTCAACATCAGCACCTTCAAGTAGATGAGCCCGATCAGAGGGAGGTTTTTCGTAAGCTTCTTGACACAGTGAAAACCCCTACTTCAAATTTACAGTACTACAACCACATTTATGTGTAGAACCATTCCCATATTCAGTATGTTACTCCAAAGTTTCACCACGAATATTTCTTCAAACAGGTAATTAGTTTTTAGTTTGAGGTGGGTTTTGAGAAAATCACGTAGACGGGTTTTACTGTAGCATATAACTTGTAATTCGAAGAGTTGGGAAACCACAACAAGACTCGAGCATTTAAATGTACAGTATAGAAGTTACTAGAATAGGATATGAGTTTTGAGTATACTAGCAAGAACAAGGGGGCTATGACTGCGTGAACTGGTTGTACAGGGGAGAAGAGGAGAAAACGAATCAGTAGCCGGCGAAACGTGATACGAGTGTGTATAGCGAGAACTGGGAGATGAATCAGTTCCTGGGAAGAGCAGTGTGCAGTGGAGAGGAACTAAATTGAGGGGTGGGAAGAGAATATTTTGCAAAGTCCAGAAAGGGAAAATCCGTTGTCACTTGGAAATTACTGAAGCGGAAGCGGACTTTCCCGCAGCTACTCAGATGTCATAAATAGGTTGACTCGATGTTCAGGGAATGCCCGTAACAAGGACTTCCCATTAGTGGCAAGAGCGGAAGTTCCGAGCTCAAAATTCCAACTAATTCGGCCTGCGCTGAACAAGGCGCTACATGGACACTGGATTACTACAAAGGGCCAGTCATCTGCTAGAAAACGTGCCTCGGGCGTCACCATAAAAACTGCAACCTCCGACAAGAGGCAACGAGTAAATGGAAATGCGATCATGATTTGTTACAGAGACTTTACGAAGGTACTACCAACTCGATAACGTGGGAAACCTGCTATTTGAAGGATTATTAAGGGTGAGCACAACGACTTGACAACACTGGGCGTACCACTTTTAACAAAAAAACTTACTGGCGGCATTAACTGAACTACTGAAGAATGTAACAGAATAAATTACCCAATAACCGACGAAATCCACTAAATTGGATCGTTCCAGGAAGTACAAGTACGGTAATCAACCTTCCCTCGCCACAACCCTTTATTTCTTGAAAAACTCGTAACAACACGCGCCACTAGGAAAACAGAGAAGACCGACCGACTCATGCAGCGCCGATATTTACGTTTTTTTGTCAGATTATACTCGTTTTCAAGGGTCGCGAAAATTACTTGAGTCGAGCGGTATGTTGAGTGAATTGAGCCACCAGATGTTTCATTCTTGTTGATCTATTATTCATCTGCTTTAAATTGGATTTGAATTATCAAGCGCTGAAATCGTTTTTGCTACTATTAGCTCAACGTGCCCTCGACTACCGACAACTGCACTGGAAGAAACAGTCAACTATGGAATAGCGGGAATAACCATTCTTGCCAACGACCGACGTTACGACCCGTTGCAACTCCAACATTTTTTTTTTCTTTCCACCTCCACAGCAACACTGGGCACCCGATGTAATTTGCAAAAGGTATTTCGTATTCTCGCCCGAAAACTTTGTTTTCGTTTATGGGAAGGTGGGCGGTCGTTAATAACCTTCGCGCGGGGGAGGGGGACTCCTGCGTTAACTTGGGGTTCCGAATAATAAAAAATTAATAACGCCCTTTGAGGCTTCCCTTTCTGAGAAGTGAATTGAACGCCAGGCAAGTTCCGACCTTTTATTTTTCCCTTCTTCGTACGTAATCCATTAATCAAATCGGTAAAGGGGACAAAGGCTCACTGAAGCCGAAAAACCGTTCAAGAGAAATTCCCTACCGCCGATGTTGGAACCATCAACTGCCGGAGGTTTCTTTCTTTTTTTCGCTTTTTTCCGGGGGAGGAACGGAGCTCTAGTTTTGCAATGGGAGACAATTTATGGTCAACTAGCGCTGACTCACTGGTCACTCATTTACTTTATTCGAGAGATATTTGGTGCGCCGCATCGCTCTACTTTCGTTAGCTCTACGTCAACTATACCCATGTTCGTGGCTTTTTCACACTAACCTAACTTATTTTTCACACAGTTCATTTTAACTTGTCCAAACATCATTTCACGGCGGCAGCGCTCAAAGTTCCGGTTTTTATTGTTCTGCTCGTACTCACGCCCAGACCATTATTGAGCGAATGGTACGCCAAGAATTTATGAAGCTGTAAACACAATATTTTTGAGAAGGATAATAATCTCTTTTTCAGAGTTATCCGTTATGAACGTTTGGAAATTATAGTAGACGAAATGGCGGCGGTTGAAATTCTAGAATTTATTAAATAGCCCCTCTATATCTTATGAGCCTCATCAAAGACTCGTCGTAACAGTACTTGGTTGCGGTACCACCTGAATTTTTCTGAAGATCCTAGTAGCATTTGAGCAGAATTTTTAAGGAAAAACCGCGGAAAAACGAAATCTTTGGTAATTTCAGGTGCAGCTCCAGTCATTTTCCCACGGATCGGAATTTTATGGTATTCTCGTCTCATTAGGGGCTGTTGATATAAAAAATTTGATCGAAATCGTTAAAGCCATTTTAGGGAAGAAAAATATTTGGTGTTTTGATCACTACGAGAATTATATTTAGTCCAACGCCGATTTTGCGGGTTGGATATCAAATTTGGCTGCTTCAGCCCTTCTTTCTCAGTCGCGTTCAGACACACTGACCATTTTCCCGAATAACGTTTTTCGCGACTCGGGAGGGTTCCAAGGAAAGTGAAAAACAGCAATATAACGTCAAAACCATTCAGCAACAAATGTTGCATATCAACTACTTCCGTTACGTTATCGCATGAAGTGCCGACGAAGATGAACGATTGCGTTAACTACGGAACGTAATTGGGATATCGCTTGCTATTCAAAAGTACGGTCCGGAAAACGTTCGACACCACCAGAATGAACGCGATCTCAGCTACTCTGTTCCGACTAATGACAACCATTTAATTTAGTTAGACACGCCCAGTCATCGCTATCCCCCCCGGAATGACGTACTGGTTCGTCCCTGTGCACTGAACCTGCCAAAAGTTCTCGCGAACACTCCACATTTTCAAAAATAAATTTCTCCGTTCTTCACCTACCTTCTCGCGATTTCCCGATAATTTTCACTGGATCCCCTAAATTATCAAACAGATTGTACGAAGTTATTCAATTTCAACATTTCTACTCCTACAACGGATGTGTCTCAATTTTTCGGGCACGGTTTCGCGAGTTGTCGCACAGAACTGTTTAGCAAGCAGCGAGATTTCCTTCGAAATTACTTTCAACTGAAGAATCACATACTACAAATGCAGGGTAAATATGCCAACGGGGGGCAGCGTAGTACGAAATTCCCTTGAGGTGCCAAGAACACGACAGAAGATCAATCGTTGGATTTTGATCCTAACGGACTTCACATTTCTTGAACATTTACATTCATCTTTAAATTGGTGGTTTGTGCGTTCTCATATCTAGGTTTTACGCATCATACGTTTACGTCGGATTTGTAACGAAAAGTGTGCGTCACAATGGATTTTCTGAGATGTTCCGTAATTTCCCGACACACCAGCGTTTTATGATACTGGCGCGTTATTTTGAACCGCAAAAAAAAATGCAACTGCATGTACAAAATATAACCAAATTCGTTAGCCAGGTTTAGGGGAAACAACATTTTTTGTGTTTTGATGTAATAACTATAGTTACGAACCAATCATGTTCATACCCTTTTTTTGGCGTCCCTTGAATTGAGCCGATTCGGTTCAGCCGTCTTCTCTCAATAGCGTGTCAAACACGCCGATCAATTTTAGAACTTATTAAACAAGCCGATTACATAAACTATGTCGTAGTGCTGAGGAAAGTAAACTTGATTGAAACTGAACAGACTGGTGCGATGTTGCGACGAATTTAAAGGCAGTCGACGTACGCGGGTAGACTGAATTTTTAAAATTGAAATCCGTTGGGAAGTTTAGAGGTGACGTAGCTTTTGGTTTATTATTCATTCTGAATAATAACCATATGTTTTCGGTCACGAAACATTTTTTACAACCCCCCCCCCCCCCACTCAAATTTGATACTTTACGTTTCAAGACATGGAGATTTTCCAAATTTGCTATGTCGTGCCAATAGCCGAGGGTTCACTGTAAGTCCCCGTCCCAATTTCTCCGACTCTTCCTGCCCGACGGGGCAGAGGAAGGTTAGAACCGATGAGGCTGGCACTTCCTCCGCACACCCCTACATCGGATCATAAATGCCTGCAGACGTTTACGGGCGCCTGGAGCCGGGGGAATATTTAGTTTTCGTAGTTCCATTGTAGTCAGGTCATGTTTCGTATGGTTTACTGGTATTTTTCGATGCTGAATCGAATGGAACGAGGCTCGCAGCAGTAATACTAGGTCAAGCTGTTCATGAGGATATAAACCGTTGTGTAATGATTTGCAGGGTTTTATGAGAGGAGGGGTAACACAACCATACAAACGTAATGTGCACAATATTCGCAATACGTAATTCATAGTGCTTCGACACTGCGAGCTGCAAGAGGGGAATATATAATGGAGGGTATTGATAGATTGTCTACAAACATCATAGCAGGATATTAGCTACATACGTGATCCAGTTCAACAAACTGAACTTCATTACGCGACTCCTTGAACAATTACAAACGTGGAGCAGCCTGTTACTGCAGCTCAACATAGCGAATGCCAACTTTACCCAAAAATAGACCCATGGCATTACTTTTTTCAACCACAAACAAGAAGAGAATGAGACCGTGGGGGGGGGGGGGTTACGTTAATTAAAATTGATATGACGAGCTACTCGACATAATTTGCGAAGTATCGTCGCACATTCAGAAATTGCGACAGAAAAGGGATTATAAGTGCGGCGATTATTCTGCCAAGTTTAAAAGGGAGTTGAATGAGGGGCCAATGAACGGATTACGTGATTGGACAGACCCAAATGAAATTGAATCTCAAGTACCACGTTCATAAACAAGATTTCGCATTAACCCAATCTGAGCGATAAAAACTTAATTACACAAACGTCGAGCGGGACGAGAAAAAATATAAGGCAATAATAAATTGTAATCCGGCGTAATTAGATCGGGGAGTTTACAATGGCGCTACCAATTAGACAAAAGCTCGGGATTTGCCGAGAACTACAAACCAGCGGGAGCCACCTCTCATTCCAGATAAGCGGCCAACGATTATCACCAAAACCGCTTCAAGAAATGTTTGCTCGAAACAGTCTTATCATCTTAGGACAACATCTGATGCAGATTGACAGGAGACAGAGCGACTATAGTAATCACCGTCCTGTTTTGTCCTCAACTAATAAAATATAAAGATACGATTGTGCGTAGAACACATCACTTCATACAACGAAAGGAGTTAGCAAAATTTCTCTCGGTGCATATTCATGAATTTTCCCAACATCCCGAACATCTTGGGAGGAAGTGGGATGGGCCAGACCGCTGGACGAGCGTGTTCAACGCGCAGCTCCACTTGTTTTCTGTCAAAGGCATCCTGTACGCCTTGCGCTTCCAGTGTTAACAAGAATCAACCTGTAGAACTACGGTCGTTGGAAAAGCAGCCTATCCTTCCAGGTTGAAGCAAACTTATAACCGCTTCGCCCAGTTTATGAAGAAAATGGAGGAAATTCAAGAAACGGCAAACGTGCAACGCTAGTATTAACATACCCTCGACATAGCCGATCATGGTTGTGGTGGCAGCGACTGTCCTGCTATCGACCAGGTTTCTCACATGAAATATTTGGGTGTATTGATCGACGAATGCTCAACATGGGAACATCATATACGAGAATTAAGCAGAAAGCTCCGTTCATTAATCCCAAAATGTGTAAGACGGTACATGACGGGGAAGCTAAAAACACTGTTCTATACTGTAATCATACAGCCGCTTACTTCCACTTCAAAGATAAGGCCATTATTTATAATGCAAAAGTTATTAATAAAAATACTATTGAAGAAACCAAGGAGATATTCAACGGACAGAATTTTTATGAGGTTCCCAGTGCTGAGTCTTTATGAGTTCACGATGTTCTTGATAGGTAGAATATCGAGGGTCCAGAATCCCACATCTGCGGATAGGATCACACTACTTAAACCCAGAATGAGAACAGCATTGGGAATGCTTTTATATAACACCTGGGGGGTTGATCAAAAAAAAAAAATCTTCATTACAGGATTTCTTCATCATCTATAGAGCGAATCGGTTTAGTGATCTTGGTATTTTCTCAGCTAAGTTGGCTATTGCGCTAAAAAACGCCTAACACTCGAGTAGACGTACTCTTCAGTTACCAAAGATCTGCACTACCTAGATCTAGTTCGATCCGAACATGTCGATTGCGGAACTTCCAACGAGCTGCAGACAGTTTGTGGAGGGAGATAGGACTCCAAACGTCAGAAGGGGAGTGTGTGTGAGAAACGAGCGACTTTCCTCGAAAAGTACGCCGGCGAAAAACGAGACGTACAGTCTTTTCTGACAGCTTCAGAACCGAATGACCGACAATTATTCGATAGCGTTCACCCGCGAGTATACACCGTGGATAAAACCACCGGTTTCTACTGTCGTGCTCACTGGAAGGAGTCACGATCATCAAAAATGCAACGCCTTCTCTAAGCTTTTGACAACCAACACTGGCCGTCTGTCAAAACGAAAGTCATTTCACTCGTAGTGAAACAACGGGGGAGAAATGACGCGAGTTCTCCGCTTTCCACGCAATTCAACTTGTGCTGAAGACAGCTCTACGAACGTTAAAAAACGGATGCTTTTATCCACTCAAATGATTATTCATCTATTTCAGTTATAACAATATCATAGTGACACAATCGAAAATAGGGGTAATGAAGGTCACTACCGAATCCCTCACCTACAAGCTATAAAAATCCTTATCGTTTTCGCGACAAATAATTTGGTGTTAATCACCTCAATAAAATTGTCAAATGATGATTCGGTTAAGCCGTTCTCACTAACCGCACTCACACATACGCACAGGATATATTCCCCAAATGGTAATTCCGGACTCAGCCCTTAAAACGTGGAAGCATGCAGGAAACCCGAATTTTTTTTGAAGCCGATTACGCCACTCCTACATCTTAACGCTAAGCAGAATAATCGCACCATTACGACCACTAATGGAAAAAAAACGACCAAACGTTTACTTCAGCTGTAGTTCCCGCGAGCTCTTTCAATTAGTTGACTTTGGCTCACTAAAACTACTGTAATGTCACTATAAGCAGTTGTACACGTCTGATACTCATTTCATTCGACCCAGGATGTAAACATACCTTGGAAACGATACGAAACACGGCGTATTTGCGAATTTGTTAATTTATTAAACCATTTTTTGTCCGTAACAACCGTAGGCTTCGTCCGAACGGATTGCCGAGATGGCGGGCACATCTACATACCAAATGGGATTTTTGTGCGAAAGAACGGATTGCACGGACGGCGGACGGACATGGCAAACTTGGAATCTCCATGTCTTGAAACGTAAAGTATCAAATTTTGCGAGGGTGGGGGGGGGGGGTGTTGCACAAAAAATTTCCCTAACCCCAAACAGGGTTATTATTCAGAATAATAAACCAATAACGAATGGCAGAGAGTGGCATAAAAAAAAATTCAAGTGCGCCGCACCACACAACTTTCCTAAGCTCTACGCAATTCACTTGCATTCGTGGATTTTTTTACTAACTTAATTTAATTTTCATTCAGTTCATTAGAACTTGGAAAAACATTACTTCACGGCAGTAGCGGTTGGTTCCGGTTTTTATCGCGCAGCTCGTACTCATCCCTTGACCAGTATTGAGCGACTGTTAGCCACACAATTAACGAGACTGTCAACACGATGTCGGATTGGGGATCGCAGTTCAGGCCGGGATTAAAGACAGCCTGACACCCTTCTCCATGGGATGTATGGGGGCAAGTCCAATCCCCGGCACATCCATGGAGACGCTCTGGCCCTCCAGAATGCCTCTTGGCAATTCCGGCACTGGGGCTTGCCACCCATTCAGGTCCGTAGGCTGCTCAAGGTGCAGCCATATAAAATGGGTACCACGGGGGCTTCTGCCTTTAGAGTGTGACGCTGTCGGTCGTGAAGCCATTAGTTTGGCCTTGTGGGGACCGTGGTTTCGTTGAAAATCCCCCCCAGAGAGTTGTTTGGTGCTGGCAGGAGAGGGGTGTAGGCTTCAAAATAAATTACGGAATTCGTGGACTAGTCCCTGTATACATTACCGGCGTTATTAAATACTCATCGTACAGGTTCTTGTCACGAGTACTCCCTGAAATTTTGTGAGGATCCTAGTAACATTTGAGAATAGTTAATAAGGAAAAAACCTGAGGAATGGAAAATGGATTTTCGTCAAAATGTTTGATAATTTATTGTGCCGCCCTCGTCATTTTCCTACGAATGGTAATTGTATCATATTGTCGTCTCATTAGGAGGTGTCCGTATGAGGAATTCAATCAAAATCGTTACTGCCGTTTTTCAGAGTTATCGGGTATGAACTATTAGAAATCATAGTATGTGAAATTACGGAATTCGTGGACTAGCCCCTGTATACCTTACATGCGTTATTAAATACTCTTCGCACAGGTACTTGTTAGAAGTACCACCTGAATTTTTGAGAAGATCCAAGTAGCATTTGAGAAGAGTTAATAAGGGAAAAAACATGCGCATGAACGGTATTTTTATCGTATTGTCGTCTCATTAGGAGCTGTCCGTATGAGAAATTCAATCAAAATCGTTACAGCCGTTTTCGTCACTATGATAACTATAATTAGTTTTAGGTGGATTTAGCTCGTACCCGTATTCTGTCATCCCATAGTGACCTGCAGGCTACATATCAAGTGTCTGATACGTCAAGATCTCTAGAAAACTCAACAAAAACATTTTTCAACCGATTACACAGTTATCCTCACCGGAAAGTGAAAAATTCCAAAAATTGTGCAATAAACCGTATTTTCACTGTTCTCAACACTCACCGACAGGCAAATTCAGTAGCGTCAAGATGTAAGGAATGGCGTAACTAAATCATGAACACCATCGCGAACCACGGCATTTCACTGATGGACTACCACGCGAACATTTAATCACGTTACTACCATCAAGAGCCTACAACGTACGATACACAAAGCAAAAAGCAGCCGCACATAATTAATCGAGCTTTTCGAGCAGAAAGTTTCTCGCTAATATAATACACACATTTAACAAGAGCAACCGCTCGACGTGCGTTTTAATTCAGCTTCAGAACTTCGCTCTTTTACGGCCTGCAAACGACGTAAGGAAAATATCAAGACCGAGAATAAAGCTTCCGCTAAGTCAATAAAAGACTTATTACATATTTATATAGCTCGAATACGCCGTCGGGCTTCAAGTTTTCGAATATTCAATGGACTCTCGAGAGCTCAGGAGACTAATTAGAAAACAGCTCAGTTAAGAGGCGGCATTAGGCGGAGGACTTGAGAAAGTGACGCCATCGGCATTTATTAAAGAAAGAATAAAGTTCCAGAGAAGAAAACATCTCAAGGAAACGTGGGAGCACCTAGTTAAAGCGATAATTTTCCATTAGAGAAGCGTCGTTGGCCTGAATCACAGTTTTCACGTCAGGAGGAAAAGCTAGCCTAAAACAGGATATTCTGAAGCGGCGATGAAGAATCAAATCAAGCTTTCTACGTCATTCTTCAGCCAGACGGAGGTATTGTGTTATACACGCAGATTCAACACACTGATAAAACCCTCACGAATACAGTGAATCAATTTGTACACTCGAAACGTTATCAAAATTAAGACGCCTTCAAAGAACAACCATATGAGGGGGAACAGGAGTTGATAAGGTCAACATCTTTTGACTGCCTGGTTACCAAAAGCGACGTACTGAACTTCTCTAACCAGTTTTTCAACCATTTTCACAATAAGCCCAGAGAGATTTGATTTCTGATCAACATTGGCCGACTTTATTACCATTTTAATTTTAAATGAATGAAGAGAAAAAAACCTCTGGCAACTTTCCTAAGCCCCACGTACATTCGGCGGTTTTCATCACTTTTGAAACTAACAATTTTTTTTTCTCGCTCAGTTCGAATGACGTGACAAGGTTCGACATAGAATATAGCCCCTTATAGTTCGGGGATTTATTAAAGCTGTTACTACTTACGTTACGACTTTCATTCCGTACCCAATGTATATAAGTCTCCCCAAGGTTCCTAAAGGAATAACACTAGCGAACCCGATAGAAAGATGAACCGTTTAATACGAAGAATCAATAAGTTCGATACTTCGCGAGGTGTTAACTGATATGTCGTCAAAAGATGCCAGGGTACCAGCCAAGGCCGAGGGAACAACGACCGAAGTCAGGTCAAGCATGTTCAAAGGAACTGAGAGAAAAATGAATTTCATTAGTGAAAATCGCAGAATGCACGTGAATCGGAGAAAAAACATATTTTACTTCACAAAAGTTTATGTCGTTTTGGTTTATTATTCATTTAGAATAATAACCCTATGTTATCATCGGTCACGAAAAATGATACTTTACGTTTTAAGACATGAAGATTCCAAATTTGCAATGTCGCCGTGTTTTGTGCCTTTAACGTGGTCTAAAAAATTCGTTCTTTCGCACAAAAATCCCATTTGGTATCTAGTTGTGCCCGCCATCTCGGCAATCCGATTGGACGAAGCCCATGGTTGTTATAGACAAAAAATCAACTCAACGCTGTATAATCGCAAATAAGCCGTGTTTCGTATCGTTTTCAAGGCCCGCTCAACTCGCAACACTCTTTGGACTCGCAACGTCCTGCCAATTGCCGAGCAAGGGTTCGCTGGAAGCCCCCGGCCCAATTTCCCCGACTCTTTTTGCCCGACAGGGCGGAGGAAGGTTAGAACCAATGAGGCTGGCACGTCCTCCGCACACCCCTACATCGGATCATAAATGCCTACAGACGTTTACGGGCGCCTGGCGCTGCGGGAATATTTAGTTTCCGTAGTTCCATAGTAGTCAGGTCATGTTTCATATGGTTTACTAGTATTTTTCGATGCTGAATCGAATGGAATGGGTCTCGGAGCAGTAATACTAGGTCAAACTGTTCATGAGAATAATAAACCATTGTGTAATAATTTGCAGGGTTTTTCTTTTTCTTTTCAAGGGAGGTTTACACATTTTTCTTCAACGTTCATTCCATTATTTCGGAGCATTTTACGGCAATATTTGATTATTTCCTTCCTAACGTTTTAGAATTTACTAAAGTTAACGTACCTGTTAGTGAGTCCGTCTCCTCTGGCTTGTGAGTTACTGTGGGCAAGCGCTTTCGATGTAAAGACATCATCGTCTGGCCGTTAAGTCAGTACTGGAGTCAGTCAGTTGGTCGTGGTCTTTATATACAAAGAGAAAGGTGAAAGGGGTGATGGAGCGTCGGGGAAGGGGCAGGGAGAGGTCTTGTTGGTCAGTCTTGTTAGTAGTACCTTAGCCGGACTGGCTGTGTTAGGTATTAAAGAAATTGGGTTATGTCCGCCAGTAGGCAAATTACCAAAGTTAACGTACCTGTTAGTGAGTCCGTCTCCTCTGGCTTGTGAGTTACTGTGGGCAAGCGCTTTCGATGTAAAGACATCATCGTCTGGCCGTTAAGTCAGTACTGGAGTCAGTCAGTTGGTCGTGGTCTTTATATACAAAGAGAAAGGTGAAAGGGGTGATGGAGCGTCGGGGAAGGGGCGGGGAGAGGTCTTGTTGGTCAGTCTTGTTAGTAGTACCTTAGCCGGACTGGCTGTGTTAGGTATTAGGTTTTAGAATTTCTTTTAATTATTAATGATTTGTTTTGTGAACATTTAATGGTTTATGGTGCTACGAACATTACATGTTTTTTGTGAGACACGGCGCCTTTTCAAGTACATTCCAACCGGGTTCAGTATCCACGCATCATTGGCTGCCACTCAGGGCTACTATCGCATCACACAACTTTCCTTAGCTCTCCGTCAATTCACTAGTGTATATGGATTTTTCTACCATTTCAATGTATCGCTCAATTCGGTCGAACTTGGTAAAACATCACCTCCCGGCGGCAGGAAGCGGTAGCCCGTCCGGTTGAGTGGCTCGTACTTATGCTCTGACCATTATTGAGCAATTCGTACGCCGAAAATTGATGAGGCTGCAAACACGATTTTTTTTGAAGAGAATGATAATTAATTTTCTGGAATTATCGGACGAAAACATTCGGAAATAAGTGAAACGGTGGCGATTGAAATTCCGGAAATTCAGGAGTAGCCTCTGTATGTCTTACTTATCCAATTGGACGACCACTTCAATTCATCAGACGATTCTAGCAACATTTTAGCGGAGTTTAAAAGAAAAAAAAATCCCTAAAATCGAATGTTGAAATATTTGGTAATTTATTGTGCCGCTCTCGTCATTTTCCTATGGATGGTAATTTTAGAGTATTGTCGTCTCATTAGGACCTGTCCATATAAAAAATTTAATGAAAATCGTTCTATTAGTTTTTGAGAAAAAAATATTTGGTGTTTTCATTACCAGAACTATAGTTAGTTTGGGGAGGGTTTCTCTCGTACCCTTATTTCGGGGTCCCAGTGTGATCTGCGAGCTAGTTATCAAAGTTGAGCTGATTTGGTTCGGCCTTTTTCCTTCAATCGCATCAGATCATTTTTCCAAACTGTGTTTTTCGGACTCAGTATTGTCCGGAACGTTAAGATCTGAAGAGCAAAGGATCTGTTTTCGCACTCAAAAGAACACCTTTTCGTTCGATAATAAAACTTTCTTTTTTATTACTTCGAAGAGCCTCGGAGAACGACGATCCGTTGGGTGCTCGCAATACTGTTACATGAGTGATTCGATCAATCGCCGATGTGCTTTCCTTATGAAGCACCTGGTGGATCGAGTCAATTGAACGAAGAAACTATCTTCCCGTCGGAATAGAATGTCCTTCACGTCCTTCACGGCATAGGTCGACAGCAGCCTACACTACTACGCTACCTACGGGCGTCTAATGAGATGTATCACGCGATCAACGATAGGTTAAAGTCGGAATTCGTTTCGTGCGCCGAGGTAACACGGAACTACACAACCTATCACTTAGAACTCTCCGGCTTGATCAAAATGAGACGTTCCGCGGCAACTCGTCGAATTTCATCCCTAAAAAGCATCCCAGGGCAGTTTTTATCGTTTTAACAGCATTTCGACGCGAGACATTTTTCTTCTGCTCGTGGTATTTCAAAAAATGTTCACACGAGTGCGTTCATATTCGGGTACGTACGACCTTTCGTTCTTCGATTGGAAACCCCTATTGAGGTCGTGGAACGTCTCTTAACCAAAATACTTCCGCTCTTTTTTTCCCCGCTCTTACGCTATTGGAGTCTTCAAATTCCTAACCCAGTTTTCCATATTGATTCAACATTCATGCGTACGTTCAGTTTAACTTGAAAGAGTTCAGCTCAAATTGTCCTGCTACTTGGTTTATATCGTTCATTTCCCTGACTCATCGTCCAATACAATTTTATTACGCTATTTTTATTCTTCACGCTTAAAGAGAGCACTATTTAAAACGTTGACATCCTGCTGTTAAAAACGAACCGAAACCAATCGCCAGAAGAAAAATGATTTGTTTGCCACCAAAGCAGTGGCAGATTTGCCCTAAGGCTCCGGAGGCCCGGGCATAGGGCGGCCAATCATGACAATAAATTCACTGATAACAAAAAATTACGTATAAGTGATTTAGGAAGAATATTGTCATACGCGCGATCCTTAAGAACACTCGTGTGGCTTCATGTTTGTTGAGTCACTACAGCTTTTGGTTTATTATTCATTCTGAATAATAACCCTATGTTTTCGGTTTATACAACCCCCCTGCCCCTCAAAATTTGATACTTTACGTTTCAAGACTTGGAGATTCCAAGTTTGCAATGTCCGTCCACCGTCCGGGCCGTTTTGTGCCTTTAATGTGGTCTAAAAAATTCGTTCTTTCGCACAAAAATCCCATTTGGTATCTAGTTGAGCCCGCCATCTTGGCAATCCGATCGAATGAAGCCCGTGGTTGTAATGGGCAAAAAACGGTTAAAAAAATTCACGAAACACAGTACAACGCAGGAACTACAGCGGAAGTCAACGTTTCGTCATTTGAACTCCCACCCTCCCCGCCCGTCTCATTAAAAAACCACCCGCGCTCGCTCGCCTCCCAACGACGCCGCCACTCAACTCCCCTTCCGCCTCGCAACGGGTTCGCTTCGAGCGCCCCAGTTCCAATTTCCCCGACGACGGGGCAAAATCATCAGACGTTTTGTTTCCGTAGTTCCATTGTAGCCAGGACATGTTTCGTATGGTTTACTAGTATTCGATGCTGAATCGAATGGGATGGGGGAGCACTAATACTAGGTCAAGCTGTTCATGAGAATAATAAACCATTGTGTAATCATTTGCAGGGTTTTTAGCGACCTGAACGGAAAAAGCCTCTATAAATAGTAGTAGACGTAGGTGCAGGTCTAAGTTTTCATAAAATTGTATTGCATCGAGTGACCTACTTACTACTGGGGCCTAGGGCGGCCTAGACTGAAATCCGCCATTGCACCGAAGGCATCAAACATATTTCCTCCATATCGATCGCCGCATTATCCTCTATTCTTTCCATTTCGGCCAAGCATAACACGAACAAACAGGTTACGCAAACGCGAAAGGAAAATACGTTTCTCGTTCCCTAAAACGAGACAGGAGGTAATAAAGCCGGCCGGTTTTATTCGGAACAAAAGAACTGGAGTTTAGAGAAAAAAAGCCGACGAAGTAGAACAAGGGTTGATTAAAGCCAGGCTCTAAACCACATCAAAACTGGATCGTAGTATCCACCCGAAAAAAAAGGAATAAAAAGCGCGCGGGCTGGGCAAATTTCTTAAACGGAACATATTTAAAAATAAATGTGGAAAATGTTGTAATAAGAAAACACAACGGTGGATCTCTGGATGGATTTTCATTACACACGTTCATGCTACGGAACTGCTTTGTACGAGTAGATGAGTTTTTTTAGAAAGTTCGCGCAAGCAGTTGCGGCCTTGCTCAATAGTCATCTGACGAACATGAACTGATGTTTATTATAAAATACAGCTTATTCATAATTCATTTGAAACATTAAAACCGAATAATCATTGGAGCGAGGTACAACTATGTCGCAATTTAACTGAACATTGTTCATATCATTATTACAACGTCGTTAGACGTTTCTATAGAAGTTAACGAAGACGAAGTTAACCCCAAGTTAATTCGACTCTTAACGACTTAATACCTAACAAGTCTTCAGTTATCGGAACGCGCAACTACTGTGTTTGAGGAGGTTGTCGAGTTCGTTGTTAGCCCTTCGGCCTCACACCGGCTGGCAACGAGCGTGGTTCCGCCGATAAATGAACTTCGCGAGAGTGATAATTTAGTCGGCGGAGGCATTTGTCACGAACCAAACGAGATAAACTGAACTCAGACAACAGAAACTTGGGCTGGAAAGCGGGGAGTAAGGCTTCTTCGAAATCTATCAGACGACTGTGCAGATAACGGGATTCGGAACGGACGAAGGAACAAGAATTGATTGAGATGATGACAGGTATTTAGCGTTTTGACGAGAATAGTACGGACGAAATGGGCGCGCAAAACCGGAAATACCAGTTCTGGCTCAATTTGGAGTGGGGGAAGAAAATTACCCCCCCTCCGTAAAGTCTCGTCCCACAAACGAGTGTACTATAGTAGAAGTACTCTCCCCCCCCCCCCCCAACAGAAAAATCTGAGTGTTTGGATGACATCACTTATGTAACAATTACGTTATAATACGTCACTTTTACACCCCCTCCTCCCTAAATCCAGCCTTCTCCCACGAGCCTCCTGGTGAGTGTACTATAGCAGGAGTATCCCCCCCCCCCAACTGAAATTCTCGAGTGTTTGGATGACGTAACTTTTTTAACTAAAGTTCCCTCCCTGGGATCGGACACACAGCGCCTCACATACTAAAGTTGAGCACTGTATCCAATAGGCTACCAATGAACTGTTGAAGAATAACGTAAACTTGTGGTATAAGAGGGACAGACGTGACATCATTCTTGTGGAATGCTAGAGTGGTCACATGATCGTTTATGGGCACGACTCATCAACATGAAAGATTAGCAGCTGCCTCAGGCTAATGCGTAATATTCTCGGAAATGTTTAATAGGTTTCAAAATATGATGCAATAGCATGACGTGTTCAGGTGATTGTATAGCCCCAGGCGTTCTATTCTCGGAATTTAATATTGACGCACAAATTATCTCTAAACGTGTTCGAATCGTCTATTGCGCAGTTGGATCGGACTTTATCGTCTCTAGAAGTTTTGTCACGTAGTCAAAAAATATAAGTGCGCATGCGTGAGGGCCACGATATAAGCAGCATACGCCAGCATAGAAGCACAGTCATACGATGGCAACATTCGTCGATAGATTCAACTCTGCGTTAATAAAACGTTAAAGATGGAGCACCTAAAAGATAATACGTACTATCCGGTTAGAAAGCTGAAAATTGTTCATACTCAGTACAGAGATAGTGTCGTTGCCACGCTACATGGCTCTCTCCCACGATAGTCACGCCTGTCCCTCTCATACCACAAGTTTACGCTATTCTTCAACAGTTCATTGGTAACCTATTGGATACAGTGCTCAATTATAGTACGTGAGGTGCTGTGTTCGATCCCAGGGAGTGAACTTTTTTTTTTTTTTAAAGTTACGTCACCCAAACACACAGAATTGCAGTTCGGGGGAGGAGGAGGATACTCCTACAATAGTACACTCACCAGGAGGCGTAGTTTTCTTCCCCCGCCCCGAATTGAGCCAAAACTGGCATTTCTGGTTTCGCTCACCCATTTCCACCCTACTGAGAATTGACAAAAAACAGATTTACAACTACAACATCGAAAACTAATTCGATAAACCAGAAAGTGTCCACAAACTACGTCTTATGCAGCGAAAAAAAAACAACTTTTTATTGGCTCCTTTCCTCCACACATAACAGTCCCTGGAGTATTCCAAACGAATGGGATGTCAGTTGGAATGAATTAATACAGGATATATGTTAACCCTATCTAACAAAAACAACAGCTTCGCCTCCACTTGATGATTGCGATTAACATCAACGGTCTTATTTCCCGAGTCGTCGTAGGACGTAGAAACTCAATTTATCGAATCCCACTCGGGAAACTAGTCACACAAACCTCATCGTGACGTTTTCGGACGTGAGGGATACAAAGAAATTATCCCTAGCAACGGAAATCACATGTTTTGCTTAGCCAATCTTCAGGGGTTCACAGTTCTAAATATGCGAAAAACTATTCACGAAACTACTTCAATTTTTACTCAATATGAATTCCCCTGCTTAAGCCGAGAATTGATATTGCTGTGGGACAGAGGTTGTATTCACTTTGAGGCGTCCTGACATGTAAGCAGGAACCCTTGCTGATTTTAAAGAATAAATTAGCGAGGTGACTCGTTCTGTCATGCCTAATTGGTGCTTTATTGGCCAACACGAAAAGGCTGCAAGCTGGATATTTACGGGCGTTGTACACTCCACTCTCTTACACAGGTGTGAGCTGATAACTCATCATTTTCTATCAGAGGAAGCGTTTAGCAGCGATGCGAAGGAGGAATGACAAATTGCTACCAGAGTCTTCTTATGGCGTCGAACGCAATTATCGAGGAAGTTCAGAATTCAAAACAATCTTTAGAATACCATTTTGTTTTGATAATTTAGCGTAAAAATTGTTTGAAGAATTAGTTTTTTAGCTTTCGCGAGCAACAGCGGTAACTTCCGTTCTACTAGGAAATTTACTTATTACAATAGTTTATTAAAATCAATACTCGCTATGGTTTGGGTGAGAGGTGTCGCTAATTGCTCGCGCGTAGGGCACTGGCTGCCGTTTAAATACTTCTGCTTGCGCCTCGTTAGGCGTCCAGCGACCTGTTCCTTATTGCCCATCGTCTTCCATGGCCGTATCTAGCTTTTACCGTCTTCTTCCGCCCTGGACCTACGATATTTCCCCCCTTTTTTTAAATATACTGGTGCATTACGCTCTCTCTGCTATATCGTCCGCTAGATCAAACCTCAGCCCTGCGGTGTTGTCTAGCCGGCCGGCTTAGGAAGGATCTTCGTGGAGGAAAGGTAGGAGAATCCTGTCCTTCGTAATATTTACCTTACCAGCCGAACGTCTCGCAACACACACACACACACATCAAGTCCATCTAGTTTTCGCTCCACACGATCAAACAACCTCTTCTACACTAATCAAACGGTAATGTTCCTATAACTAGAGTGAAAAGTTATTTAAAGATTGAGAATTCGTGAGCGGAAGAACGGCAACAGCACCTACGCCCCCTTTCAGTAATCGAGACGGTTTGATTGGAGCTTAGCCGCAGATCGGCTTCTCGCAGACCCTCCCGGTTTATACGGTTTCCGCATCGTTAGATCGTTAAAGTTCAAAAATAGGTTCACGTTCGGTTCAAACTATTATATTATTCGCGTACCGGTTACATTTTCCTGATGTTGCTACTGACTAGTATTTCAGGAGCGAACTACATGCGTTACTACATCCTTGAGATTTGATTATAGAACGAATTAATCAACTTCCTGCCACGTGGCCATTTTCTTACGAGGCACGTCCGCGATTTTTATACCCTTTTCACGGAGTTCCGTCCCTCAGAAGTTAATGATTCCTGTTTTCTCAAAGTGCACTTTATTCATTTTTACTCTAGTGCTTCCCGTTCCTTTTCCTCCATATTTTGTTCCCCTGGCTCCGACTGTGAAACGGCATATGCTACTGCTGCTGGGGCTCCAGGTAATCACGTTTCATCCACCGTAAAAAGTTAAGCCGCACACTCACATTTGTTTTCTATGCCTCTTCAGCAATCCCACATTTCCTTCCCCGACAAATTCGGTTAAAATATCTGCCGAAATCGAAGATCCCAGTCCGGAGAAACTTACGTCCACTACCGCCTACTTTCTCATCACCTAATGCTATTTTTTCGCGACAACTATGGAGAAAACATGTGGAGGGGACTGCTGAAACGAGGACTAATTAGGTTGCAGTGGATTACATGTAATACAAATGGAACCCTTGGTATTCAGCTATATTTCATTATTTGCTTTTTAGGAGTATCAATATTTGTTAGCGACACCAGTAATGAGGGAGCATAACGATGAGGAATCTTCACTTTTTAATTGCACGCTAACTTCTGATCGTTTTAACGTAGAAGTTTTTACGCGAAGAGCTTTTGGTTTATTTTATGAAAAGCTATCTTCCAAACGCTGCCGCATGCAGCTCCACATCATCAGTCGTCCATGGCCCAGTGTATCGTTTTCCGCCAACCAAGATAACCTGAGACGACGGAACGTTCGGAGGAGGTTATTTGCGTTTTGATTCCCGATCCCGAAATTTTCGAAGTCCCGAATTTTCCTCCCTTTTTTTACCTGGATTCGAGTTTCATAATTCCTTTTAAATTTCCTTCCTAGATTTTTTGTTTGTTTTAATTTTATTTTTTTGGGTCTTTAGAAAAGTAAAATTCTCTTTTAATTATTATTGGCACAACGTTATGATTCTGCTTTGCTCAAAAATCAGGAAGTTTTCCAGAGGTTGGCGCAGGCCGAATTAGTTGGAATTTTGCGCTCAGAACTCCGATCACTCGACGCACTAAACGTGCAGCCCTAATCTTTGAAAGAAATGAAGTGGAGCATTGAAGTCCAGTCCAGTGAGGAACTGCCTCGTCCAGTGGTCAGGCTCAGCCCACGCTCTCCTAAAACGTTCACGGGTGTTGGGAAAAACTCGTTCCTCCCGCGGACCTTTGACGAGGGTTATCTCACTTGTCAGTAATATAATGCCAATTCTTCTAGAGCGACGAGTTTTCGTTCAACGGAGAGGTCTATACAGAGTTCGGAGAGGCCTAGTCAACGGGTAACTGGACAAGCGCTCGTAGGCCTTTAGTGGATGCGGTCTTGTGTGCGCGGAACTTCAGGTGTGCAGCCCACAGAGATTGGGCCCATACTCCCCCCTCCCCCATTTAATGAATGTGAGCCTGCTACCCCCAACAAGGTGGGAGCACACAGCCTCGTACCTGAGAATAGCGTCACGGTAACATTTCACAGACTGACTGTGCACGTTTATCAGTAAGGTGTATGACGATGGTGTATGGAATTTTGAGCTAAGAACTCCGATCACTCGAGGCACTAAACTGTGTAGGACGGGACAGCCCTAAACTTCGAAAGAAATGAAATGGAGCATTAAAGTCACCCTAGTGAGGAACTGGTTCGTCCAGTGGTGAGGCTCAGCCCACGCTCTCCTTAAACGCTCACGGGTGTTGGGAAAAACTCGTTCGTCCTTGCGGACTGCAAGGAGATACTGCGCCTGCACGCATAACATATCATCGAAATGACCGCGTTTACGTAACTGTGAAACCTGTTATTTTCCGAAACGAACCTTCAATCTCTGAAACTGAATGCGTCACTATTTACAGAACCCCAACTGCCTCATGAAAAACTGTGAAGATCCAGATTAGAGACCAAGAACGACTTATTTAAATCGGAAAAATAGGGAACGTACGAAAGCGCATATAGAAAGATACAAAAGATTGTACTACCGAAAACGTTTCTTTGAACTATTTATACGTAACACGAGTAAAGAGAAAATAAATGTTCATAGCATCAAACAAAAAAAAGAGGATAAAAATAAATAAAACTGCAGCATGACACGAAAGATAAATTACCAAAAGCATTTTAGTTCTGTGTTCAATGTCGTACGGTACTCCGAAATGTTCGACTACGCGGTTATTGAGTAATTGTAGTAAACGCAATTGGAAAAAGCGTCGATTTTCCATCTAGCAATGGCCTTGGAACAAAAAATGAACTCCTAAGACCAAAATGGTTTAATCCTATCGAAAGAAACTTGTACGAAGAAAACAAAGAACAAAAAAACTCTGACGCGGTTTGTATTGTTGAAAAAAAAAACTTCGTCTAGAACCGAGAAAATTCGTCCGAGATTCGCACAATGGCCGTAAGATAGGAAAGAAACTTGGTCGATCTAAGTTATGAAAGCAATGTTGAAGTGTTTCTGTCCACGAAATCATTCCAACCAATACCTCCTCCTTCCAAGACGAAAGAAATGGGGAAAGTGGAAGCAAAGAAGTTTCTTTGAAAGACTTCCGACTGGAGTACACGATTGATAATGAAATGAATAAAAAAAAAGAAAGCATTGCCCCTCAGTCATTTATTTGTTCTTTGATGGAAACCTTCGCGGCGCACAATCTCTCACGAAAGAAGAAGCGTGGTTACCTTTTCGACGTTGTAAGTCAATTCTTACACAACCCCGCGCAAGGCGTAAGTAAATAGAAGAGCCACCACTCTCCGCATCAATCTTTCAGGCAACTCAACCCAACTATCGGGAATCTTATAGATGAAATTTCAACGTAAAAGGGTAACGCACGTAAAATAATTTTCCTCGAAGAAGTTGGAAGTTTGAGGTTCAAGTTCAAGGCAACTCACATTACGCGTCGTGTCTTTTTACCCTCCTTGTCAGTCCTGATCGTACCTCAAGTATTCCTCTATTTTGGCTCTTCTCTACACTGATTCTCCTTTGGCTTTTCTGCGAGCATTTTTGTCGTTTTCGTTGCTTGGACTCGGTCAAAGAGCACGTCTGATTCAAGCACAGTCTTTTTAACCTCCTTTCAAATATATCTCCCCCCCCCTTACCGCACACGACACCCATCCACTAAACTATTTCGCTTGGAATACACCCCGAAGCGTAACAATTAGTATTAATCAAATGCATTCTGTTTTCATTCCAACTGCCCTAAACTTCGCTTTCTCTACTTAACTCCATCGATGCAATCACCCTTCTACACCTCTTAAACCAACTTTTGGTGTTATTAACGACAAAGATACTGCGCAACAGACCTTTACCGTAAACCGAATTTGGATTTTCTGCTTTTCAACCGTAAAGTAATTAATTTCGTAAAATTCGTTCTACTGACTTCATCGGCGTGAAGTAGGGAGCGGTTAGCTGTAGAACAGCTCTTCTGTGAGGGGGAACTTCCCGTCAGTGTTATTACAGTTGCTATTTATCAAAATGTGTCTGTTTCCCTGCTGTGAGCCCGCATTAATCGCGAAGATCCCTGAAACGCCCTCTTACAATACAATTCGTCGTAAATTACACGACGTAGTTTTGCCGCTTTGTCTCCCGTCGACTTCCTCAGGATTCATTGTAGTTCCCCGGGCGGGGCAAATGCACCACCAAAGGGCAGAAGACGTTATTGGGTGAAGCCCCCCTTTTACATTCATTTCGGGTAAGACCAGCGATCTCGCAACCACCTCAGTCGACTATGACAATCTAGCCCCGACTCTGACGATAATCTATCAAGAAACACCTACAGACCACCTGAGCATTTACAATTACAGCAAATTGCGTCAAATCTCTTCAATCATAAAGCCCATTTACACTGCACGAGCATTTGATGCGCTCAGGGGTTACGAACGAGCATTCTTTCGAGGTTCAGGGGGTTGTGAACAGTCGCCTCGAGCCGAGCAACGTTCCACCGGAAGGTTAGTTCCTGCCCGTTGTCGGTTTTCCGTTGAATTATCAAAGGGATGCCAACGCAAATGATCACGAAATTCTCGGTACGAAATGCTCGAGCAGTGGTTTCGTCCGCGTTCGAACGAATCGCCCATGCTAGATGCTGGAGGATGTTCAGGTAGTGTAAATGCACCTTTAAACCAATCTTTTATACATTTTATTTTAACGCTTTCGGATATACACGGTGCGGCATAAAGGTCGGACGTGGGACCCTAATGGGTCGACCAACGTCGGGAAGGGACCATTGTAATCGGGAGGTCTTGGCATTTTTTTACCAGTTGAAGTCATGGACCTGTGGACAGTAGAGTAGCTTTGCTTACGACAGTTTCGTTCTTAATAACGAGTCCGTCACGGCAGTCCAGCGTGAGTTTCGTCGTCATTTTAATATCCACCGAAATAGGGCTGTTCCCTCTAGAAACGCCATTCTTCGTTGGGTTGAAGGACTTCGCACACGAGGTTCATTGATGAGGGACAGACCACCAGGAGCTCCAAGATCGATTCGAACACCTGAGAACATTGAAAGTATACGACAAGCACTAATTCGCAGCCCGAGTCGATCAGCTCGCCTGTATGCTGCTGAACTTCGCCTCAGTGATCGATCGGTTAGGCGGATTTTGCATCTAGAGTTGAGGTTTCACCCCTATAAATTGTCCATTGTGCAACAATTACACCCAGTGGATTATGCACAACGAATGACCTTCGCCCGTGAGATGGAAGCACTTAATGAACGAAATGAGGATCTCATGAGGCGATGAGGCTCACTTCCACCTCAATGGCATGGTGAATCAGCAAAATTGTCGTTATTGGGCTGATGAAAATCCCCGACAATTACAAGAACAACCGCTGCATAGCCCAAAAGTTACTGTTTGGTGCGCCATATCCCAAACTTTCATCGTCGGCCCTTACTTCTTTGAAAACGACAATGGCATTGCTGTTACCGTCAACTCAGAACGCTAAGTCGAGATGATAACCGACTTCTTTACACCTGCATTGAGACAAAAACGTATTGCGATCCGGCGTATATGGTTCCAACAGGATGGGGCAACCGCTCACACAGCAAGGGCAACAATGAGCCTTGCTCGTCCTCTTTTCCCTGGCCGCCTTATTTCCAGGTTCGGTGACGTTCATTGGCCTCCTCGGTCCCCAGATGTGACTTTTTTCTGTGGGGACACCTCAAAGCGCGTGTTTACCAGCACAAGCCCCGAACATTGGAGGAATTGAAGGATGCTATTCGCGTGGAAATCGTCGCAGTTGAGAGAGCAACGTTAGAAAGAGTTTTCGGAAATTTCCGAGAAAGACTCCAGCAGTGTATCGCGAACGAGGGACGCCACTTGACTGATGTGATTTTCCACACACGAATTTCTAAAATGCTTCTAAATATGTCAATAAAAATTTTTTGAGTAAAAATTACCGAATTGATGATTTTTTTGAAAACGTCCGACCTTTATGCCGCACCCAGTACATACAAACAACTTTGACCAGGAGCAGTTTTCATTGATAAGGAGAGTAGAGGTAGAACGTACTGTAATCAGCTAAAACGCAAAATAGGAAGAATAAGAGGAGTTTGCTTCCACTATAGTGGCCTGAACTGCACCAAGATGAAACGTACAACCTGATTTTCAGTAGTAATTCATAATTTTTAGTTCTCCATAAATAAATGCCTCGTAGGAATGTAGTTGGGTGCAAGAAACGCTGATTGGATAAAGCGTAGTAGTGTACGAAAAAACGCACGGTAGTTCTGATCCTTTTCTGATTGAAAAGTTACAGGAAGACTAACACTCCAGGTGACAGAGGAGTGAAATGTAAATCTGTCAGTAGTTAGAGACAATAACGACGAGAGATGAGGGAAAGTCTCGTGTGAGGCGGACTGGCCACAAGGAGGTGGCAAAAGTGGTGGGTGAGAAGGGGGAGAGAGAAAGGTTGGCGCATTGTAAGATCTGTAAATACCGATCTCTGCGTTCCAAAGAGCTTGGAGTATCTTAAGGAAGTTGATTGACAGGGACGCCACCAGTTCAAATTTTCCACACCTTCAAGATCAAACAGCCCCAGTGGGAAGTCCAATGGTCAGAACTGAGAGCTCCATTCGACCTGCGAACCTCTTTCACGCCATTTTAGCCAACACTGATATAACAAATGAAACGACTAAAAGATGTAACATTTCGTCTCTGCCAGCTCTTCTGCCTTTGGGCACAAGGCTGGACTGGTTGGTGGGGGCCTGGGCGAGACGATGTAGAGGGCAGTTGGATTGGTGATTATTCATTCAGATATTTTCGATTCAAGGCGCCGCATTTCAGTCGAGCTTCCCCCATCCTCAGCCAGTTCTTAGTTTCCAAGCGTTAATATTGTTGAATAAAGGTGAGCAAACCCGGGTGTATTTAACCATTCTTAGTCTTTCATCACCATCCTAGCTATAAGGTTAGCTTGATTCAATATTGAAATATCAGGTGCGTTGGAACACACAACTTTCCTTAGCTCTACGTCAATTCACTTTCTATATGGCTTTGTCTACTTGATTCATTTACCACTCAGTTCATGTGAAGCGGTAGCGCCTACAGTTCTGGAATTTATTGTGCTGCTCGTACTCATTGCAGGACCATTATTGAGAAATTGGTACAGAAAATTAATGAGGCTGTAAACACGAATTTTTGAAGAAGGATAGTAATCACTTTTGCAGAGTTATTGGGTAGAACTGGTAGTTAACGGAACGACGATGGTTGAAATTCAGGAATTTCCGGAGTGAGCCCCATGTACCTCATGAGCGTTCCTAAACACTCACCCTCTAGGTATTGGAACGGACTACAATAACAATTTTCTTTCTACAACAACTTTCTACCAACATTCAAGCAAAGTTTACAAGGAAAAGAACGCGCTAAAAACGCTTTTCGTATAACATTTTGATTATTCATTGTGCTGCTCTCGTAATTTTCCCACAAATAAGAATTTTATGCGATAATTGCCTTATTGGGAGTTATCAATATAAAAAGTTTAATCAAAATCGTTCGAGCCGTTTTTGAGAAAAAAAATATTTGGTGTTTTGATCACTATGATAACTATAGTTAACATTAGGTGTATTTTGTCCATACTCTTATTTTGGCGTCCCATGGTAACCTGTAGGCCAGACATCAAGTTTCAGCTGATTTAGTACGCTGGTTTTCTCTAAAACCGCGCTAAAATCGATTTCGTCGAAAATTTTGATAATTTATTGTGCTGCTCTCGTCATTTTCCCACAAATGGGAACTTTATGGTATGATTATCTTATTAAAAGCTACCAATATAAAAAATTTAATCAAAATCGTTAGAGCCGTTTTTGAGAAAAGAAAATTTGGTGTTTCGATAACTATAACATTCGGTGGATTTTGCTCATACCCTTATTTTGGCGTCCCATGGTAACCTGCGCGTGAGATATCAAGTTTGAGCTGATCGCTATAAAAATCGTTCACAGACATACAAACCATTCCCCCAAATAGTGTTTTTCGGACTCAGGAGGGTCTGAAACGTAAAGATCAGAAGAAAACTCAAAATTGTTTTTTCAGCCGATTACGTAACTTTCCTTTACGACGTAGAGCCAAGGAACGTAAAAAGGAGTTCGATTCATTTCATTTCAATTTTTACTTTCCGCTACCCGAAGGGAAGGAAAGTATAGTAATCGGCCCAAAAAAAAAATTTGAGTTTTCTTCAGATCTTTACGTTTCAGACCCTACTGAGTCTAAAAAACCTAATTTCGTCGCGTGGTCCGTGTGTATGTGTGTGTGTGTGTATGTGTGTGTGTGTGTCTGTAGTTCGATTTGCGGGAGAACGGCTGATCCGATTGAGCTGGTTCTTTTTTGTTTTGTTCGTTATTTTTGTAGACACCAAAATAAGGTTATGGACGATTTCGGCCGATGGGAAGGGGGTGGGGACGAAAATGTACCAAAAACTAGGGTTTTTCGCATTTTTTCTCGAAAACGGCTCTAACGATTTTGATTAAACTTTCAAATTATCTTCTCCTAATCAATACCTAACTTTTCTTCTCTATACATATCTCCATGAAAATACGGTGAACGGAGATAATGACCTATGAAGCAAAAATAGGTTTTTAAGCTTTTGGCAAAATGACTTCAACGATTATCATCAAACTCTCAGGATATTTTCGAATAGTTAATACCTACATATTGTTCTCAATAAATGTTCCTCTGAAAGTCCATTGAGCAGAGATAAAAATGAAAATGTGTTGAAAATAACGTTTTTTCGAACATTTCCGAAAGTTCCAGGGTAATTTTTTCACCAGATGTGATAAATCCTAATGAAGTGTCTTTTAGTCACCCATACCAACATTTTGTTCTCCATAACTATTTCTGTATATATATGTTGCACGGAGATATAAGCCACGTTAACTCAGAAAAGGAGATTTGTCGAATATTAATTTATCGGTATTCGTATTTTCTCAAAAACGGCTCCAACGATTTCGATAAAACTTTCGGAGTGCTCTCAGCTAACTAGTCCCTACATTTTGTTCCGTATAAATGTTCCTGTAAAAATGCGTTGAACGAAGATATAGCGCCCGCATGTGTAGGTGGTGTTCGAACTTAAAGGGGTGGCGGAAAGTAGTGTGTTGCTACGCACCAGATATTTTCCATTAAATTCAAAGTTGGAGTAATTTCACTTCCTCATTTCCACCCCAAGACGTGTTATTTGTTTATTTATGATCCAAGGTGTGTTTTAGGGTTTTTGTCGGTTTTATTCAATTGGGTTCAGACAAAAACTTCCACTGCGGGAGTAGAAATCCCCAAAACACATTGATTGCGCCATTTGTTTATAGTTCTAGTTATTAATATTTGACCGTGATGAAGCTTTCTGTCTGCGCCATCCCCACATCTCTCACATCCCCGGAGATCGACTCTTCCCTCATCAAGAACGGTTTCTTCTATTCTCTCGTTTCGGGTAATTCCCTGAGTCATCAGCATCCCACCTTACGTTCAGTTTTCACAAAATCATCAATAGCCGACTTCTCTCACCGGTGGTCAGACGTCTACTTTTTGCTACATTTCGAAAGGACAGTAGTTTTAATATTTTTTCATTTCAATTGTTCTCGTTTCATCTTATATTAACTCAACTTAACTACAGCTCCTAATTTTCGGGTTTTTTCTTCTAATTTTTACTTTGTTAGGACTTAGGTAATTGGTTTTTTATTAGAGAAAACCACGCCATGACAAACAATTATTCCAAGGAAACAGACAACCGCAGGGTTTTCAGTTTTGGAAATGCTAAAAGCGCCTTTCCCAATCAACACATTTCTCCTGTTAAAAGCAAATTCTACTGGACAGAGTAACTCGCCTGAATAAGGTGATTCTTTGAGCACTTTAAGAAGACTATGCATGATGGGTCGGCAAATATGAAGATTAACATGATTAGTCACTTGGTTGTGAATAGAATAACTTGGTTTAAAAATGTGAGCTCAAACTCGCCGATTTTACGACCACTGACGGAAGTGTTACGTTACGAGAGGCGACAGGCAGGTTATGGAGTATTTGTCAGGACAACCAAGCTTCGTATTTCATTACTGAAGTCTCTCTCTCTTCCCTCCTCCCGTTCGATTTTGACAAGCCCTGTCTAGCGGCAGCGCGTGATTCAGAACCGACGCTAGAATTAGAGAAGCGGACATCTCAAGGGCGTCGTAACTTGGCGGCGGTTTCACAGCTGACTTCTTTCAAACGGGCGATATTCTTACGTTTGTATTTCGTTCGTAGATCGTGTTTGTTATTCTTCCAAACGCCCCATATATCCTCCGACATTATTTGTTATCGCGCTCCTTGTTACCTTTCTCTCGTCGTATCGACGTTATCAAGGATTGTAAGCAGATGGAGGGAAAAACATACGAAGAAAGAAAAACTCAAGTTCGAGGTCGCGGCGGCCCCCCTGACGAGCGAGCTTCCACGGGCAACAACGAAACCAGCCTCGGAACTTCAACCGATGCAATCAGGCATCTGGCAAAGCTCTCGTGCGAATCCGAACAGGAAATACGCGAAACGCCGATGGCATTGACTCCACATACAAACCCAACCTACCATTTCACAATATGTCAGTACCGAACAACGCTTTTTTACTTTTCACTACCTAAAGGGTAAGGAAAGTGTTGTAATCGGGCCAAGAAAAAAATATCTAGTGCGTAGCAACACCCAACATTCCGCCACTCCCGTAAGTTAAAACACCAGCTACATGTGCGGGCGCTATATCTTCGTTCAACACATTTCTGCAGGAACATTTATGGAGAACAAAATGTAGGGACTAGCTAGCTGAGAGTAGTCCGTAAGTTTGATCGAAATCGTCTGAGCCGTTTTTGAGAAAATTTGAAATCTGATAAATTAATATTCGAAAATATCCTTTTCTTAGTTAACTTAGCTTATATCTCCGCTCAACAGATGTATACAGAAATAATTATAGAGAACGAAATAGGACAAGGGTGAATGAAGGAACTCTGAAATATGATCCCATCTGGTGAAGCAGTTATCCCAGAATTTGCGGAAATGTTCGGGAAAAAACGTTATTTTCGAAAATTTTGGATTTTTATATCTGTTAAAAGGACTGCCGGAGGAACGTTTATTGAAAACAACACATAGGTATTAACTATTTGGGAACACTCTGCGAGTTCGGTGAAAATTGTTAAAGCCGTTTTGCCAAAAAGCGTAATAAACCTATTTTTGCTTCATAATCTCACCGTTCACCGCACTTTCATGGAGATATGTATACTGATGAAAAGTTTCGTACTAACTAGTAGAACATAATGTGAAAGTTTTATTAAAATCGTTAGAGCCGTTTTTGATAAAAATGCGAAAAACCTGTTCTTGGTACATTTTCGTTCCCGACCCCCGTTTCTCATCCATCGAAATTGCCCATAACCTTATTTTGGTGTCTACAAAAACTAACAAACATAATAAAAAGTGAGCTACCTCAATCAGCTCTGCCGTTCTCTCGCAAATCGAACAACAGACTCACACATACGGACAACTGAGTAGGCCTCAGAACATAAAGAAAATTAAACTTCTTTTTACATTCCGCTACGCCTAGGGGAATGAAGGAATAGTAATCGTGTCAAAAAAAAAAAAGAAAAAAAGAGTTTTCTTCAGATCTTAGCGTTTTGAGGCCTACTGCGTCTAAAACCCTAAATTCGGAGCGTGGCTCGTGTGTGTCCGTAGTTCGATTTGCGGGAGAAAGGCTGATCCGATTCAGCTGGTGCTATTTTTTTGTTTTGTTTGTTATTTTTTGTAGACACCAGAATAAGGTTATGGGCGATTTCGGCTGATGGGAATGGGAGGTGGGGGACGAAAATGTACCAAAAAATACGGGTTTTCACATTTTTCTCGAAAACGGCAGTAACGATTTTGATTACGTTTTCACATTATTTTCTACTAATTAATACCTAACTTTTCTACTCCATAGATATCTCCATGAAAATACGGTGAACGGATATATAGGCCTATGAAGCAAAGATAGGTTTTTTACGCTTTTTGGCATAACGACTTCAACGATTTTCACGAAACTCTCAGGATGTTTTCGAATAGTTGATACCTACGAATTGTTCTCAATAAGTGTTCCTCTGAAAGTCCATTGAGCAGAGATAAAAATGAAAATCTGCTTCACCAAATTCGATCAATCGTTCAGACTGTCTTTTAATCACACATATCCACATTTTGTTCTCCATAATTATTTCTGTAGAAATGCGTTGAACGAAGATATAGCGCCCGCATATGTAGGTGGTTTTCGAACTTAAAGGGATTGCGGAAAGTTTGTGTTGCTACGCACCGCTCGTTCATCTTGACGCGATCACAATACTCCCCTTTCCATTTGGATAGCAGGAAGTAAAAGTTGGGTTTTCTTCATATCTTTACGTTTTGAGGACTACCGATTCCGAAAGACCTCATTTCGGCAAGTGGTCCATGTGCAGTTCGATTTGCGGGGGTTTCAGTCGATGGTAAAGGGGAAATAGAAAACAAAAATGTACCAAAAACTAGGGGTTTTCGCATTTTTCTCGAAAACGCCAGTAAAGATTTTGATTAAATTTTCAAATTATCTTCTGCTAATTAATACCTAACTTCTCTTTTTTTTTATGAAATTGTAAAGAAAACATCCCCTTTTATCAACCACTTTAAATGTGCCGCGAAACTGGACAAATCGATTAATAGATGCCGCGTAATCTATCCCGATTATCAGGTGAACAGCTGGAGTGAGTACACGAAGGATCATTATAAATATTTCTATGAAAATACGGTGAACGGAGATATAAGCCTATGAAGCAAAAATAGGTTTATCACGCTTTTTGACCAAACGGCTTCATCGATTTTCCCAAAAATCACAGAATGTTTTCAAGTATTCAATACCTATAAATTTTTCTCAATAAATGTTCCTCTGACTGTCTATTGAACAGAGATAAAAATGAAAATGTGACGAAAATTGTGGTTTTTAAAATATTTTTGTAATTTCCCGGGTAACCAGGGTCTAGTCTTTAAGTAACCTTTACCCACATTTCGTTCCCCGTAAATTTACGAGGGTTGTGGAAAATTGCGTTGTCACGCACCAGATATTTTGTTTTTGTACTGCTACTGATTAGAAACTACGTAAGGTAAATATTGGATTCTCAATCTTTACAAACTGCCTCCTCATTGGATGTAAATCCCTCAGAGAGTTTCCTCAAATGGTACGAAAGACCTTGAGAGGCAATAAAACTGAGAACGTAAAATGGACTGAAAGCCCTCGTAACTGTGTACTGCACCTACGAAATAGGAGCATAATGTATCCAATCCAATATTCCAGCGATGGAGTAAGAACCTATAAATTGGTTTTGATTATCACGACTATTTGCCCATGTGAGAAGAGCGATATCGAAAAAGAAATATGAATTTTTGAACGACTTATTATCAATTTATATAAACCATGTTGAAATGTACAATTTATGTTGATAACTAGAAACCAATTTGTTATCCACAGTCATCGCCAGTAAACAAGAGCTCGAGCCACCACGGCGAGAGCCACGAATCAATTCAACGCTGGAATCCTCGTTTGTTACCTATTTTACACAATCCCTACGTACTTATTTCAACCTTCTATTTCCCACGTTCGAACCCATTTATACTTGATGTCCCAAAGCCGTGATTTTGTGCGATTCAAGTAGACGGGGCTACGTTTTAGGTTGTGGCAATCTTTTGGACCTATTTCGGATTCAAAAAAGACTACAGTTGTCACATCTACGAAACCGCTTTTCATCCAAAATTTGATTTTGTGAACGGGGACGAGACAATTGAAGCATCGAACGCTTCCTGATGAGCTCCGCACGTATGACACTACCACGCTCCAGACAGGAAGCCACTAATAACATCATTTTCAAAAAACTAGCAAGAGAAAGAAGCCGTTCAGAGCCAAAACGTTCTACGGGTAAAAAGGAAGTCAGTGTGCCCTCGGGGGGAATTACTTTTTCGTTTGTAGACGGTTCATGTTGAGTATATTTAGGGACAGTATCAACCGATTTCCATTAGGTCTTCACCATGAAGATTTCCCGCAGGTGTGCGAGAACTCGATGGCGGTATTCAGTTAGATTATGCGTTTCTCAAGAGGGGAGCGAAAATAATCGTCGGGACGCAAGCAAGAAACCACTGAGTTAGTCTCAGAAACCTGCAACACGCCCAGCAGAATCTCAAAAATGTTCTTGCACAAGCCACGCCAAGACGCTCAATGCTGATCAACGCATGATCCGGGCGTCTCGGGACTACCAGGACATCGCGATCGCTGAAGGCTGGAAAGAACCCACAACAATCTCAGCCTCAGTTCTTTTCCGTGGACAATTATTGCCGCGCTCTCCGATGACAACGTCCTGAAATGATTCAGCGATCCACACTTGTTACCACGAGTACAATAACAAGCATCCACAACCGTACGAACCCCGCACAGCGCCAGGTCGTCATGGAGGTTAAGGCTCAACATTGCTGCAAGAGCCTGGGGACTTACTCAGCATCCACCGAACCCAACCTGAGGAGGTATGGTTGTCCAGAGCTGTTGCCCATGTGTAACCATGCGGAGATATGACCTTGGGGAACTTGCACGATCTCGGAGGAGTTCTTGAACTGGTTTCTCATCTGACATTACTATTTACTTGTGTTAAAAGTTTCAAAGGGAGAGATCAACTGTGACCACTTTTCTTTTTTTTTCGTTTCATTGTTTACAAACTGGGCAGAACGGTTATAGGTTTGCTTGGTGGTAGCCCAAGCTGGAAGGTTTGGGTGTTCTCTCAACAACCGCCACTTGTGGGTCGATATGGGGATGTGCGAAGGCAGTGCCAGCCTCTCGTCGCTAACAACGTGGGACAGGGACTACTTCCAGCGAACCCTCGACCACTGCGATATCTGTGGGACCCCATTTCTGGGATGCAGCCTTGCATGGACCTTACCCACGGTGCACTGAAAAGGGTAAGGGAAAAAGTCCCTTAAGGCTAGAATGGTTGCTGGCCTGCACAGATTTGCATCCAGACTTACGGCTTCGGGGGCACCCCTTTCCTCATTGCAATGGGACCTGGGGGGGTCTCAGGTATGCAAGGGCCCTCCAAATCCCAGCTGCGCCCAGCAGATGGACAGGAATCGGGGCCACGTAAATGACAGTTTTCTGTCCCCACTAGGGAGTTTTATATACCTCCCCAGGATCACCCCTGCCCCATCCACCACTCACATACTCTCCCACCAAACCCAATAAATTACATCCATTCTTCCTCATGAAAACTCTAACCAACGTTCCAAGCAACATGTGGTTTCTTGTATTCCATGCATTGAAGGTGCAAGACACGGAGGATGGTCTCCGGTGGAGCCGTGCATTCATGGTGAGTGAGGAACTGGCTCATCCCATTGTCTGGCTCAACACGCTTCTTCTTAAGACGTTCGCAGACATTGATCCCTTGGCCACAATTTCCATCTCGCTTACCATTTATCTAATCTACCATAAAGTTAAATGGTCAGTGGGGAGGTCATTATGAAGTTTGGCCTGGAGAGCGGGGAAGCTTCCCTTCCCACTCCACATGTCCACCATGCGCTCCATGGCGAAGTGGCCAGTCATCACTTGGATCGCTTTAGTGGATGCTGCCTTGTAGGCCTCGGTGGCCACAGGAGCGGAGTTCTGGTATTTCCCTAACATTAACTACCTCTCACAGCACCAGAGTTGGGGTTTTTAACGAAATAGTCCGACGCGAGCTCAAGTTTGTGTTATGGATTAGAACACTTTCTTCAAACTTCACGTAGCACCGAGCAATATACCAGTTGTATTGATATAGTGCCAACGCATAAAGCGCCTGAAATTCACTCATGAAACTAACCGCTCCGAACGCACGTGATTCAACGACGTAATTAGATTGGTTCGCCAAATAACCGTCACGCCTTTCAGAATATCAACAACGACAAAGGGTTTCGAGGAGCTGACGGAGGGAGCCCATCAAATACACCTACTTCCGACAAAGAGGTAAATCTTGTTCAGGACCTAAATCTGAAACGAGACAAACGAGCTATTTATAAACGAGCGACTCATCTAAGAGGCGCGTGAATCTGAAGGTGCCACAACGTTACAAAGCTGTGGTCGATGAGGGGAACGCAAATAACTTGAAAGGCGCCATCGACCATTTTCAGCTATCTCTCACACGAAACTTCAATGTTGAAGCTTCCTTCCCGTCGAGTGGAGCACAAAAGGCAATTTGTTTGCGGGTCGATGAGTTAAATTAAACGAAAACCGTTAGACGATGAGTTGCCGACTACCTTCGTCAGGTTATCGTTTGATTTATCAATTTGTTGTATACGATTTTCCGACGCAAAATTGCCAAGGCCGTCGGCCCTCAACGGCTGCAAGCTTCTGTGGGGATTAATACTTCGTGAGGCAACTTTGTGGAAGAGACCTGTTCATCCGTCGCTAGGGTGTCGTCTGTGATGTCTCAATTTTACTTTCCACAATTTGCTAATATTGCAGCCTCACAAACAAAAACAACCATGAGTTCACCACAGATCATTACGCTATGAGGGCTCATTCCACAAAAAAATCGGCTCGTGACTTGTGTGCAATCAGCATAACGGATGAATGACAAAACCTAATCTAAAAAGAGCCAACTCTTATTATTTTCATCTTGCAGTAACTGTGAACGGGAGGACAGCCAATATATACCGAAAATGAAGGTATTTTGCCCATAGAAGTAAGAAGCTCAAGGAAGGGTGAGAGAACTTTTCCTCACCCTTGAGGCCATGAGGGGAGCGAAGGGCTCACAAACCCTCCTTAAAATGGAGGGGGTCAAAATGACCCCCATAAAACCGCCACGCCAGAAATCATTACACTTTCCTCATTCTGAGTCCCTGTTCAGCTAGGAACAAATAAGACTTATATAGAATCAGTGTCACTTGGTCAAGTTTTGATTTGTACATCTCCTCCCTATGGAAGTTAGCGAGCTGCGGATTCTAATTCACTGGCGAAACTGGATGGAAACTCAACCAGGTCTTTCGAGTGCCATTATCCGGTGGTTCCAGGGGCCCTTGTGTGTGAATCACATGCCACCACAGACAGGATGGTTGCCTTAGCAAGAGCCGCCTCTGAGGGGTAACATCTCATGATAGGCGTATCAAGTTACGCCTCTGAGATAGTTCGTACAGTACGAAGCATCGTAATTGATGACAGTACAGCTAAGCACAGAATAGGTGCGCCATTCAACGGGTCTACACACCCAGCCGAACCTTTGGGATATGGTTTTTGCACACACAAGGCTTGAGAGATGGAAGTTGACCACATCCGTACAAAGTCAGAACAAGGTTGTTTTATTCTCACGAAAACGGCATCATCTACTTTGAAAGACCTTAATCAACATAGGTTCATAAATACAGCTGTTCGACGCGAAGCGAGGTTCCTGCCCTCAGAATTTCCGCCCTTCCCAACGGGACTCACCAATGGCACAGTCATTGTCTCCTATTACCTCCTCCTACCTGCAGAAACTCCACTGCCGCCGTTGCGATTATTTCTAACGGCCGTGGATTCCCCTGAAGTGGTTTTTTCCGTTCTTTATTTTCCCTCTCCTCAATTTCTGATTCCTCTCCACAGGAGACAGCTCCTTCCAAAATTCATTCCATAAACTCTCGTCCCAGGAACAGCTTGCACTTTCCTTCCGATAGAGTTGACCGCACCAGTTCACACGTTCCGAGTACTACCCTTGTGTCGTCCCTTTATACACGAACTCAGCTCAATTCTAGCTCAACTTAGGTCATTGCTGACATAATACAGTCCTCCTCACGCTCATCAAGTTCTATTATTTTCGATTTCCAACTCTCCCTCTCGTGCACTCAACAACAGCCCTGTTTTATAACTCTGGCTGACGAAACGCGTTAGTGTAACAGTTCTGGGGCAATGGATTTTTTTGTCATACAGGTTCTAGATTTTGGTCCGTATTAAAAAGGAAGAGGGAAGGGGGCATCGAATGTGGTTATAATGAACCAAGTATGAGAGAGGAAGGCACTTAACGGGATCACTTGGGATAGGGTTAGTTGAATAGTATCGCCCAGGGGTTTCAACGATAGTTTCAAATATTTGAGGGCAAGAATCACTCAACATTCCTCAACGCTACATGCAACCCATCCAAAGTCGTTCAACAGAGTTTCATGACCTTCGTAGAACTCCAACTCCCTCAATGTTTCGGCAAATGAACGTTTTTCCACGCAATTCTTGTTTTTTTCTGCCATTATTCTAAAATCCTTTTTCGATCATCATTTAATAAGGTTAGTACAACTTTCAGGCACACTTTTTTTCAAGGGATTAACCACATCTCATCCACCGCCCGATTTGGGCCCCAGATAGGACACTCCTACACTCAGCAGCTACACCGAAATGTTGACGAGATTCTGAGAGAAGTGCGAACGAAAACTAATTGACGACTGTTCGTCAAAATTGAAAACATCCGTGACACAGTCCGCAGGATCGTACGGTCAAACACACAGTTAAATGCGGGTGACCCGAAGTCATTCGTTCAACCTGGAATTCCGCTAAACAGGGTTCTTGTGGGCCCTCGTTTACAACTAATTGGGTCCAAGGTTGTCATTCGTCTCCCTTTATAAAGCACCGGAATCACTAATTACTTCAGGGCTCATTTCGTTACACAGAGGGGGAAACTTCAAGCGCGCACGCTTCCATTTGAGGAGTGGAAAAGTGGAAAATGGAATGAAGCCCATTCAAAACCACAACTAATCCAATTGCCCTCAGCCGACAACGTGGAACTCAATTGGGACAAAACAACATCTTGGAAAACTAGTCAGGTACCATCCCTTGTGCTTTCAGCGATTTTCATCACACGCTACTAATCTTATCTGTTTTTCGCTTGGATAATTTGAACTAGGTAGAACTGCTCACTATTGTCTGAAGTTGCTGGTTGAGCTTGACATTCTGCAATTTATCGGGTTAATCCTACGAGTCTGTCAATGTCACGACCATTATTGTGAATTTCACGACTAACGTGTTGGCCTTCAAACACGATTTTTTAGGGGAAAACACCACCAGGGAGGCAGAAACCTCAATTCTTTGATTTTAGAAGCCGTCGTCTTTAGACGAAAAGAGTATATCCAAGGACGACCATAGTTTCAATTTCGAAACTTCTTATGTTACTCTTAGAGAGTCATCTTATGACCATTGTTAAACCCTCATCGTTCTAGGTACCACATTAGACTAGAACTGTCAGAACGTTGATTTGATGTAGGCGAGGAACTTGACAATGGAAACCACTAAAATAGATTTTTGTCAAGTAACTTTCGTGCTGCTCTTGTCAGCCTTCGACGAATGCCACACAACATGCCATTGCATTCGTCAACGTGTAACGAGGGGTTTGGAAATATTTAGAGAGTCGCTGACTAAGGCAAAAATTACATCGATCCCGAGCTCTGACCCTTTCGTCGAAATACGAATCTTCCTCGTCTTGATCGCTAGACTACGATCGCTGGAGGTGGCTACAATAGGAGTTAGGCGCTCAAAATTTTGTCGAAATTGTAGAGGCAGTTTCGAGAAAAACAACCGGTTAGTTGTGTAACTATCATGCCCTTATTTTGGCTTATTACATTAATCTGCAGAGCAGATGTCGAATTGGACCTGATTTGATTCGGCTGTTCATTCACCACGTTTATAGATCGACATGATGTTCTTAGGAGCCTTCGAAACGCTACCATAAAAATCGAGTTGAACTTTGTACATCAAAATGTACTGTTTCCTAACCCCTCAGGATTGTTTTTAGAAGGCAGAAATGACCTTTGATGATTGAAAGAAACATTCAATGGCGGTGCCGAATGCTCGAGCGATGGACCCGCTACAAATTAGGGTGGCAGCATGTACCGTGATCAGCTGTTGTCATTCCCAACATCCTTCAGAAATGCGGACAACTTAAAACTACGCCGCAGTGTGGGTAGTTGGCTCCATCTAGTGCGAGGCAGCAACTTTCCACTACAATATTTGCCAAATGCCCTGAGAAAGGTTCTAGCTCATAATCAATGCATCGTGACGACTGTGTGACAAGCATGTGATACGAGTTTGACGGAAATATCCCCGAAGCACAGAATGGTTGTCTCCCTGCAGGAGCTAGAGGCCAAGACGACGGCTTATCCCAGTCACCCATTTGCCATTCAAGGGAGGGGGGTTGGCAAGGGCCACCATTTGAACCAATTAGTTATGCGAAGGGCTTAGACCTTCGGCGGCTTAGTCGTATTCCGATAGTTGAAAGCAGCATTGCTGGCGCATGTCAAATAATTTGAACTTGGTCAAACAACACTTCACAGCAGGAAGAGGTAGCGCCTACAGTTCTGGAATTTATTGTGCTGCTCGTACTCATTCCAGAACCTTTATTGAGCAATTGGTACACAGAAAATTATTGAGGCTGTAAACACGAATTTTTTTAAAGAAGGATAGTAATCACTTTTGCAGAGTTATTGGGTAAAAACGTTTAGAACTGGTGGTAAGCGAAACGGCAGTAGTTGAAATTCAGGAATTTCTGGAATGAGCCCCATGTATTTCATGAGCGTTTTCAAACACTAACCCTTTAGGTATTGGATTGGACTACAAATACAAATTTTTTTAAACATTCTACTAACATTCCAGCGGAGTTTATAAGGAAAAAAAAATTCGCGAAAAGCGCTTTTCGTCGAAAATCTTGATAATTTATTGTGCTGCTCTCGTTATTTTCCCCCGAATGGGAATTTTATGGTATAATAGTCTTACTGAGAGCTATCAATATAAAAAATGTAATCAAAATCGTTAGAGCCGTTTTTGAGAAAAAAAATATTTAGTGTTTTGATCACTATATCACTATGATAACTATAGTTAACTTTCAGTGGATGTTGCCCATACCCTTATTTTTGCGTCCCGTGGTAGCCTGTAGACTAGACATCAAGTTTCAGTTGATTTGGTACGGTTGTTTCCTCTAAAAACCGCGCTAAAATCGATTTCGTCGAAAGTTTTGGTAATTTATTGTGCTGCTCTCGTCATTTTCCCACGAATGGGAATTTTATCGTATAGTTGCCATAGTGGGAGCTACCAATATAAAAAGTTTAATCAAAATCGTTAGAGCCGTTTTTGAGAAAAAAAATATTTGGTGTTTTGATCACTATGATAACTATAGTTAAATTTCGGTGGATTTTGTTCATACCCTTATTTTGGCGTCCCATGGTTACTTGCAGGCTAGATATGAAGTTTGAGCTAATTTGGCACGGTGGTTTTCTCAAAAAATCGTTCACAGACACACATACACACACACACGCACACACACACACACACACACACAGACCATTTTCCCAAATAGTGTTTTTCGGACTCAGGGGGGTCTGAAACGTAAAGATCTGAAGAGAACTCAAAATTTTTTTTCAGCCGATTACATAACTTTCCTTTCTACTTCGTAGAGCAAGGAAAGTAAAAAACATTAGCAATTTCCTACGCCACACCCCATTTAGGAGGTTTACTGAGGATACACGAGGTTTAATGCATAGATTTATCATCTCCGTTGCCCACCTGTCGGTGATTTATAGGTTTCGACGACTTAGCCGGCAGAACCTGCATTAATACTGGAGGTATTTGCTCAAAATGGAGGGGATCAGTGAGTGCATACAGGAATGATTTCCTCCTTCTACAGTGTTCCACAAATTTTCAAGTTCTACTGTCATTAATTCAGTATCGAATTTAAATCACGAATAAACACACTCGCCGTACAAGAGACTCTGCCAATCTAGCTCCCGGTTCGTCATTAGTTAACGTCCCGAATAATCCACCCCTTGAGCGAGGCTCTTCAGAAGCGCTCCATACAAATTCGTCTTGAAAGGGCCCCGCTCTTTCACACCGCATTTTTGTGAAAGAGCGGGAAAAGGCCAATTAATTAATAGGCCGGAAATCTGAGATAATAAAAGTGAAAAATTACGTACAAGGCAGACGGCCAACGATGAAATCATCAAGAATTAGGAGAGGAGAAAAAGATGACATACCTTGGCGAATTCTATTTTCAGCGTGCAGCAACCTGAGTAAATGTCCGCTCCGTTCAAAGCTTCTTTGACGCGCTTGGCGATTTCGATGCTGTCGAACGTGAGATAGAGCTAAGGAAGCAAAGGAGGTCGATTGTTTTTTGGTTAACAAACTAATACGTATTTTTTTAAAAATGCTGCGTGTTACCTGACTGATAAATTACGCACTACTCAAGAAATAATTCCTTTGCGCATAAAATATTGCTACGTTATTACATTTAGGGAGCGTATTTGGGAAAGGGACTGTGGTACTTCGCATCGTAAGGCCATCACTTGGAATCCATGCGTTCACCTGCAACAAAATCCAAAAGAGACTGGAATTAATTCACTGAGTAGGAGCAACAACAAATCTTTTTTAAAACTTCGTCGTAAACAAGTACTGACAAAATTAACAAATATCCCAATTAGTTATGAATAGTAGGATATTTAAATGGTAGCAATTTCATCAATGGAATGGGACAAGCATCAAAAAATATTGTTCCAAGTACGGATTTCCTATTACCCCAGTCACAATATAACAAGCAACTTGCTGGTGTCTACACAACTATCATTCCATGAATAACAAGTACCCAGCGAGAGCAGCTCACGGTTTTCGAAGGAAAGCTGAGGTAAGCGATCGTTTGGTTCACCACGATCCGCTCTTATGATTATTACCTCCACAATCACACGCTGGGTGTAATCCTAACCAGGCGACCGGGCGATATTTTCTTATGGTCGTAGCCTTGTTCTCATTTTGTCAGTCATTCGCTTGCCCTACTTCGCTCGTATTACGGGTTTGAAATGGAGTGGAATTATGTTAGTATCATCGCGAGGTGCAATAACGTGACAATTACTACGAAGTTGTACGATATTTACATTTGAAACGACGATGGAAAACGCCCTTTTCTACTACACTGATCTATTTTACTAGATAACTAGACTTCATTCAGTACTATAACCAATCGGAATAATAACCTGGCCAATTTCAAGTCAAACTACAGGAAGTTCATAAAGTGAATGGATACAATGAAGACATCCAATGGCCAATATAAATAGTGGACGAAAGTGAGTAGCAAGATACGGACTACTCCTGAAAAGCACACATAAACGAAGGTAATCCGTACAAACAATACAAAAAATGGACGGATCATAAACAGTTCCGTTTCCTTATTTGATGACTGTACCTCAACCCTCGACGAGGGTTATATCAGTCATGGAAGTTGCGGTTTCGCTAATATGCAAGAGGCCGGCCCCTGCAGCATCCACCGAACTCAGACCTGCGGAGTACGGCAGGTATTTGGTCGTTAGCCAGCCTCCCGGTAGAGAGCTGTTGCCAGTGAGTTACCGAGTGGAGGTGACCACCTGAGGAATCCTGTACCATCTGGGAGGAGTTCTTAATCTGGATTCCCACCTGATCTAACTGTGTACTTGAGTGGCAAGTTTCAAAAGGACAGATCAACTATGAACACCTTTCTTACCCATCACCTTCTTCGCGAAACTTGCAAAATGGTTATAGGCTTGCTTTGTAGCAGTCAATGCTGCTAAGTTCGTTTGCCCTCCCAAACAACCGTCGCTCACTGTTGTAAAAACTATAGTTTAGCAGCACGTGGTTTCTTGTTTCCTCCGCACTGGAGGCACAAGACGTGCATAATGGAGAGTCTTTCAGAGAAAAGAAATGGAGCCGCGCATTGAAGTCACCATGTCCCGTGAGGAACTGGCTCGTCCAGTGGTCTGGCTCAACCCATTTTCTTGAAAGACGTTCACGGATGTTGGGGGAGAACTCATACGTGTCACGTCCTTTTGACGAGGATTCCCATCTCGCTTGCCATTTCTCTAGAGCCCATTCGTTGATGGCGGCAAGTTTTTGTTCTGTGGTGAGATCCGCACGGAGTTCAGCCCAAAGCCGGGGAAGCTCCCGTTTCACTCTCCACTTGTCAACCATGCACTCAACCGCCAAATCAACTGGTAACTGACCAGTGATCACCTGGAGTGCTTCTGTTGATGCAGTCTTGTAGGCCTTGGTGATCTGCAGGAACGCAGCTCTCTGGGATTGGGCCAATACTCTCTTTTGATTGACTGCTAGTATGCTACCCCAGACAACGGGGCAGTAGGGTGAAATCAATACAGATGCGACACCATATTCACACCACTCACAACACTACACAAACAAAAACAACCCACCACTCACTGATTTACAGACCATCCTATATAAAAATGACTTAGAACCAACAATCAACATAAGACATACCTTACTTACATTCTTCTCCCTTCACCTCTAGCGGGTTTCCCCAGAGGTGCATGACCTCCTTCACCCCCCACCCACCTCAATGACGCTCTGTAATCCCGTTTACCTTTCTCTTCATAATTAAAGACCACAACCAACTAACTGACTTTAGCACTGACTAAACAGCCTGACGTCTTTACAACGAAAGCGCTTGCCCGCAGTATCTCACCAGCCAGACTCACCAAACAGCTACTTTAACTTTAGTTATCTGTATAAAACTTAATTGCGAATTGGATCATTTTTTGTGCGGATCCCTCAAACTGATTCTATTTCGTTCACAACAACCACGTTTTGAAAGTGAGCTGCTCAGTTTACCATTTTAACGACCTGTACTGGGACTTCCCGTCCTGTCCCCGAACGACCTCTCAAACGACGATTCCTGGGAAATCACGGAGTTTCGGAAAGGACTGGCGATGACAGAACTCCACATCCCTGCCCTATCTGCGGCAAACATCATGGGGTAAAAAAAGTGCCCACATTTCCTCAACTCCAGCCAGGATGCTCGAAGAATTAAAGTTAACGTACCTGTTAGGTGGGTCCGTCTCCTCTGGCTGGTGAGTTACTGTGGGCAAGCGCTTTCGATGTAAAGACATCATCGTCTGCCCATTAAGTCAGTATTGTCTTTAAGTGTGATGTCTTTACATCGAAAGCGCTTGCCCACAGTAACTCACCAGGTAGAGGAGACGGACTCACCTAACAGGTACGTTAACTTTAGTAATTTGCCTACTGGCGGACATAACCCAATTGCTTTAATGCTCGAAGAACCTACGTGGAAGAGCACAATCTGTGTACGAATTATCTGGCAACTTCACACACTCTCAAGAGCTGCCAGTCAAAACTACACACAGGCATCACACTTTCCTACACCCCATGAGTTGGAGTCACAGCATCTTCGCTCAGAACTACACCTTCTGGAACACCTGTGGGCAGGTGTCCTTTGAGGAGGAGGGAAACTCAGACTCCCCCTACTGATAGAATTAGCTTTCGCCATGAGATGTGGAAGTCGCAGCACTGTGGTACAATCCAAAGAAAATGTGTACGCCAGAGACAATCCGAAGTGAATTTTTATTTGCAGTTCTTAATTCAGTACTTCCACCACAAACATGGGCAGCCTTACTCAAGATTAGGTTCCCCTTTGTTGGGTGTACAGCAACGCTCTGATTGCAGTAGCCGGCAAGAAACTGTAATGCCTATCAGTACCTGAGGACAGGCAACAGGGGGGGATTAATATTGAAAGCAGTATTGCACTAAGAGAGTTGGAGAGTTAGTACGATATCAAGCCGAATGGAATTGGAACACAAAGTTTTATTCTTAATCACATTCGTGGAAGTTTTACCATCACAGACAGGGAACTGAGTGGGAGCAAACGCAAGCTCGGACGACACGGCGACGAGGGAACTGGCTCAGTTACAACTGACGGCAGCGAAGTTTCGAGCGAATCGGGGCATTTGAGGTGTCCAGTCAGCATAAATGCCCCAGACGAGCTTCCGCTGAATCGAAGGGTTTGGTTCGTCCCGTTACAGGAACCTCATCAAGGGTAGTGATGTACCGGGACGAACCAAACTCTTCCATTCAGCTTAGGCTCGTCCGGGGCATTTGTGCTGACTGGGCACCTGAATTGCCACGATTCACTCGGACTTCGCTGTCGTCAGTCGTAACCGTCGCCCTGTTGCCTTTCGAATTACTAATTCAACGAACTTCAGCAGATTGGCGAAGGTTTAGAGCGAGAAAAATAAGTAAGAACTTGATAACAATTATCAGAACTCTTGTCCAGCACTCTGTGACCAGGAAACGTATTTATTGTCATCAGAGCAGCTCACATTTCGAAGAATACCAACGAGAACTTAGGTTTCCGTGAGACCTGGAAGTAATCGGTCGACGGGGGAGAAAAAAATCCATCGCCAAGATAATTCGGGTTCGACGCGGAAGAAGCGCGAGCAATCCTTTCAACTCAACATCAAACCTGAATTATTTCCAACAATCCGGGGCACCCCGAGGAGGTGAATAAATAAGAGGCCGAAATTCGTGGCACGTTGATTTCAATTCTTTATTTCCTCCGCCTATCGATTTAGGAAGAAATTGGAGGAAGAATCAGTGGAAAGCTTTCCTCCACGGCATGAACTTCGACTCGTGCGTGTTACATTATGAATTCGGCTAGTCTCAATTCAACGTTGATTATACCGGAGAAGTAAACTTTGAACGTCGGTGCTCTGCACTGAATGGAATTGGACGATTTATCAAGCGGAGTGACCGATGAAGATGATGAGTGTTTCGTGACGGAACAGATCAAAAATTGAGCAGGAAAAATTTACTTCAAAATTTGATTTGAGAAACACAAGCAATTTATCACACAGTCCATACAGAATGTCCACAACACGGGAAGTTTGCTGTTAACAACCGTTTAAAATTAGGCATTGAACTTCATTTCAACCCCGTCGCGTTTGATGGGGTTATGAAGAGTTCATGAACCATCACTACCTTTTTTTTGTTCTCTCAGACTAAACCCCTCCTATCGTAAAGCTCGAATCAAGTAAACCTTCCTACCCCCTAATGAGCACGCTGCATGAGGTGCGGAAGGGGAGAGACGAGAAGACCTTGCTAGTCATGGATGATTTTTTGTCCGCGTTTGAGCTGCTGCTCGACATATTGAGATCAAAGGGCGTCGGCTAAGCAACGACTGGCTGGTTTGTCTTACCTTACAGGAAGGAGACAGTGTGTTCCGGGGCAGGATCAGAATCATCAACCTGATCAAAACTCAGTTATAGGTACCCCCCTCCCACCACAAACTAAGTGCTCTCTTCGTAATTTTTCACGATCTACCTCGATTCGCTTCAAAGAACCTTCTCCCTAGGAACGAAGTAAGAAATATACACAGATGACAATAGCAGCACTAAAAACAGGACCAGTTGAGCGTATGTATGGGCGAAGAAACATGGCATGCAAATCAACAAAAGGACGAAAGTGATGTGCCGGGACGAACTAAACCCTTCGATTCAGCGCAGGCTCGTCCGGGGCATTTATGCTGACTGGGCACCTCAAATGCCCCAATTTGCTCGAGACTTCGCTGCTGTCAGTTGTAACCGAGCCGGTTCCCTCGTCGCTGTGTCGTGTTCGATCCCACCCAGTTCCCTGTTTGTGGTGGTAAAACTTCCTCGAATGTAATTGAGACTAAAACTCTGTTCCAACTGCATTCGGCTTGATATCGTACTACTTCCCTATTCAGTACGATATCGCTTTCAATATTAATCCCCTCTCCCTCCCCCCGTAACATTGGCGCCCAACTAGTAGTCGAACTTCCCCCACATTAGTTCGAGATGCAGGCCACGCAGAAAAACTTGAAGGTTCTTCTGATGCGATGGGAATTTTTGATCCCCCACCTTCAACTTTTCTGCCCTACTGCAGTGACCTAGTCTCTCGCCCGTCATTATGTTCGCAGCAGCTGAAACCTACTAGTCAGCAGAAACCTATGGCCCATTCATCTCACAACGAATTCCATCCTGCATCAACATTGACATCTTCCCGCGTGTCTGCACCTCTCAAACAACGAGTCCGCGCGCCTTCAAAAAGGCCTGGTGAAGACAAAACTCCATCGCCAGAGCCACATCCCTGCCCTATCTGCGGCAAACATCATGGGGTAAAAAAAAGTAAATGGAGGCTCAAAGAACCTACTTGGAAGTGCACAATATGTGTACGAATTCTCTGGCAGCCTCACACACGCTCAAGAGCTGCCACTCAACGTACACGTGTGAATGCTGTCAACACAGGCATCACACCCTTCCCCACCCCATAAGCCAGAACGCAGCACTTGTTCCCAAAAGTAACTACTGCACGGTAGACGCAGCATCTTCGCTCCGCACTACCAAGAGACATGTGTGAGGTGACTGTTTATTTGTAGTTATAAATTTAATACTCCCACCACAAACATGGCGCCCCCTTTTGGAACTTCAATCAAAATTCTCTCTCGCTCGCTATGCTCAAGATTAGGTTCCCCTTTGTTGGGTAGACAGCAACGCCCTGCAGTGTTCATGAGTGCTTGAGGACAGGCACTTCATCAAGGGCAGAGTGATGTACCAGGACGAACCAAACCCTTTAATTCAGCGGAGGCTCGTCCGATGCATTTATGCTGACTGGGCACCCTAAATACCCCGATTCGCTCGAGACTTCGCTGTCATCAGTTGTAACCGAGCCGGTTCCCTCGTTGCCGTGTCATCCGCGATCACGTTTGCTCCCACTCAGTTCCCTGAATGTAGTGATAAAACTTTCTCGAATGTAATTAAGAATGAAACTCTGTTCCAATTGCATTCGGCTTGATATCAAACTAACTCCCCAACTCTCTTAGTACGATATCAATATCAATATGAACCCCCCCCCCCGGCCATAACAGTGATTTTTTTTTTTTTTGGACCCGAGGGCGTGTGGGACAAGTCCCTTTATCTCTGCGGCCGCATATTGGCCTATTGTGACGCTGGCCCTTTCTTAGTAGAAGGCGTCGTACATACCCGCCCCCCTTAGGAAGCCGAGTATGTCCTTCACCGCAGATTCCGCCATGATTTGGGGTTCAGTGGTCCCCTGACCGAAGTATTCAAAGCGTTTTGCTGCCAAGGCAGGGCTCTCACACAGGATATGCTCTGCTGTCTCGTCCTCCTCACCGCAGAGTCTGCATTCCACCGCCTCTGAGATGCCCATCTTGTTGAGGTCATATCTGGGTGGGCAGTGCCCGGTGAGGAAGCTTATCAGTACTCTCAGATCTTGTCTAGAGAGTGTCAGCATCGCCTTCACAGGAAGGCGTGACAAGCCTTTTCGCCTGTCTTAGTTGTGGCTGGCGATGCCAATGGGCGCCATTTTCCTGTATCTCCCATCGAGCAACCAGACCGTTCAGGTGACTTTTCGTCATACCTACGTGTGGTTCAGGCCCGATGGGTAGGGATTCTGTACCCCTTTTCGCGAGGCGGTCAGCCTTTTCATTGTCCTCATGCCCCCTGTGAGCCGGCACCCAAATGAGGGAGAGCCTGTTACGGGCGCCGAGCTGCTTGAGCGCATGAAGGCATTCCCATGCCAGCTTAGACCTAAAACTACAGGCTGCGATGGCCTTTAAGGCCATCTGAGAAAAGGCTGTCTGAGAAAATGTAGATCCGCTTGCCCTTGAGTCCTTTGTTCAGGATCTCTTGGGTTTGGCCCATTGTTCGCGGCTGCTTATTCAGTCAGCATGCTGTCCTTATTCACAGCTGGCCGCAGACATGCCCCTGGGGACAATGCCGTGGCCGTTTCACTATCCACAACCCGTGGTCGCGCCTCGTTGCATGGGCATGCTCCTGGGAAGATAACCCAGAACCAGGCCGTAACAGTGATGCTGCTGGACAAAGTGGATTGTCACAGCGTACCACATATTATGATGGATAGTAAGAAACTAGAAATACTTGAAGAAGGCCTAAATTTAGGGATAATATTGCGGAGCAACTTGTCTTGGAAACCGCAGGTGACGAAAGTTAGTAACGCAGTATTTAAGAGCTTATACCAATTGAGAAGCATAGCGATCCATTTCCTGACAAATGTTCGAAAGCAGATAGTAGGTGCTTAGTTTTTCCATCCATCGATTACGCGACGACAGCCTACTGCGACGTGAGAAGTGAGCACATGGAAAAACTGCAGAGAGCACAGAATGCGGCGATAAGGTTTGCTGCACATTACTCCGTTCTAGGTCACTTGAATTTATATATATGGGTCCTTGCAGCTGAACCCTAGATTTATACATGAGCCATATCGGTTCGGATTAATGAACAGCATTCTTTTAGTGCTCAGTAAGAGCGGCGAACGGTTGTCTAGCAAGTTGACAAATCCTTGTCCGTATGTTGCTAACGAAGTTCTTCACGTGGAATTCCCAAGTAAGTTTTGGGTCCACAACTATGGTATTTATAGTTTCGGGGATCCGCTCTCCCTTGAAGGTGACCATGTTAGGAGGCCTGACGTAACTTAGCGTCTAGAGAGTTGTAGACAAGTTTAGTGGGTTGCTTTATATTCGCCAGTGATTCGCAACACTCCGCGATCGATTCGAGATGTGATTGCATCTCTTGACTCGAATCTCCCCTCACTAGGATCACCTTTTTATCGGAAAAGTCAGCCGTGAGGATATCGTCACTGGACGGAGCATTATGTACGAACACCAGGTAGAAAAATGGTCCCACGCGCTTCCCTGTGCCACCCCAGCGCTCATAGTTCTTAATGTCAACACACACGAGCCACGCCTGACAGTATATGTGCTGTTGTACAGGTACGACTGGAGCACGCAGTAAGGCAGATGACGTTTAACCTTCGTTAATTAGCGAAAAGCAACTACTCCTGCTCCCACACTGTACCACAGCAAGCATGTTTCCCCCACCCCCGTCCTACCAGTGAGGCCCAAACGTTTCTTCTAGCAACCTATAACCACATTTTGTTCTCCGTACCTATTTCTCCCTAATTGAACGAATATACACGCCAAGATCGGAAAATGTGATTTGTCTAAAAAAAAACGGCTCCGTTACTCTGAATTAAGAAATATATAGACAAAGCAGATCGTCAACATTTCGGAGGTTGCAGAAAGTTGTGTGTTGCTACGCACCAGCTATTTCTGTAGCGCCTATAGGAGTTGAAATTCAAACAGTGAGTTATTTGTGCACGAATAATGTGACGTCGTGTACCACTACGAAATATCGTCGCTATAAAAAGGAACCGATACACTTGGGGATTACCTGTTGGAATGACATGAAAATTGGAAATATTGATAGTCCAATGGGAAACGCCGAAACCCCCCTGAGATCGCCCCAAAGACACTTTCAAGGGGGGGAATATATACAGCTTCGGAGGTCTATGAGAGACTTCGAAGGTGAAGAAGAGTTCGGCGCTATCTGCAGGCAACAATTTTCCGCCATTCATCAAAAGATACCGCTTTTTAAGGTCTGGATATCATGGAAGATGATGAAGAGAGGGGGACCATATTCCGCTTGTAAGATAGTGACACCGGGTCACAGATGTTTTAGCTCACGGCCATAATTCCAGTTCAGGGAGCCGGAGCGAGCTCTATCACAATCTTGGAGCAAATAAAGCGAGGGCGAAAAACGACTTGGAGCCACGAGAACGAGGTCGGGCTTAAATTTTTTTTTTTCGTCGAGTGGAACGTAAAGGTTGCAAAAAGGGTGATGGAGGCGACGGAGGGGGGATTCAGAAACAGAAGAACGTTTATGAGGTTTTTAGGGACTAGGAAGAGGTTGAATTACGAGATGTTATTACAGTTAATCCGACCCAACTACGTTTTTGGAGTGTGAGCGAGCAACAGTGGCGCAAAACAAGACTTCATGTCAGTACTGTCAGGGTAACGCGTCGTAATTAACTCGTCAGTGTTTTACGAAAGAAAATATCAGGTGCGCCGCATCACATAACTTTTCTTAGCTCCACGTCAGTTCACTTGTGTTCATGTATTATTCTACCAACTCACTTCATTTGGAACATCACCACACGGCAGCAGGAAGCGGTAGCTCTCACAGATCCAGAATTTATTGCGCAGCTCGTATGCCTGCCCCGACCATTATTAAGGAATTGGTGCACAGAGAATTAATCAGGGTGAAAACTCGATTTTTTTGAAAAAGAATAACGACCATGTTTCCAGAATTATCGGGTAAGAAAGTTTAGAAAGATAATAAGTGCAACGGCGGTGTTTGAAATTCGAAAATTTCTGGAGTATCCCCTATTAGTAAACTTTCACGTGAAGGAACCGAAATTTATCGACATCACCTGTCCAGCAAAATATTATGGGTGGACAACCCTGTTCGATCGATGATGCGGAGATCAACAAAAGCATCGGGTTTTGAAGCGGAAAGTAGACGATAAGGCGGAAGATGGGGTTTAAAGTTTCGAAAGCTCAATTGTACGGACGCACGATAACATTTTTCATAAAAGCGCAAGAAGAGGTGCCACTAGCCTATGCAGTAGGGTTTTCCGAAGGCCTCGCGTGGCTTCTGAGGATCAACTGAAGCGATTGGAAGCAGCACCAGCCTTCACACGCCTATCCCTCGTGCATAGGGCGTGAAGTCTGATGTATGTGCCGAGTTTAGAGCTGAGCGCTGCAAGCATCCTCTTAGCTCAACATTACTAGTGGATTTCATTGCTATAATAACAAACCAAGGCCACGTAGGAACAGGGTTCGTCAATCAGAACTCGTAAGATACGTTTTCCTGTCGACAAAATCGAAACCTACTTCCCAATCGAGGCGATAACACAATAAACCGAACGTTCACCATTGTAGACTACGTAATTTTTTATATCGTGGATCATTCCACAAGACGGATAAGGCGATTGAGCATTAATGACTCAAAATGTCCCATAATATAAATCGCGTTCAAGCCAAAACGTTTTCACTTAGGTGGGTTGACGTTAGAAATCTTGTAACAAGTCCATAACCACAAAAGAACGCACAAAATTGCTCAAAAATTAAAGGTAGCGTACAGATTGCACACAGAAGCTGCGATAAGACGAGAAAGGACAATTTAAGCGGACACAAAACGAAAGACAAGCTTTCGGTTTTTGTTAATACAGATATTACTTTGCTGGACTTGTACGGAAGAAGTGAATCAACCTTTCGCGACACGCGCCAGGTTAATGGGAAACGACCGGGCAAGAAAGCTAATATCGGACTTCTGAGGCGCTATTAAGAAGGTATTACTCGTGAAATGGGAACACACAACAGAGGGATCAAAGAACTAACGTTCGCAACAAGAACAGTTGGAAATAACCGCCGGGATATGATCAATCCGACTCGCGTAAGAATTGGCCACACGCGATTAGCGCGCGTTCGCTCTCTTGGCACTAGCCCATCTATTTTCTCAACCAAGTAGGAAGAGAGAAATCCTTTTCAGCGCGAGCCACATACTGCAATGATGATGGAGATAAGACACGAGATCAGTGAAACCTTATTTTTCTCTGGGCTATATTTTGGGTTCCCTCACTTTCTCGCTATCACCCTTTTCCGTTCCTTGGCTCTACGAAGTAGAAAGGAAAATTACGTAATCGGGTGAAAAAAAATTTTTTTTGAGTTCTCTTTAGATCTTTTCATTTCAGACCCTGCTGAGTCTGTAAAACACTATTTGGTACAACGATCTGTGCCTGAGTGTGTGTGAGTGCCCGAGAACGATTTTTAGAGAAAACGACTGCACCAAATCAGCTCAAACTAGATATCTAGCCCGCTGGTTGCCATGGGACGCCAAAATAAGGGTATGAGCAGAGTCCACCGAACGCTAACTATAATTATCATAGTGATCATGACATTTTTTTTTCAAAAACGTCTCTAACGATTTTGATTACATTTTTTATCTCGACTGAAATCGATTTTAGCGCGGTTTTGTCCTCATAAAATCATAAAATGTTATCAGAATCTTCAAAAAAATGTGGTGTGATAGTGCAATACAATACCTATGGGGTGAGCGTCTGAATACGCTCATGACATAATTGGGGTTACTCCTGAAATTGGGAAATTTCAACTACCGCCGTTTCGCGTACTACCAGTTCTAGAAGAGTTTACGAAATAACTCTGCAAAAGCAATTACTAACCTCTTTCAAAAAAATCGAGTTAATTCTCTGTGTACCTATTGCTCAATTAGGAAATAAGTACGAGCAGCACAATAAAATCCGGAACTGCAAACGCAATCGCTTTCTACAGCCGTGTTCTTTGACCAAGATCTAATGAACTGTGTGATCAACGAATTGAGTAAGTACGACGTAGAGCTAAGGAAAGTTGTGAGTTGCTACACACCACATTTTGGTTTATTATTCATTCTGAATAATAACCCTATGTTTTCGGTCACGAAAACTTTTTTACAACCCCCCCTCAAAATTTGATACTTTACGTTTCAAGACATGGAGATTCCAAATTTGCAATGTCCGTCCGCCGTCCGGGCCGTTTTATGCCTTTAACGTGGTCTAAAAAATTCGTTCTTTCGCCCAAAAATCCGATTTGGTATCTAGTTGTGCCCGCCATCTCGGCAATCCGATCGGACGAAGCCCGTGGTTGTAATGGGCAAAAAACGGTTATAAAAATTAACGAAACGCAGTAGAACGCGGGAGCTACAGCGTTTCGTCGTTTGAACTCCCTCCCTCCTTGCCCGTCTCATTAAAAAAGCAACCGCGCTCGAGGCTCGCTTCCCTTCCAACAACGCCACCACTCAACTCCCCTTTCGCCTTTCGCTTCGAGCGCCCCCGTTCCAATTTCCCCGACGTTTTGGTTTTAATACGATTCAATTTTTCTAGATTCTCTCGTTTCATTCTCATTTTGGTTTTTTTCGTAGATTTTTGGTTAAATTTCGATATTAGTATTTAGCGTGCATGTTTTCATATTAAAATTCAGTTTTTTTTCTAGATACTTTCGTTCTTTTTTTTTAAATTTTATTTTAATATTACGATTCAGTTCTTTTCGACCTTTTTTTGGGTTTTATTATGATATTTTTCGATGCTGAATCAAACAGAATGGGTCTCGGAGCATTAATGCTAGGTCAAGCTAATTATCCGAATAATAAACCGTTGTGTAATAATTTGCAGGGTTTTTTTCAATGTTCCGCTAAGTACAATGTAAAACTAGAAGATACGTAACGAAACTGAGGAAGGGAAATCAATTAGGGCCTGAATTGATCTGAAACATGTTCGACAGGATGACAGTTTTGTCCAACCTCCAGCGACAAAATACACAAATTTCGTTTACCGAGTTACCATGGCGTATATCCCCCTTCAACATATATACACAGAAATAATTATGCAGAACGAAATGTGGGTATAAGTTGCCACGAGACACTCCGTGAGGTTGGTCGAATTCAGTGCTGCAGTTACTTGGGACATTAATATTCAAAAAAACATAATTTTCGACATTTTGATTTTCATCTCTGCTCAATGGACTTACAGAGGAACAATCATTGAGAACGAAACATAATTATTAACTATGCAAAAGCATCCTGTGTGTTGGGTGCACGCGAGGGGGAGCTTGAGGGTCGAAATAAAAATGAAACTCTGTGAGCGTGAGGAGGACTGTAATATACGAGCGGAAATGAGTTGAGTTAAAAATTGAGCAGAGACGGTGTACAAATGGGCGACACAAGGGCAGTACTCGGAACGTGTGAACTGGCGCGGGCAACCGTATGGGAAAGCGAGAAGTTACTGGGCGATAGTTGGAAGCGGAATGATTTTGGAAGAGCCCTGTCGTCGATAGGAAAATGAAATTGGGGAGAAAGAAGTAAAGAAAGGGAAGGGGGCTGTTAGAATCAACCGACCGCCCCTGGGGATTCCCAGCAGAGGGATTCCCGCCGGTGAGAGGCAGGTGTTGAAATGGACGGAGACAATGACTGGGTAAATCTAAGGTCAAGGACTCTAACCAATTCGACGCTTTGCGAGTTTGGTGAAAATCGTTGAAGCCGTTTTTCCAAAAAACGTATAAATCTTATTTTAGCTTCATAGACCTATATCTCCGTTCACCGTATTTTCATGGAGATATTTGTTGAGAAGAAAAGTTAGGTATTAACTAGTAGAAGATAATAGTTTGGTACATCCCCACCCCCCTTCGCATCGATGGAAATCGCCCATAACCTTATTTTGGCGTCTATGAAAAATGACGAACAAAACTTCAGAAGAACCACTTCAATCAGACCAGCCGTTCTGATCGAACTACAGATACTCACACACACGGTTTTTTTTGTTTTTTCAAAGCTCCCCATAAATGTACGCAAAAAGGAGATCTTCTTTTTTCTTTCCTTGTCCAGATCCACCGTTTAACTTTGTATTTCCAGTATTCAGCCGCTTGGATCGCTTTGTCATTAGATGCTAAAATATCTTCGTATGTGCAGGGTGATGTTAATCAGTCACATCGTAGAAGATGATCGTAATCTTGCTCTAGCCCACAGTCGCAGGTTGTATCTTCATGAGTGTAGCCCCACTTAACCAGATTAGTTTTGCACCTGGTTACTATTGTACGAAGTCGGTTTAGTGATTTCCAGATGGTAAAGGGAAGTTCAAAACTACCGCTTGGTTCTTCTTTTAGTTCCAGTATTGGAATCTGTAATTTCTCTTGCCACAAGTTTAGCCTTCTTTGTTCTGCAGTCATGCTTAAAGGTTCTGTCGAGGTAAAAAGGAGATACTAAATAAATAATGAGGAAATACGGAGGACGCCCAAACCACTATAGAAGGACCAGTTTAGATACGACCCGAGCAACACACGGGTGGTGAAACCGCGGAGAACGCCTGCTGACAAACCCAGCTGACGCATCTCCTCAGCACTTTTCTAGCACCACATACCACGCCAGGACATTGTCAATGCAGCAACCCTGATGTTACCTGTCTCCACTCCACGAGCTTCCAACACCGTCATACGAGGAGCCCTCCTGTCGCTTGCCAAGTGTTATTGAATTCAGTAGGCCTCAAAAAGTAAAGATCTTGTAAAGAAGTTGTACACGTGTCACCTTCCTATTCCAAATCTACGGTTCACTGCCTTCTCACCCTTCAAACAAAGGTGGCACGGAAGGAAACGCTGTCTGGAATACCTGCTTCCCTGCCCCTCAAATATCCAATTTAATTACCGCCCGTTCCCCGTCACCCTCTGATTGCCCTCGGTCGTTTGTGCCTCCCCCCCCCTTCCACACACTGTTCTTGGTGGTTTCACGGAAGGCAATAATAAGTAAGGAAATAGGGAAGACGCCCAAACTACTATAGAAGGATTGGGGCGGGGAAGGATAGGGCTACTATAGAAGGATTGGGACCATCGAAACTCACACTTCACGAACGTTCTCCGAACAAGGATACAAATCAGGTATCATACTCTGTAAAGAGATTTAGGGGCAACACTCAGTTGTTAAACATGCCCTTATTTTCACGCTCAGCCCCGCGCCCCACTGCCCATTCGACTCGACACCTGGAGTTCAAAAATAATAAACGAACAACTAGCTAACTCTCTTTAACGTTCTGTACTAAACACATAATGGCTTTGCATTTAAACAGAATCCATCTTCAGTCCTTCGAGATCTCTCCTCCTTCAAATCACATGGCTGATTACTATCACAGTGTTTGCGCTCCACCATTTCTAGTTCTTTCAACTCTTCTCAGATCTTCAACACACCTACAAAAATACTTACAAACCCCTCAGTGCAGCAGAAAAGCTCGCGCGAGACTATGGTGAACAATTTTATGAAAAAATATCACAGAATATTTGGCTAGAATTATTTCACGTACCGCGGCTTTAACGTACTGAAATAGCGCGGTTCTGACTACTCGCAATACTGGCAATACGCACGAGGGTTTTATCAATCACACAGGAAAATTGAGCTAAAACCAAGTCAGACCACAACGAGCTTAATTGTGACGTCCTGCTACGAGCAAAAATCAAAATTAGAATGCGATAAAACTTGAAAGGCTGTTGAGACCTGCCATGGAAGAGTCAATGAAGCCGATATTTAGTTCGGGGAAAACTCTTTTCAATCTCTAACAGGAGGGATGTTGGCCGACAATATCTAAATTAGGAGCAGCGGTGGTTGCCGTAGACTCCATTCACAAAGCCCTGAAGAGAATCTCAAAGAGCCGAAAATCGATCGAGTTTCAACAATGAAGTTACAAATGCGACGTGAGCAGAAATACCCGATAAAATCCAATCAATAATTCACTTCTATTAGCACCGAATAATTGGCTTGGCTTCCATTAAACTCAATCGACGAGACAAAATGCCGCGGATCGGTAATGGCTTCGAGGGAAGAAAACCTTTTCGCGTTTGATCTAATCAGAGCGCAGTAAATTGTCAGAAGCTGTTGGTACAAAAGAACATCCTTCTCTTCGTCGATCCGTTCCATCTAAAGGCTCTCTCTTTCCAATTCCTCCTTCCTCTTTCTCTAACTTAATTAGGGACTGACTTGAAATCCTTTTAGACCGGAGCGCCAAAGATCCTTCATTCAATTCTGTAGGGTCTTGATATTCAAATCCTTGGAGTAACCGGTGACGGCAGACTTTGTACACAGACTTAATATGCATGAAACTCGGAGTGCGAACCAACTAGGATTAATTCAAGAATGCTGAATGAGACTGGGCAGGGGAGGACCTTCGCGAACTCCGTAAACGCAAAAGTAAAGTAAAACTCTGGCACGACAGACACCTGTAAAGTTAGAATGGGGAAGAAATATAGCGCTACTTGGAATTAAATAATGTACCGTTCAGAGGGAACTAAGTGCAATGAAGGAACGACTCGACCACCAAACATCATCTACCGTTCTTTTATTAAGATACAACTAATTCCATAATAAAACTTCGGCGTCACTGGGCACAACCTACAAATTATTGCATTGCACTCGTGGCAACGAGTCGCAATCGATTCTTAGCTACCGGAACTCCATCCTAGAAATGATGATGAGATATGCAGCCGAGAAAAACGTTTTATAAGAAGAGTTATTCATTCTTTCCACTCTGCATTTGTGTAATTGTTTTCGTGACAAGCGTAAGAAACGATCTACACGCAAATGAATGGAACTAGAACAAATAAACGCAGGGTAAAATGAGTAGGGAGTACTTAGGCGTTGGCGCAATAATTGGTTTAGGTAAGACCTCACAGATGTTGCGCCAGTAGTGGGGGAATGATGTTACACTTAGAGATAACTATTGTAGAGGGGAGCAAATGAGTAGGGGGTACTTAGGCGTTGGTGCACTAATTGGTTGATGTATGACGTCATGTTCACTCAAAAGTTCCGCCAGTTGTGGGGGCATAATGTCACACGAGGGAGTTGATCCATTCAGAAGTTCCGTCAGTTGAGTGGGCATGATGTCACAAGAGGGGGTTGATCAATTCAGAAGTTCTGCCAGTTGGGGGGCATGGCGTCACACGAGGGGGTTGATCCACTCAGAAGTTCTGCCAGTTGTGGGGGCATGACATCACATGAGGGGGTTGATCCACTAAGATGTTCCGCCAGTTGTGGGAGCATGGCGTCACACGAGGGGGTTGATCCACTCAAAAGTTCTGCCAGTTGTGGGGGCATGACATCACATGAGGGGGTTGATCCACTCAGAAGAAGAAGAAGGGGAGGGGAGGTTCATCCTCTCAGAAATTGCGCCAATGGTGGGAGCATGATCCACTCAGACGTTCCGCCAGTTGTGGGGGCATGACGTCACACGATGGGGTAGATCCACTCCGAAGTTCCGCCAGTTGCGGGGGCATGACATCACACGAAGGGGGTTGATCCACTCAGAAGTTCCGCCAGTTGTGGGGGCATGACATCACACGAGGGAGTCGATCCACTCAGACGTTCCGCCAGTTGTGGAGGCATGACATCACACGAAGGAGGTTGATCCACTCAGAATTCCGCCAGTTGTGGGGGCATGACATCACACGAGGGAGTTGATCGACTCAGAAGTTCCGCCAGTTGTGGGGGCATGACATCACACGATGGGGTAGATCCACTCCGAAGTTCCGCCAGTTGTGGGGGCATGACGTCACACGAAGGGGGTTGATCCACTCAGACGTTCCGCCAGTTGTGGGGGCATGACATCACACGATGGGGTAGATCCACTCCGAAGTTCCGCCAGTTGTGGGGGCATGACGTCACACGAAGGGGGTTGATCCACTCAGAAGTTCCACCAGTTGTGGGGGCATGACGTCACATGAGGGGGTTGATCCACTCAGACGTTCCGCCAGTTGTGGGGGCATGACATCACACGATGGGGTAGATCCACTCCGAAGTTCCGCCAGTTGTGGGGGCATGACGTCACACGAAGGGGGTTGATCCACTCAGAAGTTCCACCAGTTGTGGGGGCATGACGTCACATGATGATGTAGACTGGGAGGGGGGTTCCATATCAGCTGTAGTCGATGTGTATGGGGGGCTCTCAAAAGTTACATGGTTGGAGGCAGTACAACGTCACATGATGATGTTGATGGGCGGTAGGGGGGTTACTGACGTCATATAATATGGGTCCAAGGTCGATGATGTCATATCAGCTAGTGGTGAGGAGGGGGGATTTCGTCACTCATCCCAGAAGTGCCCCTAACCTAACTACTTGGGAGGATAAGTGCAAGGCTGGCTATTGGCAGCGGGTGCCTGACCCTGGACAGTCAAAACTTTTCATCCATCTCTCTAGAGGGAGAGGTCAAGGAAGTGCTCAGACTGGAGAGGAAGGATATGAGGATCACATGTGGCCTGTTTACACGCCACTGCCCGCTGTGTGTACCACCTAGCAAACATTGGCAAGTATGAGGAGTAGGTATACAGATTCTGCAAGACGAAAGAGCATGTGTTGTACATATGCGATTAACTCGCGCCATCGTGTGTTTCGGGGCCATTTCCACATCCAAAAGATGTGGTGAGGGCAGAACTTGCGGATGTCCTCCGATGCTGCTACCTATCCTTTAGCAGCAGTTATCTGCAGAGAAAAATAGGGATTTCCTGTAATTTCTGTAGGGAACCATCGTCATTGACGTCATGATTCGTTATAACACCCGCATGTATGTGAAAACACCAAGACAAACCAAGAATATCTCTTCAACGCAGTGATTGATTGATGACCGATTTCATGCTGGTTCGTTATAGTGTTAATTATATTATCTTTTATTTACTCCGTCCCAAAATAGTTTCAACAAATTAATCCAACCGGAGTTATGAAGGAGGAAATAAACTCCTAACTCACCGAGGTCTAATTGGCTTCCATAAATATAATAAGCGGAGGTTTATAACTCAGAAATTCATTCCTTCGAACATTAAGCACATGACAACACCAGGGTTACGATGAGGGTTAACACTCCTACGAGCATTAATCACCCAGTAAGCGCGTGCGAAATACTGACACGTCATTAACCTTTTCATCGTACGTTTCACGCCACTGTTAACTTTTTCATGTTCCCATTTAGGTCACATTTGCAATTTGACGAGTGATTAACGTCCACGCTCCTGTTTGGTGTACCAGATGATGGATTGGATGCTCTGGGAAGCTCCTTGGTCCCGCCTCTTGTTCGCCAACCAAACGATCAATCATTCTGCTGAGCTTTGTTGTTCTTGATTCTGAGCTTCCCCCCGAACGATCGGCTCTGCTTTGTTTTGAAGAGAATTTTCCTGTCCTATCCTAATTGAATCGTCGTTCATTCCCTTGATCCCCCACCGCTGAAAACGTCCGGGACGGCAGAGGGTGATATGAAGTTGATTCAATTCTGTCGGCTTCCATTCTGCTTTTCATTAAACGTCACATTTTGAATAGTAAAACGCAGTATGGAGTTACAACCGCGAGGATCGATCGGCCCTTAATTTACAGCCCTCGGGAGTTCAACTATTCCTCATTCATACGATGTACAGTCAGAAATTAGGTGGAAGAGGATTTTCCTGCTACCTGTAAATGAACAGCGATGAACATTGAAAGCTAGATTGAGAGAGTTGAAAATGGTCGATACCTTTCAAATCAATCAACGTAACGCATGAAGCCCATTAGATCCATACATAACCCTCTAAAACGTCATATATCAGCTCGAACATGTTCTCAACTTCAGTAGAAGTCAGTGAGACACAAAACACAATGAGAGGTCATCAATAATGTAGTTACAGCTCTATTTATAGCGGCTTCAAAGAGAATTCGAGAACGTTCAAACTGCTGCAATGATATAATCATTTTAACAAAACAATTGTACGTTCAGCATAGGCTGGCTTAGTTGGTTTTTGACCTCTGAACGTCCACACTCGCCTAACGGGACTCATATGCTCATAATCATTGTCTTGCACATATCAGACCTCAAGCCATTTTGTTTGATAGCTACGGGAAAGTCCAGCTCTTCAGTTATTTCCAAGTGACAACGGATTTCCCCGTTTTCTAGACTTCCCAAAATATCCTTTTCCAATCCCTCAATTTACATTCCCCTAACGACACATAGCTCTTCCAAGCCTCATCCGTCTCCCTCGGCTCTCAGCTCTCACACTACTCACAACTCAACTCTCTCTCCATTTAGTTCACTACTCAACCAGTTCAAGAGTATTTAGAGCCCCCTTGTCGACGTTTAAATACTCACACTCAAACTCATATCGCTAGTGTAATACAGTCCTCACTCACGCTCCCCACGTACATTTATTTCTCAATTCGTGCGCCCACTGTCCTCATTTCTCAATTGCAAGAAATTGTTATTCGATATGTTTTTGATTTGTTGCTTGATCCCTCACACAACTAATCTTTCGTACTAATGTAGTTAATAGAGGAACCATCGGTAGGTTCGGACCGAACCAAACGTCCCACGTCGATCCCCAGGCTAGATATCAAATTTGAGCCGGTTTGGTACCGCAGTTTCCAATCAATCGCGCCCAGAAACACGGATCATTTCGTCGTACGTGAAACGTGAAAATCTGATGAAAACTATTCACTTAACTTTTAATTCGGCCGATTAAATAACTTCCCTTCCGACTTCGTCACGATTTTTGTTACTCTAGCAACTAATCCAATTCTGTTTTTCGTTCAAACGTTTCGTACATAGAAACTGGTACGCCTGAATTGATACTTTTACCTACTCATCCCAATAGACTGGAGTAATCAGTGTTTTGGTGATTCATAAAACTGTCAACTGTGAGAAATAGACCTAAGTGAAACAGCGGTGGTTCGAATTCACGAATTTGTAAGGATGATGTTTATGATACACTCATAAGAGCAAATCTGCGTTAAAATCGACTTTCACGGAAAATATCTGAAGATTTATTACGCTTTCCTCATCGTTTTTGCGCGTATCCAAAACGCATGGTATAGTTTCATTTGCCCACTAAAAGCGAAATTTGGAAAGAAATTGAGCTGTTGCGATAATTGCAAGAAATAGAGCGTATGCCATTTCCCTACCAAGAAAAAAATGGCAACGGAAATTTTAAAATATTAAAAATTCGTAATATCGCAACCGAGGCCAATTATTTCACGTAGATAGTTCATTTCCCAGCGAGTTGGTCTGTTTTCAGAGCGAATCTAATGTTTGCCGTCGAAAGCACGAGCCGAATAAAATTGTGTGCGTTCATATTTTGGACCTTCATCACAATTAAAAAAGCGATAATTAGGTTTAAAGGGGTTTTAACGCGTTGCGTATAATGTGAGGCTCGTTATGTACCTATTGAAACGAAATAAAACAGACTGAAAATCCAAGCAAAGGAATATTCTTCTCGTTGGAAATATAAATGTGCCAAGACAGTCCACAAAAATTGAACAAACTGTACGAAATATTTCACGAATGGAGGAAGTCTCATAAACCTTCACCGGCATTACTGAACGTCTTCCGTGACATTGAGAAAGGTCAGTTTCATACCTTCTTCATACGAAAAAAGTCATTGGGAATTGCAGCTCGAATTCAATTTCCGTGTCGCTGTTTCTCGCCGACTCTCGTCGGTTTATCGATATTGCAACGACGGAGGGAGTTATAAGGCGACCTAAATTGGATAAAAGGTTATTAAACTGTCGGTAAACTCTCATGGGAGCTCACTGGAATACCGACTTAACTTTTCTGAGAACGTTACTGCCATATGGAGGAAAGAAAGTATATAATACCGTTCAATTATTAACGACGTTCCACTCGGAATCATTGGGTCCGGATTTGTGGATAAACGTACTTGTTTTAATCACTATCATGACTATCGTTAATTTTGTAACATCCGAGTGCTTTTGGCACTTGCAACGTCAATATCTGAAGGCACCTCCGCACAAAAAAATTGTTTCCAACCGATCCCCCAACTCTCCTCGTTACTTCGCAAAGCACAGGAAAATAAAGCGCGACGAAATTGGCAAAGGAAACTGAGCGGAGCTGAGAAAAAAAAATGGACAAGGCTTGAGGCCAGATTGTAGACTATACCCAGGAAACTCACCACAATTATTTTGGGAAGCGGAAAACCCGGTTTCGCAGAAAGCAACAGCCCGATTCGAGGATTCACCACTTACAAGTTGAGAGAGAGAGGGAGTGAAGAAAGAGGAGGACTACACAACGACCACCGAACCACCAGTTTCTTCCCTTTGAACGGAGAGGCACGGAAAGAGGGTGAGTCCGTGACCACCGTAATTGGGCGAAATGCCTGGAGCGGTTTTCGGCGAAAGAAACAGCAGATAGCTTTCTCGCAGATTAACTTCCAAAATACTCATCTCCGACTTGAGTATTCCGAGTTCAAAATTCTCTTCTACGAACTTGAATATTTCAACAGAGAGCAATAATTGATAACAATTCACGTACCCATCTGCGTACATTTCTACTGAAATAGTTTAAGAAGTATTATTTCTTAACATACTCGTCAATGCTAAGTTTTTTCGCGGTCTCGTATGAGGAGCTATCTTTTAAACGCCGCCGCACGCAGCTCCACCACGTCAGTCGTCCAGGGCCCAGAGTCTCGTTTCCCGCCAACCAATATAACCTAAGACGGAGGAACGTTCGTAGGAGGTTATCTACGTTTTGATTCCCGATCCCGACGTTTCGAAGTCCCGTATTCTCCTCCACTTTTCGAAGGATTCTTCCTCAAATCTCGCACACTTCTCCATCGAATGCTATGATATACCGACATCGCCGCCACTCGCCGGAACTTCCTTTCCGGTTTATTTTTTTATTTGTATTCAGTTTATTTTGATATTTATAGTAATTGTTGTTTGTGCCATTATACCCTGAGAAGATAATCGACCTCCCCCCCCCAACCAAACTCAACTTTACTTCATAATTACATTTTCCCTGATTTCGAGTTTCATAAATCCTTTTAAATTTCCTTCCTAGATTTTTTTGTTAGTTTTAATTTTATTTTTTTGGGTCTTTAGAAAAGTGAAGTTAACTTTTTTATTATTTGCACAAAGCCTAAAAAAGTTATTTATGGAAGAACAACAATTCCAAAAGCAGAATGAACATATAATTCACCTAGAAGGAGTGCAGTATGGAACAGTTCACACGATTGAAGATACGGGAGAGGATCGCATGTCTCCTTCTATAACTCCGAATAAGAAAAACTAAAAGGGAGTGAAATTTGGAGAAAGAAAATAGGTAAAAGAGGCGTGTTGTACCAAGAGCGTTCATTCCACCCCATTTACATCTCACTACGCCTCACATATTGTTCACAATTGAAGGGGTGGCTGGAAAAACGTTGCATGTCGTTTTTTTTCTCACAAACTCGGTTTTTGATAGTACAACGTTCTTTGTCACTTGCATGATCAAATCCACCTAAGGAGTAGTTGGTTTTCAAACCGCTAGATAGCTTAAAGTGCGCTAGAAAGGTGGGAATGTCGCTTGGGTTTGGTGGGAAAACGTTTCATGTTGTTCGCGCGTCTTCCTGGCAACACTGATACCCGTGGAAAAACGTAATAGTTGGTGCAAAACTAAACAAACCTTTCCTAGTCTATGAAATGGATCAAACTGATTTCAAAGACATTGAAGCGCTTTCTTCACCGTACCGTCCATCAGAACCGGTATTTCCAATCAGGGTTTTTCCATGTGACGTTAAGGATCTTCCCAACCTCTACTCAACACTTCTGCCCATATCAAAAGAGAAGCAGAAAAACCTTATTGATATGGCTCGGTATCTCACAGACCATGACCATAGGGCTCTTTATGAAACTCTCCCATCAGTTTGGTAGTATTTTTGTGCAAGCTCAGTGTAGCACTCATTTTTAATGTTTCGATCAGTAATTAGTGTCCTTTTTGTTCAAAGTTTTTAAGTCAATCACAAATGTCTCTACTCCATTTTTGAAAGTGTTTTTCCCAAAGTTTTTTCATTTTCTTTCAATAAAAAATAGTTTTAACCTCTTCAATTCTTATCCCCCCCCCCCCTCAAGTAACCCATATTTTAAATCTTGCTGTTGTTGAAAAAAAAGCAAAAAAATGAGTAGGTAGGTTTTGTGAAACCAATCGTATGTTTTTGCAACTGAATTTTGTTTAGTGGAAAAACGTTGTATGTTGCTCTTCAGTTAGCCAGCTGCAGTTTGAATTGATTTTTGAACATAATTCACTCTCCTGTCACATTCCACTTCCGCTACATGCAACGTTTTTCCAGCCACACATTCAATTGACTGAAGCTGTCCTCCTAGACCTACCGTTCACTTCTGCCTGATATCCATCCTGACGTAACCTGACCAACGTTCATCATTTCAACTTGAAACACTACAAACGGACACTGCGGTTTCACGCGAAGGTCGTTTTCACGGCATCACATCGAGATTTGATGAATAAATGTCTGGTGCGTAGCAACACACAACTTTCGGCAACCACCGTAAATTCGACGTACCTGCTACAAATTTGCGCTATATCTTCGTTCAACGCATTTCTACAGGAACATTTATTCAGAACGAAATGTAGGTACTAGTTAGCTGAAAATACTCTGTAAGTTTGATCGAAATCGGTTAAGCCGTTTTTGTGAAAATTGGAAAAACGATGAAATAATATTCGACAAATCTCCTTTTCTGAGTTAACTTGGCTTATATCTTCGTTCAACAGATATAACAGATATATACAAAAATGATTACGGAGAACAAAATGTGGGTATAAGTTGCTAGAAGACGATCTGTAGGATTGATCAAATCTGGCGAAGCAGTTACCTCAGAATTTACGAAAATGTTCGGAAAAAACGTTATTTTCGTCACATTTTGATTTTTTCCTATCTCCAATGGACTGACAGAGGAACATTTATTGAGAACAATATATAGACATTAACTATTCGAAAACATCCTGCGAGTTTGGTGAAAATCATTGAAAAAACGGCTTCAAAAGCGTAAAAAACCTGTTTTGGCTTTTTAGGCGTGTACTCGTATTTCCGTTCACCGTATTTTCATGGAAATGTCTAGAGCAGAAACGTTTAGTACTAACTAGAAGAAGATAATTCTAAAGTTTAATCAAAATCGTTAAAGCCATTTTCGAGAAAAATGCGAAAACCCCTAATTTCGCCCTGGAAATCGCTCAAAACCTCATTTTGACGCCTACGAAAAATAACGAACAAAACAAAAAAAAGGTCTAACTTAATCGGTTCGGTCGTTCTTTCGCAAATCGAACTACAGACACACCCACACACTCACAAGCACCACGCACCGAAATTAGGAATTTTAGATTCAGTAGAGCTCAAAACGTAAGATCTGAAGAAACACTTTTTACCCTTGGCGTAGCGCAAGTAAAAGCCCTGCAAATTATAACACAACAGTTTATTATTCTTTCGAACAGCTTGACCTAATACCACACCTCCGAGACTCACCCCATTCGATTCAGCATTGAAAAATACCAGTAAACGATACGAAATACCGAATAACTGCAAAACGACGATAATTACAAATTCCAGGAGCCAGTGGCCTGCAGGCAATTGGCACGACGTTGCGAGTCGAGCTGGCGGGTGGTTTTAATGAGACGGGTGTTGTGTGTGTGGTGGGAGGGGGTGGGGTGTCCAAACGATTACTATCGCTGTAGTTTATTTACGCATTTTAATTTAATAAACCCAAACGAGGTATATTTTGGTCTATAAAATGCAAACCTGGCGGACATATTATTTTCATTAGGTTCACTTCTTCAGGTTTTTAGATTTTCAATAAAATACACTTCACATTCGCCTAGGTGTATTGTGGGTCCCTCTGTAACTCCAGATACAACTAAGGGGGGCCGAAATCGGAGAAAGAATGAAGGTAAAAGAGGCGTGCGGGGCCATGAGCATTAATTCCTCTCTCCTGATGTCCTCAGCCAATCTCTCTCGTTCTTCTGACGTGAATGAAATCCTCCCTGTCCTGCTTCGACGCCCTATTTATCGAACCTTCACACTAACTATGCTCTTTTTTTCTCCCACTTTTCATTCTGCCTCTTTTTCCCTCTTCATTAACTCTTCCGTCAACTTGAAACTCCACAGCTCAAAATACATCCCGCGGGTTATCAAGAGTGGAGATTAAACGAAAAGAAATCTTTGATTTAAACAGCAACTGGCAATGTTACTGGTAAATCTTTAATATGAGATACGGTACGGACTCAATGAGCATAATTGCGTGTAAATGTCCGTAGATTGTACGTTTTGCGAGGGTTGAATCTCACTCTAGAAGTTTGCGTAGTGAACGATTTCTCTCATACTGTTACTCAGGCGTCCAATGGCTAAGTATCAATCGCAAGCACACACTAACCATTTTTTCAAATCGCATTTTTCGAACTCAGGAGCCCATGAAGAAAACTTGGAAGAAAAAAAAATGTCAGCGGATTATCCAACTTTTTTTCCAACTCTGTAAGGCAAATTACAAGGCGAATGAAAAACGGGCGGGGAAAAAACGGTTAGTCAACACACAAATCAGAGTTCGTTCTTCATCTTTTGTGAAGTCTTTCAACGCGTTCCGTCGGGGAAGTTCGTCGCAATGATTTTCACACGCATTTCGAAACTGAGTAAAATATCAACCAAAACAAACCCCGAAAACACTGACAGGCTCAAAAACGGCCACGAGTTGGCCACTCCTTCATATCAACTTAGTGTTTAAATGCTGCGTGGACGGTCAAATTCGACGTACACGTACAAGGAAACGACGTCTTCGAGTATGTAAATTATTACAGACCCGCGAACACACGCGAAACAACGCCCCGTCAGATATACGGAGCAGTTTCTAAGGGCCTTTTCGGTCGTCACGGAGTCATTTAGTATGCGACTCAGCCTTCGACATAAAAACAAAGTCGTTCTCGAAAAGGAACGCGGCCTTTTCTTCGCCGGCGTCGAATGCAAATAAGGAAGAACTTGTAATGCTTTCTCGGACTCATAACTAAGTCCATTGGACAAAACCCGCGCCTTTCTTTTGAAACATAATTCTCCCCAGAGCCCGGAGATTTGAGGACTGCGAACGTCGACTACAGTGCCGTTAACACTCATTTTACTGATAGCACGCTGTTGAAATTAATTGAGAATAACAAACGAAGCAATTACGTCGTTAGAATACTTAACAACGTAGCACACTGGGATAACGCAGCGAATAATAAATGATCGCGTTAAATTTTTAAAAAACCAGACTGCACTCCTATTAATAAATGAGCTCAGGAAAAATTGGAATACTGAAGGGAAAAATTCGATGGAACTACAACCGACAATCCTTTATTATGCACTCGCGAGGTCAAAGTGCCTGAAATAGTGGTAGGCTACTGCGCAAAAAGCTGCCTGTGTGATCATCCATTAGCCACAAGCTCCCAAAACGTATCTACTGAATGAGTTGGTCTTACTCAGTTATTATTCAATTCTCTCTACTGATAACGAGCTTTCCAACTGATTACTGAACAAAAATTATTCTTTTGGAGAAGCAGCAACAAAATCAGCCATAAATGTGAATGCCCCAAGACCAAGAGCCCCAAGAGTAGCGGGTTGGTGTAATAGGCATGGAATGAAAATTAATGCGGACAAAACTAAAGCAATGATCATTGGCTACCGTAAGATCCTAAATAAAGTAGACATGACAGCGGTGCCTAAAAGTGATGTTGGAAGATTCGCCCTTGGAATATGTCCGATCCACAAAGCTCCTTGACATCCTCGTTGGAAGCGCATTGTCCTGGGATGAAGAAGTTGCGGCCACTAGCAGTCGCGCTTTGAGGGCAATATACCAGTTACGTCGCTTAGCATCAGATTTCCCAAGTCATGTGCGCCTTCAGGGAGCGTCAGGCGTACGGCTTTCCTTGTCAGGGAGTGTCTTGTCGTACGGATACGTAACTTGCATAAACTAAACCATATTCAATTCCTCGCAACTATTTCTGCGAATACACGTCAGTTCCAAAAATGATCTCCAAAATGGCGCTACTTACGGGGCACTCTCAACTGACTAATAACCGGAAAAATGCGTAGAATAAAGACACAGGGCTCGAGTATACGCGCACCGAGCACCTAAACTTTAACTTGTTTTGTCATACGAGGCCAACGTACAAAAAATGACTTGCAAGCCCGATAAGCTGCTTAAAAGATTGACGCTTTGAACGTAATTAGGAACAATTCACGAACCTCGTGAATTCCAACTACTGCCGTCTCTGAGCTATTTGAATATTGAATGCAATCGCGAGCCGGCCCAAAAAAGCCCAGTCGCATAGTCAAGTAAATCATTTCTAGGTTGGTTAATCAAGTCGTGACATAAGTAGGTCCAATACTGATATAAACAGATCATAACAAAACATTGTTGAAGATTCGTAAAACACGTGGTCAAAATGTCTTCCCGAGTAGTGAAGATCGTTAAAAATTTGGTTGATGTAGAATATAAAATTATAATGCTGTTTACACGGTTTGTTTTGTTATCTCAAGAAAGAATTGGGTTGTTTTGATTTCGGAGAATCAACTTTCCAATATGACGTTTATAGGTTGAATGTAGAGGTCTAAATCCTAAAAGCAGCTACTCGAAACTTACTTCACAACACATGTTTGCTTCATTTTTTTTTTTCGTCCCTACTTCTCGGAAACCGCCTCGATGGAACATCGATTCTCCCCATCCTGCACTATGGAAGGGAATTCAGGTCAACGAGAATAAACACCTGAGGTCGATGAACGTATATAACGGCGTATTGGAGAAACGTGTTTCGACAAAGAGCGCCGACAAGTATTTGTGACGTCTCATCAACAATACAGTAAGGATGTTTAGATGAACCCATGACACCTTCTTGCATAATGATGAGGTCATCACTGAGGCAGACTTCCCAACTAGCTAATCCAGTCAGTAAAGCATAACCGCCTACGCTGAAGTATACCATTTGCATAACTAGGAGCCTGATATTGACTTTGAGTACCGCCTATCCAAGGAAGGTTCGAGACAGAAATTCGTCGGTAGCTGTACGATGTTACGCTAATAAGGTTATCATCCGTATCATATCCTCAATCAACTCAAACACAAGGGCCTGCATAATTTTGTACATGATGGCAAATGGGAACCCCTTTCTAAACAAGAACACAAAATTAACATTTGTTGTTCAAACACATCAACCACTTCCGTATTTGCGGAAAACTTAATCGTTATAGATAGAAAAAATAGTGTAGGAATGAGTCAATAGATTTTCAAAATGTGCCACCTATGGCGACACACACTTCGCGCCATTGAGTGTACCAAAAATAGAATACGTTCAGGTATTTCGTTATATTCATCCTAATTGCATCGAATAGGTCCGGCAGAGTCGCTGCACACCCTTGAATTATTGAGGTTGCCACTGAAAGCTCCTACGCGTACAGATCGGACGAACGTGAATTTTATTCTGGCTGACAGTACAATCTGTGAGTTATGAATAAGAAACACTAATTTTTCAGCCTATAGAACGACTATTGAGATGTATCTTCCATTTCGTAGCTCGTATCCTAAGAAGACAAGGCAGTAAGCACCGAATAAAACAGTAACCAACGATATCAGCGCGGAGCGAATTTAACGGAATCATTTAAAATCCAGGGGAACAAGTCCAGTAACTTCGAGCGGGCAGATGAATAAGAGTTACGAGAGCCAAACAAAATTAGAGAGCGAATGAAACTCAGTATATCAACGTAACAAACGGCTATTCAGGCGGAGCAAAGACAGCTCAGCTATGTTTGTTGACGCGCGACAGTGGTGGAAGCGATAAATTAACTAAACCACAGAAGAGCGGAGGATCCGACGTTCCCAATCGCCCGAACAGCCAACGTTAATGGAATGTGTAAGAACATGACTCAGGGGAGTTTATTATAAGTCCAGTAAGAACGGACCAATTGTCAGACTATCTTTCTGGCATCATTACCAACGGCGAGGAGGTTTCTAGACTGGAATACCTACGAATAGCCCAGGCAGAGGGCCAATACTTGTTTATTAATTTCCGGAATCTGGAAAAATGTTCATATACAACGGGTTTCCGCGCAGAATTTTGAATAATGAGCTGGTTCTGAATTTAACAAATGATTTGTGAATAATAATAGTAATCGAAGCAGCAGAAATTGTGGAATCACTATTATAATATCTAATAAAACCAAAATTCCGATATTTGGGAGTCAGGCCTATGAGTACACACACACGGGTTTACACACAGACCACACAACTCAACAATCCACATTGAAATCATCCTCACCACGCTGCACTATTCTTCCAGGCTAGTATCAAAATCTAAATAGGACTTCCTTCCAGTTGAAAGTTGGTGTGAAACATTCTTTGGCTATTTGTGTGCTGTCAAAACGCAAGAAGAGTCGTAGCAATGACAATACACAACCTTCGGCTCGGCTCGGATGAGCTCAGCGAATCTTGAGCTTGGGCCTTTCCCAGGTACGTTCAACCCAACTATTACTGACCTGGATTTCATGTTAGCCGTGGGACAGCCTGTTCAGTCGGCTTCTCATCCAGACAAAGGGATTAAGTTTGGTTCAACTCCCAAAGCGACAACGGATTTCCCCTTTTTGGACTTTCCAAAATATCCTTCTCTCTCCTCAAATTACCTCCTTTTTCAACGCACACAGCTCTTCCCAGATGCACTCGTCTCTCAGTACTCACTGTAGCCACTCCACTATCAACTCTCAGGTCAGTCAAGATATCCCCCATGCAACCAATTCACGCATATTCTGATTCCCCTTTTGTCACACTCACACTCATATTGTGTATGCATTCAAAGTGTAATACACTCCTTTTGGGATGATTAACTGGGGGGTTTTCTTCAGCTATCATCGTCCGGCCATTAAGTGTACTGACTTCATGGCCAGACTATGATGTCTTAACATCAAAAGCGCTCGCCCACAGCAGTCTAGAGTGACGGACTCGCTAAATTAGACACGTTAACTTTGATAAATCAATGTTCGTGCTTCCACTTCTGTTTTGCCTTTTGCATTACATCTTTTGGCCCTCGAAAAGGAGCATTTTCTATCTCCGAGTTAAATTAAGTTTCATTTCTTTTTATGATCAACGAATCAGGGTGGGGAATTTCAGTTTCCAGTAAATACAGAGACACATGGAACCAACGAAGTACACAAAGTGGTTAAAATGTGGTAAGTTTTTGTAATACGACAGAAAATGCCATTGGAAGTGTTTATGAACCCTCACAAAATCAGATATTTCTTCAATTCTGAACAGGATTTCCCCACGCACCATAGAAATCCTATTGAAAGCTTATTCGTTCCATCAGAACTACAGTTTCCGAAGTTATTTAAAAGGAATGAATAGTTTTTATTTCATATTTACAGGAGTTTCATCATTCAGAAACAGATCACAAGTGCCAAACCAAAAGAGGAGAAAATACGATTTCCTCAGTCAGAAATTGGACAACAGTAGCATGCAAATGAAGGCCGTCCCTCCGACGACGACGGGAAGAGTAAACGAGTTTTTTATTTAGTAATCTCTAAAAGGAACTTTAGGAAATACGTATTCCACCAGAGGTTCGGGGATTCATATGAATAACAAGGAGGATGGGAGTAACAGGGGGGAGCGTTGCGGTTTCGGTAGACATATAGAAACGAGTGTATCGGGAGGTGGTATGGCGTAGTCTTCTAATATGTAGATCCTCTCTCTGAGCCGGCGAAAACTACCTCAATGCCCACCCTTTACAAGAAAAAGACATCGGAATAAGGGAGAAAATTGAATTCGGAAGAAATTTCCGTTACTTTCCGGAAAATGGAATACGTGAATGAAACCGTTCCCTACCAATTCTGCATTCGCTAACAAGGAAGAGGAGAACCTCATAAATAAAAAAACGGCCGCATAATGATTAAAAGAATCGACCGATTGGAAAATAGAGTTTGGTACGCGAACACACACACACACACGGAATTACTACACATAAGGCGCTCAATTTTAGTGGTACCAGCACACCCCATTGCCACAAAGGTTCGTGGTTATCCTTAAGCGAAACTATTGTGTATTAGTGTGACCATTAGCGGGATCTGCTAATCTAATGCAGTCTAGGCTTACTACTAAAGCTCTCTGCCTGCAGCAATTTTGTTACTGAGGAGCATACATGCGTCAGAACTACTTTCTAGATCTTATTTCCCCACTAACCGTCTCAGAAAAGGACAGTGTCTGTGAACCAAATCGACTCAAATGTCATATTTAGCATGCAGATCACCATGGGTGGCCAAATAAAGGGTTTGAGCGAAACCATTTAGTTATCATTGTACGGCGCAGGCTGAATTAGTTGGAATCTTGAGGTCAGAACATTCACACTTGCCCCTAACGGGAGGTCCTTGTTTCGGGCCTTTCCCAAACATCGAGTCTGGCCCTTCCTGACTTGAAGTCTTTTGTCTGTAGCTGCGGGGAAGTCCAGCCTGTCCATTCCGTCATTCCTTAAGCTGAGAACGGTTTTCCTTTTGGTACTTTCCAAAATATTCTCTTCCCCCTGCTCAACCACCTCTACAACTTTCTCAGCTATTCCAAAACTTGAAGAAAACACTTATCTCTCTGGCCATTCACTCTCTCTCCACTCTAGTTCTCCGCGCAACCAGTTCACGTATTCAGAACCCCCTTGTGCAACGCTAATATACTCACACACAAACTCCCACCCTGTAGTCTTGCACCCAGAAAACTACTGTCTAACCAAAGTCTATCGAATGAAGAAGTTGTTTATGGCAAAAAGGCCGAATCTGTGTGGTTTAATTTTTGGGGCCCCACCTGCCCTAACGGGCACTCCCAGTCCTTTGTCATTGTTTCCCAAAGACCTTCGTCATCTACCCCTTATTGTTACCTATGGGAACTCCACCTCGGAGGTTGTTCCCAACAGCAACGGATTTCCCCCTGAACATTCACGCTTGCCCCTAATAGGAAGTCCTTGTTGCGGGCCTTTCCCAAACATCGAGTCCAGTCCTTCCTGACCTGAAGCCTTTTATCTGTATCCATCTTTCTTTTCTGACTCCTCATTTTCACAATCCACTCCAGGACAGAAAGCTTCTCCTAAACTGTTCCTCCTACGAAGTCTTCCAACAGACACTAGTTTCACCTCTCATTGACATCTAATTTGGATTTCTCCTTCATTCCCAGTACAACCAGTTTCACACCTTCAGAGCCCTCCCCCCCTTGTTCACGCTTACATACTCAAACCATATCCTGTTCAAGTCATTCAAGCCTTCAAACCTTGCGATATACCAACTCGTGCTCGAATAAAACCCGTCTCCGAGATTCATTGAAGTCTATCCTGGTCGAAACACAAGTGTATCAATGCTGTACATATATCGTTCAATTCGTGCGTCCATTTCTCTATTTTGTGCACCCAACAATCATAGTGATCAAAACATCAAACATTTCACAAAAACGGCTGAAAACTGATTTAGTCAATTTTGTTATGGACACCAAATAACTGGGACTGAGAGCACAATAAATTATAACAAATTTTTAAAAAGCGCAGATTTTTCTTCAAAATCTCTCAAATGATACTAGCATTCCAAAAAAACCACTAATACGACGATTACTTAATAACACTCACACGATAACTAGGAGCGACCGTGAAAATTCCAGAAATCAAACCGCTCCCGTTCGATTTACTCGCATTTCTCACACTTTTCACCGGATAATTACAAATCACCTTCTCAGAAAAATAATGTAGACGACCCCACACATCACCGTTACCCAATAAACGGTGGCCACGTAAGTAGCGGCAACTCAATAAATTCCGAAACCTTGAGCGCTGTCAGTTTCTTCGTAGGATTGAGACATTATTAGTGGCTAAACCGAGAAAAAATGCAGAACGCACGTGAGGTTAAGGAAATTTGTTTGATGCGTCTCGGTATTTTTTTTTTTTTAAATTGTAATGTTTTGGCACTCTTGACGAAAGAAGTTCTGATGGGAAGAGCTTTCAAATTCGATGGTTTGCGCTCTTCATAATATTTTCATTTCGGAGTTCTACAACGAAACATGGAATACTGCATAGAATACATAAGTGGCATCTTTAACTAGCGATATTAATTCCTTACACCTAATTTTTCATAAGATACGAATGGTTAAGGTGCAACCATACTCCCGCGCTTGAAGATTGAGCACACAACTTTCCTTCAAACTCACACACAGGAACGATGCAGGTACGGCAGACTCCTTATTAAGGCAATATCTGCAGCACGCCAATTTCTGAACTACCATGAATTGATGATTGTATAGTTTAGCTGAGTTCAATTGCCTAAACTTTCACAATTCACCACTGCACGGAGGAGATGAAGAAGAGTATATCTAGTGAAATCAGGCTATTCGAACCGTTCTCAAACGATATTATACATTCATCTGGATCAAATTTAACAATACCTATCGGGAATAATAAAATTACAATGCAGAAATGAAAATAAGAAGGTTAAATAATGTAAAATTATAATATTTTCGTTATTGTCAACCGATTTTGAGGATTTCCCGGTATAGCCTTTGATATTGAAACAGTCTATTATTACAATACATAGTACTCTTAAGGTAAGGTAAGGGGACGTCCGTCAAAATGTACCCCGTGGAAATGATCAAAATAAAACCAGAGACTACAAATCTCCATTTGTCAGGACGTTCCTCTGGGATAACTACCGTAAAAGGGCTCAGGACAGGTTTCGGAACCGATGGAGGAAGAAAGCGGCGACCAAATCCAGACAGGGAAAACGAGTGAAAACTGCCTCGCAAGCCACGAGACTAATTGCCTCAACCTCGGGCTGAATCAGTGGGGACGACCGCTGGGAATACCTTTTTTTCTCGTTTGAGGAAAGAATCTTGACGCCTTCACTGTTTTCCGAAGGCTTCCATTCAAGTTGTTGGAATGTGGTTTGACTGTGTATTTAACCTTACGAGGCGTTAGCAGTACCAATGATCGAAGCACTAATTAGCCATTATAGCGCGCGTACTGCAGTCAATTCTTCATCGAAAAGACGCACAAGGGAAAAGTTCGAAATCTCGGAAAAGGAATTTATGAATTCAAGCTCAAGGTTTCATGTCCTTGGTGTTAATGATACTGCGTGGTGTAAACCAATCACTATCGAGCCCGGCATCGACTTGATCGCCTCTTTCCAGACCCAGAAACACTTTTTTTTCGCGTGTTGTACACTGACCGGTGAAGTTATTTATGATAAAAGATTCAGCGATTCCTATGACTCATGTGAACAACTAATCAAATTCGTTTGTAACATTCTAACCAAGCTCATCGTTTTAAAGAGAAACTGGGTGCTGCTGCAGGTTCTAGAATTTATTCAGATGCACTTGTTCATGTGATCATTGGTTAGGCTACAGAGGTAACTTCTTGGGACACGTTCGTGTGAATAGTTTCGGAAATATAAGAAAAACGCTGCGAAACAATATTCAAAGAAAATTGCATTCAGCCAGTATTGGGGGTAAGGGAGAATTCGTCTCTGGCAGGCACCGGGATTGGCCTGACGAAGACGACTGTGTTGGGAGGGAATGAGGTGAAGCCGTTTGGTTGGGAGTTGAGGACGAGCTCTGCTATCGGAAGCTTGTCATCCCAATCATTTTGTGAATCTTTAACAAAATACCTCAAAATTCTAGCAAGGGACTCGTGCACGATTTCGCATCATTGCTAGCAGGATGATAGGCCGTAGTGTTAATCTTCTCGATATGGAAGAATTCACAAAGATGACGAATGAGATCAGACGTGAAGTTTCTACCCTGATCCGAGAGCTAGTGCTGGTGCACGAAGAGTCAGACGTGAGTTCACCAACGTCACAATACTCAACTTGTGACAGAGGGGCGATGGCGCCGAGAATCCTCCGACTACTATATATAGGTGGCAGTTCTTTGTGTACTTTTGGAGTGTCATCACATGGTGACATAGGTAGAGGGAGAAAAATGAACCCAACGAAATCCAAGAGCTAAAACGTGATATGTGGCAGACGAGTTTTTGTGCTGTTTCCTTTGCAGACTGTGTTTTCAATGGGTAGAACTGTACGAATCTCGAGTATTGATTCAAGATGGTTAGCACGTACGTATTGCCATCTTTAGTCAAGGGGAGTGGACCCACAATGTCTACGGACGAGGCTTCAAACACCTCTTTTGGCTCCCTCAATTCCCCGAGTGGAGGCTTCAGTCTCCAGTAATCGTTGAATAGGACACATTTGGGGCAAGATCTGACGTACTGGGCAATATCGCACTTCATTTTGGGCCAGTAGGACGAGAGTTGCACATTTCGGCGAACTATTAATAACGTTCTGATCTCCACAAGCGCGTTGCACGACGGCAGTGCATCACTTACCATATTTTGTTTGGTGAGGAGAAAAACGATTCCTCATTAGTGCACTCACTCAACGGCACTCCTGTTGCTCCGCACTCGCACGCCGAGGCATCCGAAGCAGCCAACACTAAATTGGAAAATACTTCTTCAAAAACGACTACAATGGATGATCATAATGGGACATTTATAACTCATAGCCCGTAGAGTTCACGGGGGGAAATTACCTCCATTATTGAAGGGAGAGGAAGCGTGGCCTTTTGCCATCGTTCAACGAGATAAAAGAAGATTACAGCCATAAGAGCTTCGTAATATCATCCCGCCGCCCGCGAGCGACCAAACCCATCACTTCGAACGACAATCAGCAACAAAGCAGCAAAGTCGAAAGGAGAAAGATAAGCGGAGCTTTTAAAGATGGAGCCTCTGGAATACGGAGCGAAGGGAAGATGCCTTTTGAAAAGCCATTGAGCCTTGACTGCTAATGCAGTAAGCGAAACCTGAGCACGGTGGTTGAGACTCTCGGAACTCCCAAATTGAAATTTGTTTTCTTCAGCCCCGCTAAATGTAATAATATACCATTATTGCATCAAGTTCAGCACTTTTGACAAAAACCCATACCGAGACAAACCATAATTGGGCATATCTCGTGGGATTTTAATATAAACCTTCCAGCGGCAAAAGGTTACAGTCTGCCGTTTCACATTCACCCCCCCCCCTCCCTTGATGGCACTGGTAAAACCCAGTTCCACACTCAGCTCCTGTGGCGTCCCCGATACGTCCCCTCGCCATTCTCGCACAAAGCGCAAGACGACTTGAGGTCCATCTCTGCAACCTTCACTGGCCATAGCTGATGAACCCCAAGAATACTGATACGCATTGCAGCCAGCCCCTCACACGTATACAGTAAGCTCACTTCAGCTCCACCTTGCAGAATCTGCGATTCTTGGTCCGGTGGTACCTTAGTGGTTAGTGACCAGTAAACAGGCCACATACCATCCGTTTACTATTTCACTTCAGACGGCAGATTTCTGTTGTTCACTCCTTGAAGAGTCTGATACACACCTTGACTGCCTATGGCCAGACACATCCTGCCAACACGCCGCCCTGCACTTCTCCCACTTGCGAACTTCCCTGATCCCTCTTAGTGGTCCCTTCGAGGGCTCAGGTCCCACCAGGAGAAGCCCAGGTCCTTTCCTCATCAGTTTGACAGTCTCCTCATTCCCTTCCATTCCAATATGATCCGGCAACCAAAGCAGTGTTGATGTTTTGGTTTATTATTCATTCTGAATAATAACCCTATGTTTTCGGTCACAAAAAATTTTTTACAACCCCCCCCTCAAAATTTGATACTTTACGTTTCAAGACATGGGGATTCTGAAACTGCATTGTCCGTCCGGGCCGTTTTGTGCCTTTAACGTGGTCTAAAAAATCCGTTCTTTTGCACAAAAATTCCATTTGGTATCTAGTTGTGCCCGCCATCTCAGCAATCCGATTGGACGAAGCCCATGGTTGTTATGGGCAAAAAATGGTTAAAAAAAATTACCAAAACGCAGTATAATCGCAAATAAGCCGTTTCGTTTCGTTTTAAGGTATTTTTACATCCTGGGTGGAATGGAATGAGTATCAGACGTGTACAACTGCGTATAGGGAAATTACAGTAATTATTAGAGTCAACTAATTGAAAAAACTCATGGGAACTACAGCGGAAGTCAACGTTTCGTCGTTAGTACTCCCTCCCTCCTGTCTCATCGAAACCACCCGCCTGCTCGCCTCACAACGTCGTGCCAATTGCCGAGGGTTTGCTGGAAGTCCTCGTCCCAATTTCACCGACTCTTTAGGTTAGGGGCACTTCCTCCGCACACCCATACATCGAATCATAAATGCCTACAGACGTTTACGGGTGCCTGGTGCCAGGGGAATATTTAGTTCCTGTAGTTCCATTGTAGTCAGGTCATGTTTCGTATGGTTTACTAGTATATTTTGATGCTGAATCGAATAGAATGGATCTCGGAGCCATAATACTAGGTCAAGCTGTTCATGAGAATAATAAACCATTGTGTAATAATTTGCAGGGTTTTTCCTCTGTCAAGGTTTTCAGGCCAGTCAGGCATTCCCAAATCATCCCCAACGTGATGGTATAAGAAACCAGGGCTTAAGTGCAGCCTGACTGTCAGACATAATGAATATATTCTGCCACCAGCGTTTCACGGGCAGAAATAGTTGTCAGCACAGGACAAAGGAAGTATAAGTTGCTTCTATGTCGAATCGGTTTATCAATACGCTGCGAGCACCCGTTAACAGTTTCGACGTCATTCTCTAACAAATCGGATTTTGAGAATGATTGCGAATATCAACACTATTCATTTTAAGAAGCATTTATCCAATTCGTCTCTGCTGTACACACCCCTCTACGACTTCATTTTTTCTTCAGTGTGGTTCATTAGTGCCCGAAGATCCAGAGTTTATTGACTGGCCCCTAGTCATGTCTCAGACTGGAACATGATTCCTTTTGCTGTTTGGGAAGCATCTGGAAAAAACTATGAGAGATAATACTAAGCAAAGCGGCGGTGGTTGGAATTTCGTAATTTCTCGGGTTGCTCGTTATTATCTTATGAGCGTTTTGACCAGGGCAACCTTGAAAGAACCACGGAGACGGGTTTTACCGTAGCACGAACTTGTAATTTGAACAGTTGGGAAATCACAAGTCTCGAGCATGTGCAGGTACAAAGAAGAAGAGACTTGAATTATAGTAGTTCTGAGTAGAAGGGGGAAGGGTTTGGGAAGGGGTTGGAAATACATCGGATCGGCTAGTAAACTGAGGAGGGTTTACTGAAAGGGGCGTTTTCACTTTCAGATTAAGCACGGAGGACGGTTGTGGCCAGCGAGGGATGACAAGAAGGATCTGAGAATTCTGGAATTATGAAGGCTCGTTAGTTGGTGGCTCAATTACGACGTGCGGCAATCAAAATTGGAAACCTATCGTAGTGGACTGACAAGTAGGAGCAGTAATCCCAGAGATGGGGAATTTATAGAGGCCTGGGAAAACTAATTGGGGAACTCCATGAGCTTAGAGGCGGATGACTCACAGGTACGGAGCTTAGAAAGCCTCACTGGCTCAAAACAATGAGCGCTTTTTAAACATTCATCGGATAGGTACTTAATTGGCCCTCATCATAACAATTTGACCCGATGCTATAAAGAAAAAAAAAACGTGCAACGTTATTACGAAAACATTTGCGTTTTGATCACCAATATAATTATGGTAAATTTTGGGCTGAATTCCCTCATACCATTATTTTGGCGTCATACGGTGATCTGAAGTCCAACTATCAAATTCGTGCCTATGCAATTCCACCGTTCCCTCAATCACATTCACTAAAAAGCAGACCGTTTTCTCAAATGTTGCTTTCAGCCCTTAAGATGTGAACATATGAAGGAAACTATTTTTAAAAAATCAACTGATAACAAACTATCCTCGCAAAACTACTGCTATCGCTTGAAATTTTCTAATGATTTCCCAATAATTCGAGAACAGTAAACAAGAACACTCACGTACACAAATGCGTGAATTAGCTGAACGTGCATTTTTCGACGAAATTCGCAGTGAGTAGGGGGCAACCTAATGTGGTTAAGCAATGTAGAATTACACAGAACACTAACTATATAGAACTCACTAACTAACTATATAGAAGTTGGTTGAGGTGCATATAGCTGAGAGAAAAACATAGCAGTCGTTGCGTGACTCTTTTTCTCGGTACTGTGTCTGATCCAATTCATTCTCGAGCTTAGCGTAGTTCATTTTCGTTCACCTTCCTCCAGGGATGTAATGTATGGAGCAAACAAGTGTCGCTCAGAAGAGTAGGCACGCGAGGGAATCGAACAACCCGGATGTAGCGGTCCGACAAAAGTGTATCGGATTTTATTCATGAATGCATTGAAAAGAGCTGAGCTTCACTGACAATACGCAACTCCATTTTCTTTATTTGTTCGCAGGGACCTAACCGAATCGATCTGTAGATACAAATCGCATTCAAAGACTCCGTAATCCGAATAAGTCGATGAGCTCCAATCGGGCAAATCGAAACAGTAACGGTAAAACGAATCCATTTTGACGTTAACGGCGCAATTCACTAGAGAAGAGGACGACAGTAAAAAATATTTTCAATAGACGAAGGGTAACACAATTCAAACCGCAAGCCCCCCCCCCTCCCCAACAGCCTCGAGGCGCCTTGACAACTAATTTATCAACATTTCATCTTCACAACTTCACTCCCAAACCTCAAACACATTCCAACAACTTAAAGTAACAAAAACTAAGTAACTATCACGAATGCGTCACATCCTCGTCATCCGGAAGTTTTTTCAAGTTTGAAGGTAACATCCTAATATAACCCCGGTTTAACCAATATTGATAAAGTTGAATCTTGGGGGTTGGGGAGCAGAATGTGCTGTATTATTCAACGCTACCAGGGACGGTACAAGTTGCTAACATAAATACAAGAGCGTGAACTCATTCAACTGAATAAATTAAATACCGGGTTCTACAAAGACGTCAAATTCAACACACATTTCAAACGAACAAACCACTACAGGATAGATCTACATGTAAAGCTGCCTATTTCTCAGTTCACTACTACAAGTATTTTTCACTACTCTTAGCAGATGAAATTTTGTACTCTACACAAACTTCCTCCCTTTCATTTTGTGAACAACTACATGGGAACGAGCGAGCAAGTCGTGCACGAGGAGTGAGTTAAGTAAGGCAGTCACACGCGACGAACTTCGTTTCCAAAATTATAATTGGTTTGTAATTCAAAATGAATTCCAGTTAAATACCCCTTTAACATCCACTGGGGACTGTGAATGATTAAATCATAATTTTCTACACCTTGTTTAATGTGATTTTCGTTTCATGCTTCACAAAACCCTCTTAATCACATCTACCGCTCCGCATCAAAGATGTATTAAACGACTTGAGAGATTTGTGCTATGATACGATTGGCAGGACTGTGTTTAACTCCATTTCTAATTCGCCAACATCAATTAACGTGGACCGAAGCCCAGGTTTTGAGTCAACCATACGGATAAGTTGGAAACCTATCTTTTTCTTCAAAGCCTCGTCCTCAATTCAGAACTCCTGTCTAGCGTTTTACGCGTGTTATTCATTTTCCGCTGAACTGTGGCGATACGGGCAAGCAAACAGCTTGGCGAAGGACATAAAATTCGAAATTCCCTATCAACATCGTGGGATTTTTGTCTAGAACATAGTCAAACGGCATAGCCTTGAGGTGAGGGGGGGGGGGTCTTGCCAAACCATAGAGGTCACCAAGGTAGGGTCACAGGCCCAAAGATACCAACAGACGCTTCCTTGCGAGCAGTGGGTGTTGTTGCGAAGAAAATGATCGTTTCCTTCCATTTCCTGAGAAGCAGGCTAGCCTAGTTCTAAAAAGCGAATATGAGATGGGACACGGGGAACAACCCTGTAGTATCGGGTGGAATAAGGCCCTGCTTTGGAATGAACCCGAAATTTCTTTAGTTTAAGAAGTTTTATGACGTGTTACGCCGAATAGCTATTACGGAACACTCCACAACAGTTGAACGCATCGCCAACGCAATTGCATTAACGCACATGCGTTATATGTCTTTCTACTCCTTATACTTTCTTTTGATGAACTGCAGTCGGGCAGTTAACAAGGGACACAAATATTTGAAGGCGTTTCTGCATAATGTTATGACAAGCCATTTGCTTCCAAGTCTTCTTTCAGGGCTATTTGTATCGTTTGCCCAAGCCAAAACAGATTTGAAAACTGGAGCTCGATCTAGTGCATTTCTCGAAGGTCATTAGTCAAATCAGGATGGGGTTCTCAGGAACGCGACGAAATCCCCTTGTCTGACTCCTGTCAACCAAGTCCTTCCACCGACTATCCCAAGCCAAGCACAACGACAACGTATTTTAAAGAACTCGTTATTTCTCAGAACCACACAACAGCTCCCAGGGGGTTTAATAGTAACCGCTTCTCTCGCTCATCAAGATCTCCATCTACCCCACTGCCTTGACAACTACTGGCTCAGTAGGTCCACTCCAGTTCGTTCGGACAATCACCTCTCATCTGCGTCCAACATCGACCTCTGCTCGACTCATACACAGCTAATTCTTTCGCCAGTATTTAGTTGAAATTTAATTTATTTGGTATGAACGTTATTTTTTATTGTCATATACTATAAGACTCAGCCGAAGACTTGAGAGGGAGCGACTTTTGGTCTTTGGCACCACTTATCCCAGGATGGATACCAACGAGGACTCCTTCAGGAACTACCTGGTTTTCCTCAGAAAGCTAGGTATAGACCTGTAAGACTAGGACTGGCACAATAGGCCATCTGGCCGCGGTGCACATCCCATCACTGGGACTACAGTCAGAAGATTATATATACTATAAGACTCGAATGTCAAGTGAAATTCAATTGTAGAGGTGCTAGTGTAGTAAGCTTCCAGGGGGAGAGGAAGAGAAGGCTGCATTGCTCTAACTTCTGATGGTAATATTCATTTTTCCAATCAATCAATTTCTCACTTTCTCTGATGTGTGTTTTGGTAAATGTCCATGTATTGGTGAGCGTGTTAGTGAGTGAATGTCAGTAGATAGTTGGGTGGCCTCAGTCAATCTCGGGAAAGTGGTAGGGGCCGGGCATTGGCGGTTTTGGTTTTCAAGTTGCTGTTTTAACCATGAACTTAATTTTATTATTTCGAAGTTTTTATTGAGTTTATTGCCATTATATTCGTTTCTGGAGCCGTCTCAGGACTTTCCTCAAAAAAACTCTCCGAACGTCGAGTCTGAGGGAGATCCGTGGGAGGGTAAGGCTAGGAGCTAGCTGGAGGTTTTTGTTTATGTGTAGGGTATGGATATAACTTATTTGGTGTGAATGATATATACATATAAGTAACGTAATGAGTTACGACGACTGTAGGAGGAAGTGTAACTGCATGTTGTTACCAGCGAGAATGGCAGAGAGGGCCACATAGCCCTAATTCTCCCTGGTCGATAAATAAATAAATTCATTCATTCACTCTCATTTTTCTCACTCTCTCTCACGTTTCGTCTCTCTCCCTCTTTCTGTCTCTCTCTCATCTAAAACCCCCTTCAAAGAGAACACCATTTTTTTGTAGAGTCTCAGAAAAATAACAAATAATATTAAGAAAGTACAAGGGTCAATCGCATGAACTCTTCCATTAAGTTGACTACTGACACCCAAAACGTCTGTACATGATTAATTGATGAACCAACCGATTACGATAGTGTTGTTCATCATACGCAATTTAGTTATGTTAATACCGTATTATTATTGTTGAAGCGAACTACAAAAAAAAAAAACCAAAAACCCACAGGGAGTAGTAATAATTGGACTGTATATCCAAACGGAAAAACCGACTCACCTAATCGTCGATGGCTCCAGTTTCCAAAACGTTGCGATCCGGCTATTAACAGAAGGATTAGGAAATGGAAAGAGAGAATCAGGGAAATAAGAAAGGAATAGTTTGTATAGAGTAGCCAGAGCAACCGAAAAAGTGGACACAAGGGTGCCGAGAGACTTTTAATTTTCGGATAGAGGATATCAAACGCATAATAATTCAAGTGAGGATTCCCTCGTCAGGTCAGTCGCTGGCCAGAACCAAAAAGGGCCAGCACATGCCGTCTGTTGAGTTTTTCTCTCACTACAACCCGAAAGCCGAGCCGCAAAACCGCCAAGGCTGGCAAGGCGCAACCAATTATTATAAAACAGGTTATATCTCGTTTTGGTTTAATATACAACCTCATAAGGATAACGACTTTCATCTCAACTAACTTCAAAGACCGTTTCAAGGCCGCAGGCAGAATTAAAAACGAAGAATCCATCAAAGGCAACAACTATAACCAGCAACGTCACTATTTGAAACGTTCGTTCTGGTCGGTCAAAACTCAGCGACCCACGACTCAAGTTTTATTTTTGTGGCTCTCCATCTCCGTTGGGACTCAACTCCGTCGTATCTTTTACGTCCATCCGGACAAGAGATAAAATGTTCTCCGAACGGCAGAAGCAACCTCACAGAATAAGTACAAAACTCATGAAAGTGCTCTCAACACGCTTCTTACAGACATGAGAGAGACTATTATTCAAAGATTGGATTTCGCTAAGACCGAAATACTCTACTATAAACGAAACTACGATAAAATCTACTTAGCTGAAAGTCGACGCACTTGAAGAAATTCGGACCATTTGTCGAATCACAACCAAAGACCGCGAATATTTATTATAATGTGACGGATAACATATTTTACGTATGTGGAGATGCCCAGTTAGGAAATTCCCGCAGAAGAAGTTTTTGTGACACGCACAATTAATGAGCATCCAAATTAAACTTCAACTAAAACTATTCATCGCCGTTTATTCCTCAAGTTGCAATACAAAACTGTCAAGATTTTTGTACGTTCGAAAAGAAAGGAATTCAGTCCGGCGATTCATCATTCGATCGCGTCCAGTTTAAACGCAGGTGCCTTCGCGGAGTAAGAAGAAATTTATCGTCCGTCGACGTGGAATGGACAGCAGCCCAAGATGGATATGTTCATAGGACGGAATGGATTGGAAGAAGGCTAAGGCCAAGCTCATTTCAGATAACGCGCAAAAGTTCCCATCTCCCGTTCAATCCAACAGTCCCTCCCCTAAACCTTCGGTACGGGAAAACAGAAAACTCATTTTCACCATTTGACATTTGGAGGAGGAAAATCTGGGAGGACTCGCAGCCAATCGCGACATTGATGGAGGGAGAAACTCGTGGGTTAATGAAGATTGTAGAGTGAGATACAGCGAAACTTGATAAATTGTTTCTCCCGCCGTCCAACAACAAAATGAGCTACGAGGCTGGAGCAATCGAAATACGATTCACGACTTGGACGTTTAGGGCCAAAATTATTATGACAAGTTAACAGCGTTCATGATTATTCTCGAAAGCGCTAAATAAAACAGGAAGGGCGGGTACGAACGGATTATCGGGCTGGGATTAAACCGAAAATGCCTTCCACCTCGCTATACTTATTTACTCTTGCGAAGAACTTTGAAACCAACGAAATAGACAAAAATGCGCAAAATATACAGTTTGCTCGCTCTCTGACGTACTACCTCGCATATCTTCCTCGGAGTAATTGCACGATCCGATTCAAGAGGAGAAACAAGCGGGTGATTATTTTACGGACGAATGGCCCAACCTCGCAGATAAATTCGACGCGTGGCCTCGCTCGAGTTGAAGAAACATGTCGACGGTCACGAGCGATATTTCAGTCAAGATGGCCGACAGTTCGCTGCGTTTCGGTGAAAAATATGCAACGAGAGCCAAGTTCATGACAGCGAATGAAGGACGCTCGCCGTAACGCACAGTGGCACGGGTCGTTGCAATCTCAAGTACTTGAGCGACGATAAATCTACTGCACTAAACATTTTGAGATATTAATCAACCAAATTACCAATTTTCGCTGCTTGCAGTAGAGCGATCGAGGCTTTCGAGTTGATGTTTACCGAAGATATTCGAATCGTCCCGCGGGGAAAGTCATTTACGAAGACAAATGAAAACTTGGTAGAGCTTAACCCAAAAGTTATGCAATAAACTCCTTCAAACCCTACAACTCTCCAAGAGCGGCCCTGGAGCACTACTCCTTGGCCAGGGCTGCAGAGCCAGCGACTCCTCAACTGCAAAATCACGGAGACCCATCAGTTTCTCCTCTCTTCTATTGAAGGCCATGAGGAACATCTTAGAACTGGTCTTTAAAGAAACGCTAGAGAACCAACCTCGTTCGAAGGCCCAACATGCCTCAAGAGCAAGTCGACTGAGCTGATCTCCGTGGTTGACGTGGCCATCCAACGCAAGGAGGTGGCGTTGTGCTGCTTCATGGATGTGGGAGGTGCATTGGACAACAACTCCTTCAGCTCCATGAAGGCAAGAGCTACGTATACAACTCCAGGCTGTGTAATGGACTGAGGTGGACACACTGTCATTGTGGAGGAGCAGAGCATTGCAGTCTGGGCGTTGTAGGGCCCAACTTCAGCCTTGCCAAGCCCCTGGGAGAGTGCGCTACGCTACATCTAGCAAAAAGTTTGACTATGAAGATTCACGCAGAAGAGATCCTGACGAAAAGACCCCAGGGTAAGCGGATCTACATATTATCGGACAGTCAGCAGCCTACACATTGCAGCCTACTCCTTCAGATCCTGGCTGACATGAGAATGTCTGCAGGCGCTCAAACGACTCAGTGCCCATGATAGGTTTTCCCTCATCTGGGTGCCACCTTATAGAGGGCACGAGAGCAATGAAAAGGACCCTTTACTGGCCACTGGCCCGATGAAAGATACTGGAAAACTACGCCCACCGGCATCGCGAACCACAACTAAGACTAACGTGCGAAGGCAATGCAACACTCCTCAGACAGGATCTAAGAGTCCTGACTAGCTGACTACCTGATTAGGTATCACTCAGTTAGTTGAGTGCAGATCGAGGACGAAACGACAGATCACAGTCATTGTGAGTATTACTTTTGCATCAGCCTCTTTCAATAATCTTCACAGGGATTCATCAAACCCCAAACCATAGCGGTGTCTGCAACGAAGGACATACTCACCTTCTTAAAAGGGGCTGGTGCGCACGTCTTTTATCGAGCAAGGGGCATCGTTACAACAGCCCCAGGTGTGGCACAAAGGAACTCAGTCCCGTGTGCCCTCGGATTAAGAAACAAAAAAAGACAAAAATTCTACCAGAAAAAATCAGCAGCGCTCGCGGTACCGGAATGAGTTGCTCCTATTTATGTCACAAATATGAATGAGTAATTAGTGCACAGACGATTCATGAGTATGTCAACTTGATTTGTCCGAGAAGCATCGGGTTCACCGTTATGGTAAAAATTATAATATTAATCGGGTAAAAATTACGACAAACGGAAGTCAGCGGAACGTTTCAATCAGGATATTGTGGAGTTGCTTCTAATTATTGTAAATCTGAATCAAAATCATTAAGGGCCGTGTTGGAAACGTAAGTTCGTCCTGCTGAATCGCCCGGGCCCTCCGGCCGGACCGACCTTATCGCCTTCTTCCCCTCCACGGAGGCCACCTCACTTCTCTCAGACCCTAACCCTTCCACTCACCTTCTACTTTCCATCGAGACGGAGCCCTTGATTTTTATGTGTTAATTGCAATATATTTAAACCTTTTCCACCCCCTTTTGTAATTTGGAAGTGAAGCTTCCGCTAAGTTTTGGTTTAGGCGCGACGAAGTGTTTCCGCGTGTTTACGTAGCGTCCGCCGTGTGCAAGAAGGTGAGTTACAGGTCGGCGAGGTCTCGGTATCGGCGGAGCCACAGCTTTCAACCAAGGACTGGGGGTTATCCTTTATTTCGGATCCGGGGTATTAGGTAATACAGTCCACTTTTAATTCAAGAGAATTTAGTGTTGGCTACCCCAGTATGTTTTTAACAGGCCGTTTTTTGGGAAGAAAATATTTGATGTTTACCATGCCTAACCACGGCAGCAGGGAAGAAATGAAGAGATTTGTTGTTGGAAACTTCCACCAATCGAACACCGTCTCGATTGTCGGACAGGAGTCGGTGACTCGTCGTTCACCAGCCATGTCGAAGTTGGACAGTTGCATGGCACACACCTCGTCTCTTCAATCTTCTTACATCGTCAGGTCAGCCTACGAGCACCACTCCTACTAGAATACCGAGTGAAGTTTTCCTACGTTCAGCGAAAACGCTCGTGGAAGAAGCGTTCGATTTATTACGTTCGTCTGTTTAGTGCATTTTACCTCTCAGCTACAAATTTCTTTCATCCCAAATTTCTGGTGGCTCACGAGGGGAGCCGGCAGACGGCGGTATGGAGCATAAAATTTGAGCTCAATTGGCTCAGCTGTCTTCCTCTCACCACACAGACTATTTTCCGAACAGTTTCTCGGACCCTTGCCCTTTGAAATGTACAAATTTGACTCAAACCCCATTTTTACGCCAACTACGCAACTTTCCTTCCGACAATGTCGAGCTAAGGAAAGTGAAAAATATAAATTTGTTTCAAAGAATGTAAGCTCGTTGGCACCAAATTAGTACGAAACAGACTAGTAGATTAATTAATTGCGCAGAATACGGCGAATATTTTAAAATACCGCGCTCACCTGACGTTAAAAACTGTAGGAATAGGAACGCGTTCGGGAAATTCTTTTACAATAGCGCCCTAAATCATTTAAATAATGAACCCGAGGCGCGCGGTGAATGTCAGAACGCTGTTAACAACAGCACTACATTGATCTATGGGGCCTCGAGCTACAAGTTCCACGAGACCCGTGTGTTATCTCCTCTTCTCTACAACTTCTTTCTCCCTTTCTACGCCGCTTCTTCGACCCTTTTTGTCGTTTCCGCACACGCTCACCCCCTCCCCCCATAAGATAAGGCATTTTGGTAGGTCGTCAAGACCCTGCGACTCGCTACCAGTTATATCAGGCTCCCTTCACAGTTAGTATTTCAAAAGTTCCGCTTTCAAATCTGAAAACGGGGTGTTTATGAAACATATTCACGGTTGATCTAATTTTGATGAGGGCGAACTTCGTGAGAGAATGAATTTCGTAACGGACCTTATACCAAGAACGCCATTACAGATACGAAATACGTAACTCAATTTCACGTGTTAATGACATCTCATTGAATACTTGCGATCAACTCACTGTCCAACAGAAAAACGCTGCAAATTATCACACAACAGTTTATTAATCTATTGAACTGCTTGACGAAGTCTGAGAGCTGCGAGACCCATCTCATTCGATTCAGCATCGAAAAATACCAGTAAACCACACGAAACATGACCTGACTACAAATATTCCAGGGGCCCGTAAGCGCCTGTAGGCAATTGGCACAACGTGGCGAGACGAGGGGGTGGGTTGTTTCGAAGAGACGGGAAGGAGGGAGTTGATACGATGAAACGATTACTCTCGCTGTAGTTATTGTCCAGCGAGTTCTTTCAATTAGTAGACTTCGGCTCACTATAATTACTGTAATTTCACCATACGCTGTTGTACACGTCCGATACCCAATCCATTCGACCCAGGGTCTAAAAATACCTTGAAAACGATACCTAACAAGGAGTATTTGCGAGAAAACTGCCGAAATTGCGTTTTGTTGATTTTTTAACGGTTTTTTCCCATAATAACGGTTCGATCAATACCTGCCCCTCACCTGCAGGAATCCCTCAGCTGCGGTCGGTTGGTTCTAACAGCCCCCCATCACAGGTTTTCCCCTTTCTTTATTTCTTTCTCAATTTGACTTGACTCTCCGCGACTGAGCTCTTCCAAAATTTATTCCGACTCTGACTATTGGCCTAGCGACTTCTAGCTCTCCCATACGCTTTCCCTCACCAGTTCACGCATTCCGATTACCCGTGCTGCCCATCCCATTGCTGTTCCAGCTGCCCATTTGTACACCATCTTAACTCAATTTTATCTCAACTCATTTCCGCACGTATATTACAGTCCTCCTCACACTGACCGAGTTTCATTTTTATTTCGATCCTCAAGCTCCCCCTTTCATGCACCCAACAATACCAATGGGATTTGTACGATCGGATTGCTGAGCAGGCAGGCACAACTAGATACCAAATGGGATTTCTGTGCGAAAGAACGAATTTTTTATACTACGTTAATGCCACAAAACGGCCCGAACGGCGGGCGGACATTACAGATTTAGAACCCCGATGCCTTGAAACGTCAAGTATCAAATGTTGAAGAGGGGTAGTAAAGAAAGTTTTCCTGACCGAAAACATAGGGTTACTATTCAGAATGAATAATAAACCAAAAGGGCCAAGCAGGTGACAGTACGGAAAGTATAATAATTTTATGTTGTTTGTCCAAAGGAAGGAAGGCCCTTTCGTCAACTTGGCCTAACTTCAAATGTTTGCTTTACCTTGAGAATCAGCATAGAACAAGTTTACTGTATTAACCCATACCGCTCTCTTCTATTGACGAAACCTGTAATTCCTTACATGTGTGGCACAATACGGGCAGAAAGTGAAGCGAGGTAGAGAAAAATTACGTTCATTTGGAAAAAGTGCGCCAAACCATTCGGGTCAGGTAGAATAAAATTACTAATTAGAAAATTCCAACACTGCAGCGACAGGCGTGTCCTGCTATCACAGGGGCAATGGGTACCTGCCCTACTCCTGCCATGGAAGTCCTTTTGAACATCTCACCTTTTTATATACACATTCAGAGGACTGCTTACCTGGGAACGCAGACAGGAATTATCTCTACCAGGGCCAAGGCGAGCCTCCAAGGAATAACTAGACAGTTTGAGCTAAAAGAGGCAGCAGTCCTTGCTACTGACGTTATGCCAAAGCGGAAGAACTTTCGGCTGCCTTTCAGAGTTAGCGTCCACTCACGGGAACGATGGAAGGAGACGTCCCGGACTGAGGTGGGCGCCCTGCAGTGGTATACTGATGGTTCAGTTATGGAAGGTTTGAGCTGGACTGGGCGTTGTAGGGCCTAACTACAGTCTCGCCAAGCCGCTGGGTGAGCATGCCACGATATTTCAAGCGTAAATCCTAGCTATAAAGATCTGCGCGGAAGAGATCCTGACTATAGGACTCAAGGCAAGCGGATCTACATATTCTCGGACAGTCAGGCCGGCTTAAAGGCTATTGCAGCCTATAGTTTTAGGTCCATGGCATGGGAATGCCTCCATGCGCTCAAGCAGCTTGGCGCCCGTAACAGGCTCTCCCTCATCTGGGTGCTGGCTCATAGGGGGCATGAGGGCAACGAAAAGGCAGACTGCCTTGCGAAAAAGGGGTACAGAGTCCCTACCCATCGGGCCTGAACCGTACGTGGGTATGACGATGAGTCACCTGAATCGTCAGGTGGCTCGATGGGAGATGCAGGAAAACAGCGCCCATTGGCATCGCCAGCCACGATTAAGACAAGCGAAAAGGCTCGTTATGGCTTCCTGTCAAAGGGCAAAGGCGATGCGGACACTCCCTAGGCAGGATCTGAGAGTTCTGACAAGCTTCCTCACCGGACACTGCCCACTCACATATAACCTAAACAAGATGGGCATCTCAGAGGCGGTAAAATGCAGACTTTGCGTTAAGGAGGACGAGATGGCAGAGCATATCCTATGTGAATGCCCTGCCTTGGCAGTCAAACGCTTCGAATATTTCGCTCAGGGGACACGCTCGGCTTCCTGAGGGGGGCGGGTATACGACGCCTTCTACTAAGAAAGGGTCAGTGTCACAATAGGCCCATACGTGGCCTCAGTGATAAAGGGACTTGTTCCGCATACCCTCCGGGGGAAAAAAGTTGTAGTGGTGAATAAGTTAACGCTGCCACGGTCATGTTCGCAAGCAGCAGCTCGGTGAAATGTTATCGAACAGAATCAGTAATCCAGTCCAAACTGCTAAGCTCGGGCTAAACTATGAGCACGGCGTACGATTGATGAGTCAGTCCCTACTCGTTCATCAGCCTACAGCCCTTGTGTGCCCCGTAAACACAACCGTAAACATGGTTAAACGGGGGGGTTCTGACCTAGAGAATGAGTTTGTGGACGTACCCTTCCCTAACCAGCCTCTGGAGGACGTCCTCCAGGAGTTGGACGTCCTTCCTATACCGACAGACGTCTTCTTGCAGTCAAGAACATTCAGATCCTTTGTCTCTTCCTCTCTCATGACCGTAGGGACCCCTTCTGGCTCTTAATTTCCATAAAACGATTCAATCCGAGTTGATGGACACTGAGGAACGAGAAAGTGGAATAGCAGGCCTAAGAAGTAACCTCGGCACTACGAAATGGGCGGCTGCTGCGCAGTCAAAAGCTGTTCCATGCTAAGTCCGATGCTGCACCCCAAGCACTGTTTCATATTAGAAAGAGCATTAATACGAAGGTCATCGATATTCCTCAAGTTTTTTTCGTGACACGCCATTAGGTTGTACAACCTTCTGTGAAAGCCCTACGGCCGATTTTGGAAAAAGTTTTCTTCCCAGGTATCCATCACTCATACCGTAGTAAACATATAGAGCACTGCGCATCAATCCCAAGTTGATTTTGATAGATTTGACATTCGCTCCTAACAACGGGGGCCTCTCGGCCAATTCGACTGTCCTCCACGATGGATCATTTCGTCGAAAGTCACCGTGACCTTTCCCTTCGGGAAAATCTATGGATCGTACTCACTGCGCACCAACAACGTGATAAATAGCCTCAGCTAATCGCCAACTCTGGCGCAGTAACCGGGATTTTGGCAACAAAAGGTACAATGAAGGTGAATAATTTGAGGGTATTAAATATTTCCAAGACTTGAGCGTTCATTTTTACTTCCTTCCTTCCTGCGAACACCATCTTAATTTACTCTTCTCCCGATCCTCAGAACAATACCTTTTTGCGAAAAACAGGACCCGGGAAACAGTCTCGCATTTATTTCGGTTGGGAACAAGAAAATAGTATTCTTCTCGTTTCTTTATTCCTCTCGCGCTGTGAGAAAATCAAGTTGGACATTTGAACTCAGTATCGCGTAGAAGTTTAAAAATCCCTAGTTATATTTGTCCCTACCTGCTGAACATTCCTTCAACTAAAGATAACACGAATTTTTACGTAGCAGCGAGTTTTAAAATACTCCATTGTATTTTATCCGACCGAAGCGCGATGTGCCTCAGTTCCTTCCAATAGGGAGGTGAATGCTTCACAGGAGGCCTTCGAAATCCAAGTGCTTTTCCTTCTGTGAACTATTTACCACGGTGCCACGTTCCCACAGTCAATTATATATTAAATCGGCTCTGAAGTTGAACGACAAACAGATTTTCTAATTTTCGATCGACCCTCTCACCGACCTCATCTTCCTACCGCCTGTATAGTTAGTTATTTCGCAACGAGCGAACAAATTCAGAGACAGGGACTCAAACACTACGAATTGTGGGAAGTTATTGTTATAAAATGCTACCTGACCACGCTCTGCTACCAAAACAGTGTGTGTAAAGTGCACGTACGCCAGTAACGAATGTAATGTGAGTGTATTAATGGCGTCACAGAGATGGGAGAAGGATAACCCGAGGAGACCACCAAACTATGTAAACTATAGTACAGAATTTATCATGCACACGCAAAAAGAATTAAGGAGCTCCTATTAAATACACTATAAATCACAATGAAATTCGAAGAGAAAATGAAGCTGAAAGCCCAACATTGAACCAAAGGAGTAATTAATGTTTTGTGTCTGACCGTATCGACGTCGCGAATGGGTATGATTCACAGGTGCATGAATCCCGGACGACGGATTGCCGGTAGGGTAGGCAAAACCCAAGATGCTACCAAGGGCATCGCAAACGTCAAAATAGTTGACGGTTGTGTACAGAAAATGTTTGATGCTGATGACCAAAACGAGAGAAGAGAAGAACTGAAGACGTGGGAAGAGTCGATCTCTGGAGAGTTGAGAAATGAAGGGTTGACAGAAAAGCTCGTTCGCAGCCAAATATCGATAAACTACCTAAAACGTATTGACAAGCAATCGGCACAAACAGAGATTACTGCAAAAGTCGTGAACTAGAGCCTGGCCGAAAATTCAACCCAAGAAGAACGACGTGAATATCTGTTATAGGATATATTCGGGCGTCGCGCAATAATACTTCCTTCCTTCTTAACCAAGTATCGTATACTCGCACAGAAATAGCCAAAGCTCACAGGTATCGAGATAGGACAGAGGAGCGAAGTGAAGTTGTAGACGTCTGGAAGAGGAATAGGCCAATCGCCTCGTTGCGCACCGCGGGACCGACTTTCCTAACCTCCCGATCGCGGCAATGCGGTCCCCCCTCTCCCTGTTCTTCAGCAGTTTTCTTCCTCTTCAGATTTAATCGCAGCTGCTCTGAACGGCTCTGCCCGTTAAAAGCGACTCCGGTGTTCCTAGTCGTAGCTTAATCCGATCGCGCCCGTAACATCACTCCCCCTTGCGAAAAGATCATGCCCTCATGATCGGGTGGCAATGGGGGTGGTTAGGCGTTTTACCAAGGGAGGTCCTGATCATCTCTTCTTGAGTGGGTAGGGAGGAGGCGCCACAGGCAGTGGCGCAAGCAGGTGGAAAAGTACGCTTGTGGTTGCTGGGCACGGAGCGATCGGGTTCTTGGCGACTGGAGTGTAGTGGAGCATGAGGCGCTGGGCTTGACCGGCACTGTTCAGCGTAGGGGCTGGTAAGGCGGCAGTGATCTGGCATCTGCGATGGACCTAGGCAACCGCAGCGATGGTTGGCCATGGAACACTGAGCCAGGGGTTGTGGGTTGGTTGGCAGGAGGCTGGCAACCATGGGAAGCGTAAGTCACGGCGCTTTGTGCTGGAGAGGAGTGGAGGAGGTGCGAAGGAGGTCGTAGTTGTATAGGTCGAAGGCGCGGCGGCGGACACGGACGAGCTTTGAACAGCTCTGCCCGATAGAAGCGGCTCCGGTGTTCCAAGTCACAGCATAATTCGATCGTGCCCGTAACCCATCTGACGAATGCGTAATTTTCTTGTGGGTCCATTACACAGCTTTCCTCCCTAGTTCCTAAGTCCCGAATTTTGTAATGAGAAGCAATAAAACGGCTCATACGGCATCTTTGCGTTGGACAAGGACAAAAGTTGAGTCCGTTAAAGCTGTGATGGCAGAAGAACTACGGCACTGTTACAAACTATGGAAGATTCGTAAAGAAAATGTTTCACAGCGTCAGTCTCACTATACAATAGCCAGGTTACGCCGGGAGCACAAATCCAAGCAAATTTCCAAGTTGATAATTGAGCACAAACCCAAGCAAATTTCCAAGTTAATAATTATAAATAAACGGATTATGACGGACGTTGGATAATCTACGCACGCAACTCCGCGGCTTTCAATATTTAAACAAGGATGCGAAAAGGTTTCGAACCTTTCTCATCGGCGGAAAGTTAATTCAGAAGCTTAATCCCGTCGTAGGTTCAAATAATCAAATCGTGGATTCCCCTGATCCCATATAACCTCCGGAACGAGGATCGGATGAACCAAAATGAAACAGAACGGGCTGGTTAATAGATCCAGCAAATACGAGTGGGGGAAGCAGAGCCAGAGGAAAGCTATAACCGCAAAGTCAACAGTTCCCCAGGGAGGATGCCATGATGAGAAACGAGGATGAGGCAAGTGGTCGGTTGAATATAAGGACGAAGTGGTCGCCTTAACAGTTCAGAGGCAAGAGGGAGGATATAAACAGAGTTTCAGAGCGAGTGGTGCTGTCTAATGACCTCAGGAGAACGAGAGAGAGAGAGAGAGTGAGAGAGACAGACCTCAGAGGAGAACCAACTCTTAATGAGGTACACGTCAACTAGTTACACTGTTCCAACAGTCAGCTCCAGCGAAGAGAGTGGAAAATCCTGACTTGCCGTAGCAATGAGAAATTGGAGATTAATCGCATCGATACTTATCGCAATTCCTTAATGACTACTTACAGCCATTTGAAGATCAACTGACACCTTCAGAAAAAATCTTGATCAACAGAAATAGAACTGGACCACCGCCAAGTGCGGCTTCAGCGAGTAAGAGTAAGTCAATTAAATACGTGAGGAGAGAAGCAGTTCCTTGCAAGTACAAAATGAACTGAATACTTTGAGAAAGTGGTGGGATGGGTCGCACCAGATATTTTATCAATTGAAACAGCTAGGAAGGAAGAATCTTTCTTATCTTATCACTAGATTGCGCGATCGCCATTCGAAATTCAACAATCCCAATTAACTTAAAATTGAGCATAAGTGAACCACGCTACAATCCAAAATCAGGTGAATCGTAGAATTGGCGCCTCAAGTTGCCAACGCGTCGTCGGATTCTTGCACGCCTATATATTATGTTGACGAAGAATGAGAAAAAAGTTCCAAATTATGACTGACTACTTACGATTTACGATGGAACTCGCTGTACTGCCACAACTTCGTCAAAACGCATTCGTTTAACCTGAAACGAAACAATTCCGTTAATGTAAGATCCTTTCAATTTCACATATACATTGGGTGAAAACACTTTCCACACTACTCTGGACTCATCAAGTTGACTCATATCTCCGTTCAACAGATGGTTTTATAAATAGTTGTTCACAACTAAAACAAACTGTGACATTTTGTGACATCTACACGGGGAGTTATGTTCACAAAACATGTTCAGCGCAGGCAGTTGAAATGAGCTCAGAATTTCTGCACTTGCCACTAAAAAGAAGTCCTAGTTTTGGGCCTTCCTCAAACATCAAGTCCCTACTGACCTGGCGCCTTTTGTCTGTAGCTGCGGGAACGTCTGGACTGTCCGTTTAGTTTATTCAAAACGGGATTTTCTCTTTCAGACATTATAATTATTTATTATTAATTATTCAGGTCTTTTTTTATAACTTTATCAAGACCATTTATAAATATACCGGGGTACACACTGTTCTTTCTAAAACTGTCGGTTACACACTAAGCTCAGTACAAGATTATATCAGTGGTTGTTGACACCGAAGCTGGTCTACATTCCTGCAATACGTAAAATATGGCGGGGACGGGCTAGGCGTTTGTAACCGTCTGGCGATGCCCTCTTGGACCAGATGATTGGGGTGGCGGAAGTTGTGCGTAGTAAATGTGGACAAGATGCGATGTAAAAGGGCCATTTCAAGTGAGAGGTCATGAAAGAGGCGTGTGGATGATGTAATTTTGCAGGGTTGCGTTTTGATGTTGCTCAATACAGCAGAACTGCGAAGGCAAACACGTACCCCAGGCAGCGATGGCGTCAGTCCATATAGGTTGGATGATGGAAGTGTACATAAGTACTGTATTGTGCAGGGAAGTGGTGGGATTTGGCACACGAGACCATAAACTGAACAACCAGAACTGTAATTGATGCAGCAATACAGAAATACGGTCCTCGAATGTAAGATGTCCATCTTGGATCACTCTACATACCGAACTGCTCGAACATTTGGCACTGGGGTCAACTAGAAACGTGAGTGGTGGTTCAGTGTAACGCCGTTTATAGTTGAAGGTCATGGCGCATGATTTGAGAGGGTTCATTTTTATTTTTCATTTTGTACACCACTGCTCAAGTATTTCTATTTTATATTGTAGGAGTCTCACCGTAGGAATAGCATAAACTACGTCATTTGCATACATCCGTGAAAAATCAGTTGACATGACTTGAAATCTGCACCAACTCACAGATCTTCCAAGACCCAACCCCAAAACAAGCGTCTCTCAGCTCTCACTCTCTGCTCTTATTCCCTCCGACCAGTTCACCTAGTCCTCACTCGCTCTCACCACCTTCATTCATCTATTTCTTTCACTCCAACTCAAGCTCTCCCTCTTGTGCACCCAAAACCAAGTACAACAAAATAACTGGTCCGCATCACACAACTTTTTTAGCCTCACGAGCCTTCTCCGATATAACAACTAATCCAATCTGTTTTTCATCGTTTTGTGACAAACTATTGCCAGTTAGGGTTTCAGAATTTATTGTGTTACTCCAACATGTTCCACGACCAGCACAGAGCAATCAATGCATAGGAGATCAATAACACTGTCAACTAGATTCTATTGAGGAGGATCGTGTTCACATTTATGGAATACGGGGGTACGGACTGTAAGAAATGCCGGTAAGTGAAATGAAATTCCGAAATTTCCGCAGTAGCTCGTTTTTATGTGATCACTCAGATAAAAGTAAAAACTACCCTAATTTTTCTGAGCAAGCTAATATGATTTCAGCGGAAACCACAAAGAAAAAATCCGTTCTGAAACCGGCTTGGTAATTTATTGTGCTGCTGCCATCGTTTTCACACAGATTTTGGTAATGACGCGAATTAGGCTCCAGGTTACAATTACAATAATTTTACTCGCACTTGGGAGATTGTCCGTGAGGAACAGTCGTTCATGTTCTTCTCGCTCATCCTTTTGTCATTTCATTGAAGTGACTGCGCAAGAGCCAATTATTTATCAATATCCCCAACACTGTAATAACGCGCAACAAGGGGACACGATATCAATCGCCTAAGCGAGCGAATGTGATTTTGCTCCCTTGAGACGGAAGTCAATCTCGAATGATTAAAATGAAAAGCTTAGCGTTGGAGGATGGAACGAGCAAGGTAACGCTATTATCTCGATCACCAGGGACCGTCAGGTTTAATAAAACGTCCGCCGAATACTCGCCAATTTCAAAACACAAGTTCAATTTTCAAAAGTTCCTCGATCGCAACGACGCCTTTATCAGACAGTACACGACGATCGCCGAATGGAAAATCCGAACGAAAGAACTGATGTTCAGCACTAACCTCGAGTTCCCTTCGAAACTGAGATGGGCTCATTTGAATTTCCAATAACGCCCAAAACGAAACGATAAAAAGTTGGAGGGGGGAAAAGGGAAAAATCGAGCTTTTGATGGGAGAGTCGGCTGCGAGGGAAACTTGCCAATCAAATTCTTAAACGACTACAGGGGAAGTTGGTGAAATAGGCTCATTAACGAACGGCTGAACTTATTCAAAGGCGTTCGGGTTGGGGGAGGAAGAAAAGAAAAAGATCGATTTATGGCCCAACACAATTCAAAAAGTCGATGTTTTCGGGTCAAGTACCTTCTCCGACTTTGGGTTGACCTATCTACAATTCGGTTGCACTTGAACTTACTCTAAGCGTAAGGCGCCATTAATTCGATGACATAAATCCGGGAGCTGTACCATCGCTCAGCGAATTTCCGCTGAAACACCTCATGTTAAGAGTACCCTTGAAATCTGATAGAAATCGTTGGGCCCGTTTTTTTAGAAAATCCTTAAAACAATTCGTACCACGGATACATACAGGAATATTTATGGACACTAAAATGTAGGCTGATTGCTGCGACACTGCGGACTGATCAAATTCAGTTATACGGTTACTATGTCAATTTTTAAAACGATTTTCAACCTAGTTTCGTTGACATATGTGCTCAATGGACTGTCGGAGGAATTCGTATTAAAAACAATAAAAAGTTACACCCTTAAGGAAACCCTACGTTTTATTTTCCGCTGCGGGCGTGCGAAAGAGTCTATAATTGGAACGAGGCGACAGCTCTCTAACTGGCTAAATGACAACCTGCCGTACCTCCGGTGGATGTCGAGGGAGAGCCAGTGTTCGAGCATGGTAGCGAAACGACGTTCATAAACGACTGAAATAACTCACTCATGATAGCGCCGTTATAATGAGAAAAAAAGACCTGCCTGTAGGAAGAATGGCGGGAGAACGGCTGGAACGACGTTGGTTTTTTTCCTTTTGTTCGTGATTTTGCGGAGGCACGAAAATCAGGTTGTAAATGATGGGAGGGAGGGAGAGACAGAGAGATCAAAATGTACCAAAAAAGGGCATTTCGTTTCCACCGATTGAACTTTCAGATTATCTTTTAAAAACACTTGATGTTCACGCGTCTAACATAATATCTGGCCTTATTCGACGAACTACAGCAACCTTTGGCCAGCCAGCCTCGGGCAACCCGAATCTTCTTTAGGTTCAGCCTCAAAGATCCAGACCAGTCTGCCGTTTGTGGTCGCTAGCGTCACTGCTACCGAGCTTTACTAACGCGTGTTGTGCTCAATACGACTTCACGACCCCGAAATTTCCAGTTTGGCTATTTCGTGGGATTGGAGTCAAGTTCGTCCAAATAACCGTAACTTTAGTTACCAAGGTAACCAGTTTTATTGTCGCCGAACAGCGCCTCACTCCCCTTCATTTCAACAGACCTGGAGAAATTTTCAGTTTGTTTGTTTCGTTGTTCAATGTAACCAGCCCTTCATTTATTTTCTCACCATTAATAAAATGAATTTCATTTGACCATTCTTACAGTCCACTCCTTTTAGTTTGCATTGCCTTTTATTTTGATTCAATACTTGAATTTTCTCCAACGTAAATATCCAATGGCCAGAAATAGGTTGTTTTTATTACTTATTGACAAAACGGCTTCGAGGATCCAATACCTGTATATTGTACTACATAAATGTTCCTTTGACAGTCCGTTGTACAAAGATAACTACCAAAATGAGTTGAAAATCCTGGTTTCCGAAGTATTCGCATGACTGACTTTCATCAAGCTGGCGGGGTGCCTTCTAGTAACATACACCCACATTTTGCTCACAGCACTTATACATAAGTTATTTACCATAATGTTACCCATTGTACAACCATTATTGCTGACTGTCAACCTTGTCAACCCGCTCTCATATTTCCTGCTAACCTAGCAATTTCTGTCCTATAAAACCTCTCCTTCGAGCTCTTCAGTCTCTTCCCGCACTTCCATCTGCCCACTTACTCGAACGTTGTGTGGTCCGTGTAAATAAAGTGTTTTTTTTTTAAACTAATTTCTCGGGGTTGAACTCATATGGAGAGCGGAGATATAAGCCATGACAGCTCCGCAAATTAAATTTGTCCAACAAATTATCGTTTTTCTGATTTCGATGTAACTCGAGTGGTACCCACAACTAACTAGTACCTACATTTTATTTTGGGTGTTTTCGTAGAAATGCGTAGAACGAAGATACAGCACCCGTATGTATAGCAGATTGTCAAATTTTGGTGAGTTGCTATGCTCTCGATATTTTTTTACTCAACCGCGATACTTTACGCTTTGGGAAGCGTTGATACAGCCAATAACGTAAATCGTGATTTTACTCGCAAGAGGGTATTTGTGATGGAACGGAGCTTCATGAAAAGTCCAACTCGACGCCTCTTACGGAAGGTCGAGGTTGCCACTGCACAGCCCTAATGGACATATGATCGTTTGAATGTGAAGGTCGTTTCTCGCGATGGAACGCTGTACTTCCCCCACTACAGTTCACTGACAACAACAGCATTTATCTAACGCCTCTTCAATTTCCTGGATTTTACCCACATTTCCAACTTCCTTTCTAAATTCGACATTTCCTCGGCCTCTAATCTCCGCTAAATGGAACTAACAACCCCTCCAACGCCAAGTTGCAAGTTGTCGTAATCGATGGGTGATTGAGAATGGGGCCGAATCGCTATTGTTTCAAGGCGTAACATTCGTACTAAGTGAAACTAACAACCAGCCAACACCTAACAGCACATTAGAGATAGTGCAAATAGTTGATTGAGAGCACGTTTAGCTTTGTAATATTAGCATACAGCATAGTAGTGCAACGGGACGAACCAAACCCTTCGATTTACGCGTACTGGGCCCCTCAAATGCCCCGATTCGCTCGAGACTCCGCTGCCGTCAGTTGTAACCGAGCCAGTTCCCTCATCACTGTGTCGTCCACACTCGCGTTCGCTCCCACCCAGTTCTCGGTTTGTGGTGGTAAAACACCTCCGAATGTAATTCACGACTAAAACTCCTTGATCGAATTGTATTCGGCTTCTATCGTTCTACTACCCAACTCACCTAATGCGATACCGCTTTCAATATTAATCCCCTCCCGTAACATTGGCGCCCAACTAGTGGTCGAACCTCCCCTACATTAGTTCGAGATGCCGGCCACGCAGAAAAACTTGAAGGTTCATCTAATGAGATGGGAGTTTTTGATCCTCCACCAACTTTTCTGCCCTACTGCTGCGACCTACTCTCTCGCCCGTCATTATGTTCGAACGTTTCCGTTCTTGACGAACAGTTGAACAAAGCTTTGTGTTCAATCGACGACGGCTGCTTCGAGGGAACACGAACTGCACGACAGATGTAAAGGAGCTTCTGATCTACCAGCATCTCGCACAGGTCTACATAGCGAAGGTCAATGCTTATCTAGCATCGCAGCAGGATAAACCTACTGGTCAGCGGAAACCTACGGACTGTACGTCTCACAACGACTCAATTCCCCATCCTGCATCAACATCGACATCTTCCCGCGTGTCTGTCCCTGAACGACCTCTCAAACAACGAGTCCAAGGAAACCACACGACTTCAAATTGGCCTGGTCAACACAAACCCACATCGCCAGACCCACATCCCCGCCCTATCTGCGGCAAACATTATGTGCCTACGTTTGCACAACCTGTGTACGAATTGTCTGGCAGCCTCACACACGCTCAATAGCTGCCACTCAACGTACACATGTGAATGCTGTCAACACAAGCATCACACCCTGCCCCACCCCATGAGCCAGGACGCCGCACTTGTTCCCAAATGTGAAACCAACCACTGCACGGTAGACGCAGCATCTTCGTTCTGCACTACCCCCTCTGGAACTCACGTGAGGGCAGGTGTCCTCTGAGGAGGAGGGAAACTCCCCTTACTCAAAGAATCGTCTTTCGACGATTTCTTGGCGAAAGACGATTCTCTGATGTCGCAGCTGCGTGGGACGAAGACGTACGATCCACACATCCCAAGATGTGTTCGTCAGAGACATTGTGAGGTGTTAAGTTGTAGTTCTAAATTCAATACTCCCCCCACAGACATGGGCACCCTTTCGGAACTTCAAAATCAAAATCACATCAAAATTATCTCTCGCTCGCGATGCTCAAGATTAGGTTCCGTTTGTTGGGTGGACAGCAACGCCCTGAACTGCAGTGCTCATGAGTACCTGAGGACAGGCACTTCATCAAGGGCGGGCTGGTCTAATGGAACGAACCAAACCCTTCGATTCAGTGGAGGCTCGTCTGGGGCATTTATGCTGACTGGGCACCTCAAATGCTCCGATTCGCTCGAGACTTCACTGTCGTTAGTTGTAACCGAGCCGGTTCCATCGTTGCAGTGTCGCCTGGGCTCGCGTTCGCTACCTCTCAGTTGCCTGTAAAATTTCTCCGAATGTAATTGAGAATAAGACTCTGTTCCAATTGCATTCGGCTTCTATCTTACTACTTCCCGACTCACCTAGTGCGATACCGATTACTATATTAACCCCCCCCCCCCAAGTAACAGTAGCACCAGCTGCATACCGAGCAGTTACTGTACAACTTGTCGTTAGCACAATCACTTGTGGAGAAGATCATTACGCGAGTGTCTTATTTTCTGCTTGAATTCTCTAACTCCTTCAGGAAGGCACGGCAGCTGCGGGAGAATTCCATTCTTCACGGTCGGCAGCAACAGTTCAACCTTCGTTCCAGGAATTGTCAGCCCTGGGCTTTCAGAGGTAGCAGCTAAACCAGTAGACGGAAGCGAATTGAACGATTTTTCAAGAGGGAATCGCACTATTGGCGATACAAGCGGAAATGAGATTTGCCAAATATCTTTTTACAAGTTTAAAAAAAACTACTTCAACGATTTTCATCAAACTCGCGACCTATTTCATCCAACTTCTTGTTCTCTATAAACATTTCCGAATGAAAGGATCGTACGGCAACATATAGAACATCTCAAGGTAACACTAGATATTCATCTTAAAAGAACGTAAATCACATTGATTCGATAATCGTAACATCTTACGAAGAGCTCTTCATAATTTTCTACCTTAAATACAGATACGGCTACAGTAAAGCCCGTCGTATCGAGTGAAGGAGGCGTCAAGGTTCATTGAAAGCGTCCTTAGGGGCCACCTCAGATAGGCTTCGCAGGAGTATGATCGGCTTTGCGTTCAAGGGTCTTACGGTTCACAAGCCGACAAATACCATCTTCACTTACTCGCCTAAGCCGATCCTCGCACGGTAAAAGGACGCACCTCCCGGGTTTCAAAAGGAATCAACTTCAAACGCTATTTGGGAACATCGATTTTGCGTTAGAAGACCCTCCACGTCTACGGCTATCCCTTTGACGACGGATAATACGACAATTTCTCCACGGAGTGGTGGGTGGGTGGGGGGAGAAACTTCAAAATTTACAGGTTTGTTTTCCTTCTCCGCCAAATATTGATCAATGGCCCTGTTGATACGGCGAGTCCTCAAACTCCGCAATCTCTTACCCAACGTCTACCCGGATCATTATTTATGGGGTCCGCCACGTGAGAGCTCGTTTACGCGGGATGATTTGTGAGTTGTTGACTCACAAAAGCCAACTGAGAGCCGGTCCATTTGTAAACGAAACAGTTACGAGAGAAGGGGACCGTCAACCAACTCAACGATTACTATTGACAGTGTTATTATCGGGGACCGTGTTCTCTTAGGAGCATTAAAGTAGTCACTATGAGAGATCCAAGTATCGATTTTATTTAACCTTCGGGGTGGGTTAGGGCCGCCACTAGATCCATCGATACGCTCACCCTGGAAAATTGGTAATACAATCGGTTCAATGGTTAGGTTTCGAAAAAAAAGATGCATATCAGACCAAAACCAGCAACTCCCAATACAAAACTAGAAATGTTTACGTTTGCTACACATCATTTCCAGGAATTCATCGTTATGGAATCAAGTTTCGACCAGTGGGTGTTCCAATACATACACTATGAAGCATGGCTGGCAGTTAACGGGTAGCTAGTAACTAATCAATGCAAGAAGTTTATTCAGGACAATGTATAAGCGTTTTGACCAGGGTAGACTTGAATGAATCTCGGAGACGGGTTTTAGTTTAGCGACATCTCATCGGTACCACTTCGTTAAATATACTCGAACATACTCACATGATGTAAAATAAACAAAATGATGATAATCGCGAAAAAATAGAAATGAAATGACATGACCTCCTTTGAGAATGAAAGGAATAACCTACACTCGGATTGAAGTAAATGAAAAATAAAGGGGCAATGGGGAATTTGAAACACCAAACTCCGATCGCTTACCTTAATTCACGCAATATAAAAGGGACTTTAAGTACTTATTCACTGGCGAACTGCACGGGTGGCGACAACAGGGTGATCACCTTCGGCAGCCCGCCGAAAACCATGGCACTCTCCCCCTCCAGACAAATATATTTTTGGTGCAAAAAAAATTTTGTCGAAACCATGACACACTTGGAAATAACTGAAGAGGTGAACTTTCCATATGTAAACAAAAAGAGCTTGAGGACACAAGGTGTTTGGGGAAACAATGACTTTGCCGTAGGGGCAAGTGCGGATATTTTGAGGTCAAAGACCCAGCTAATTCGGCATCCCCCGAGCTTTAGGGGTAGTAGATTAATGTGAAATGGGATAATCTAAAAGCAGAGTAAAATTAAGGTGATGTGCTCAAAACAGGTGAAATTTGACTGAGGGTATTGCCTTCGATAGTGATGCGAATCGGACAAACGAGATTTGCGAAAATAATACATAAACGCTCGAAGAAAGAGTGACAACAAGAAGCTCAAAAGGATACAACCAGTGGGAGGGAAGGGGCGAGAAATTATTCTGGAAATTAAGCTATTACAAACTCAAAATGAAGAAGTACCTGCTATTTGCCAATTTACTCATGTTTTCCTGAGGTTGAAGACCTAATCATCTTGAGGGGAAAGTGTGGGACATTGCTTGATGACAAAAGCTGTCAGAGACCCCATCCTTCCACACAGGATGTTTTGAACAATTAGTTCTGTTCTAAGTCACACTCGTTGATCGCGCTTCACTCACTTTTAAACCTAGACAACTAGCAAATTTGTGTCGAGGGCGTTAATAATTTGCGAGGAACCAAAATGATACAAACTTGAGATGGCTCAGACGAGTGGGCGTGACTATCTAAGTGTGAACTAGAGGACAAACGGCCTAGCGAACGCCAAGGCGCCTTTTTAATAGTTGACATATCCAATAGCGAGCAAATCCCAACAATCAAAACGATATAGTGCCCGTATCATGACAACGTACTGTAGTAGCTCCTCCAACCTCCAATCCAAAATGTATTCGATATTCGTGTTTCTCATTACGCTACCAATGAGGAATGCCATTAAATACCCGCTCTAACACACTTTCTTCTCCATTGGCTGGGAAATTCGTCGTGTTTTTATTTTAGAAAGAAGTAGCAAATGTCTCTTGGGGATGTAAAAAGAGTTTCGTTGGAGGGTTTCATGGCTATAATACTGATAAATGGATAATCCCTCGTTCACGACAACGCCAGACTCCGCTTTCCTCGAGTGACTCTGACTCAGCTTGTGCCTTTAGGGTGAGATATTGAGATCCACGCTGCCTCCCAGCGAACTAAGCGCCGACAAAATATTATCCTCTTAACACGAAATTGAAGGAACTCTTAGGTGGGAAGGTTTTGCTAACCAGGAAAGGAGAAATTCAGCATCCCACGCAAATAAAAAGCAGGTATCCGTGTTGAAGAATGGCGAAGAGTAAAGAAACGAACTCATATTTTGGAACATACTCGACAAATCTGGATGAAATATATTCCTATTCCTATTTTGTCACAACAGTTGTCGTAAACTCTTTGTTAGCAACCCTAATATTAGTGAACGCGCGGGGAGGTGGATGAGGATATTGAAAAACATCTACCGATCAACTTCTGAAAATCAAAATCCTCGTAGGTCGGTTCCCCTCGTGAAAAGTTCCTCAATAATTTCGTGCAACAGGGGAGAGAAAGAAACCCACGAAAGAAGAAAAAAAAAGCTCTTCAATAAGCAACAACTACAAGCCATTCAATTGCGCACTCTAGAGCACTCTAGGAGATGCAGCACAGTTTTCATTGATTCGGTGCAAGTGCTCCCGAACTCTATACGACCAGCCATTAACGAGCTCCTCCGCTGGAAATGGGAGTATTGCCCATTAGAGCCCTCGGTCTGAACCTCACTTCTCCCTTCGACCGTAGGACTCCAACGAATAAACTATTGAAGGCTCCTGCGAAGAAACACGAACCTACATACGGTGTGAGGGACGTTTCGCCCGAAGAACCGTGAAACTTGCGACGACTATCCTCGGAATAATATCTCAGCAAAACAAACGTATACATTCCCAAAGCTTTTTGCCCATCGAGTCTCAGGTTTGGCGACATGACCGACCATGAGGTTAATCAGTAACATAAAATCTGACTAATCCATTTTTATTCGAAGTCCAACAGACATATTATACATGGCCCTCTGCGTCAAACTTTCCTGCGTTGTTTACTCCTTCCCTAAACAAAACCCTGCAAATCATTACACAACGGTTTATAATTCTCTTGCACAGCCTGAAGGAGTCTCACAGCTCCGCGAACCATCCCATTCGATTCAGCATCGAAAAATACCAGTAAACCACACGAAACATGACGTGACTACTGTACGGTACAACGAAAACTAAATATGCCGGACGCCCGGAAACCGCTGTAGGCAATTGGCACGACGCAGCGATACGAGCGGGCGGGTTGTTGTCATGTGACGGGAGGGAGGGTGTACAAACGATGAAACGATTACCTTCGCTATACTTATTGTCACACAAGTTCTTTCAATAAGTAGACTGTGGCTCACTATAATTTCTGTGATTTCACTATTTCCTGTCTAGACGCAATCATACACCTCTGAGAATTGTTTCATTCGACCCAGTACTTCAAGAACCCCCAGAAAACGATACCAAACATGGCGTATTTGCGATAAAACTTCTTGTTTTTTTTTTGTGGAATTTCTTGTTTTAAATTTGTTTAACCATTTTTTGATCATAACAACCATGCATTTCGTCCGATCAGATTGCCCAGCAGGCGGGCACAACTACGTCCCTGACAGTTGAAAGTGACATTTTTAATTAGTATGAGGTATGCCAATGGATTGCAAGTGAATCTCTTCCTCGGGCTTGCACCCTTGCAGCGCAGAACGTACGATTAGACACACCATACAGCGAATAATTAGGAGTGATAAACATTAGTGCTCGAGCAACAGTTCAAGTGGACACTCCGTGTTTGGCGCAAGCCCCCGAATCAATCAGTCTGGGTTTTTGTGCTTGGAATGCCCAAACCTGCTGAAAGCAAAGTCATTGTTTCCTCGAACCCCCTTCGTTACCTCCTCAGTTATTTCCAAGTGATAACGGACTTACCATGTCCTGAACTTTCCCATATTCTTTCCACTCCTCCATTTCAGATTCCCCTGCACAACAGACAGCTCCTCCCAAATTTATTCATCTAAGAATTCTCGCGAAAGTCGGTCGTCTCTAGTTCTCCCTACACACAGCCATCAAAATCCTCTCACGATATAATCGACTCCCAATCCTCCCAACAGACACTTGTTTCACCTCTCATCGCATCCAATTCGGCTTTCACTTTCCTTCCCCGAACAACCGACTTCCATTGTCAATCTGAGGGCTGATAACAGCTCAAAAATGAGAACCCAGTCAACACGGGCGCTCAGCAAAGTTGCCAAACAGTCGCGCTTCAGAGGTCGTCAAAAAGATACAAGTATCAATGAATTATGTGATATAGAGTGACTTTTGTTGTTCTTAACTTAATACTTTGGAAGCTTCCATTATCAGGCCCCATAAGAAATTGGTAGCATTCTATTTACACCTACAAAACGCCCCATTTCTCTATGAGTACCATTTTCTACTTTATCTCAATCAGGGGATTCACTGGAGAAAACCGACTGGTTGAACGGAAGGCGGGTTCTTTTCACTTGAAAAGTAGTTAACTGGATGAATCCAATTTCCCTTCTGAAGTTAGTTTCGAAAAACCTCCCGTCTCTCCAGTGACAAAGGCTGAGTCTACATAATTGTTCAACTCGAGCGTTCAGCTTCGCCCCTCAAAGGGCAACCAACCTCCCGAATGAACCAACTTCAACACACTTGATGAGACCAGTCTCGGATAAGACAATAATTCTCGAAATAAGAGCCACTCTGCGACCTCCGAACGAACGTAATTCAAATTTTGCGGATACCGCTGAATACTTCAGGCGCGCTGATTATAGTTAGTACGGGCTATTCAGGAAGATTATTCGCAGAAAGCTGAGGGCATGTTTGTCGTTTTGAAACATGGAACCAGTGACGTTTAGCTTAATTATCGAAAAGACACCGAATGCCTAACACGAAAAATGTAAATATAACTTTCATTAATGCGATCAATACTTGACAGGGTTGGTATTATAACCATATATAGGATGTTGATAATATGTCAAAAGTCGGGGTTCCATCAGTTATTTTCAAGCATAAACATATTGCAATCAGCTTCGCACGTTACGGAATTCTCATTCTTGTGGTTCAGTTATCCCGCACAGTAGCTTCGCTTTAAAAGAGCGAATACTTATAAAACACAAGGATCCTACTGGTTTTGAAAGCAATCTCCGCCTGACGAAAAATGGAGGGTGAATGGAAGATCCACGGCACCAAGCCTCGTCGACCCGAAACACTCGCAAGTGAACCGAAAATAAAGAAGGGAGAATTGTTCACAAAACACGAGAGATAGGTAGGTAGGAGTTTAACAATAGGAGAAGCAATAGAAAGAGGTTCTCATCGACCTTCAGCCGGAGAATTACAAAGCCCTTCCCGAAGAAACCGCCACAGAGATGGAACATGAATGTTTGAATAGTGCGCCGCCGGCCCATCGCACGAGTGATTTACTTGCTTCGCGCGGAGCTGAGGTTCATTTATTATTCATTACACTTTTTCTTTCGACCTTCTAATGCATACTCAGTTCCTGGAAGTTTCTTTTTCCGAGAAAACACGGTTAATGGTACGGGAAATCGAGCTCTAGCGGGATGAAACGGCTTATAATCGTGAAATGAAGAAGCACCGTTATCGTATTCTTACCCCGGACAAGTTTTATCTGAATGCTACAAAACTACAGGATAATATCCATCTACGTCCAAAACAAAAACTCGTACGTAGCATTTGCGACATTACGACGCTGTGCTCACATGTTCGCAGTACAAAAATAATGAATCGTTATTCTCCATTGCTCAAAGAGCAGAGGAAGTACTGTACAAAACAACTACCCAGATTTTCTACCGAAATAGAACAAATTGTCGAGTACCGTCCGCCAGTACAAAACACCAAGGTTCGTTCTTTATATAAAACAGCTGAAGTGGCCAAAATTATCGTTCTTCGGCAAGTTTGTTTAGTACAAAGAACTGCTTTCTCAAAAGTGCGCGCTAAAGTACCCCCTTTCTCATTGCAGACGTGTATTTGCAATATCCACGCACATCGTAAGAACTCCCAGCCAACTTTAATCTCTCCGTAGATAATAGCACCTTTCGCCAATTTAGGGCCCGTTTATCAACGTCGCTTGCCAGCTCAACTAAAGGCCAAATAAGTCGAATCTTCCGTTAACTCCCGAAGACGCGTTTGTCAATTCACTTTCACGCCGCGTTAGCGCTAGCTGTTAGTTATTTTCAAGTCGTCTCTTCGCTCTTTAGTTATCGGATAACTAAACCTTATCCTTATCTGTCAAATAACGCGTTTCGCTCGCCTCGGTCTTTTTACTTTTCGCTACCTAAAGGGAAAGGAAAGAATGGTAATGGTGTCTAAAAAGAATTTGGGTTTTCTCCAGACCTTTCCGTTTTGAGGCCTACGGCGTTTAAAAACCCTAATTTCGGTGCGTGGTCCGTGTGTTTGTGTGTGTGTGTGTGTGTGTGTGTGTGTGTGTGTGTGTGTGTGTGTGTGTGTGTGTGTGTGTTTCTCTGAAAGACTCTCCATTATGCACATCTTGTGCCTCCAGTGCGGAGGAAACAAGAAACCATGTGCTGCTCCACTGTAGTTTCTACAACAGTGAGCGACGGTTGTTGGGTGGGCAAACGAACTTAGCAGCATTAACTGCTACAAAGGAAGCCTACAACCATTTTGCAAAGTTCGCAAAGAAGGTGATGGCTAAGAAACGTGGTTATAGTTGATCTGTCCTTTTGAAACTTGCCACCCAAGTAAAAAGTAAGATCAGGTAGGGAACCAGATTATGAAATACTCCCAGATGGTACGGGATTCCTCAGGTGGTCACCTCCGCGCGGTAACACACGGGCAACAGCTCTCTACGGTGAGACTGGCTAACGACCACATACCTGCCGTACCTCCACAGGTCTGAGTTCGGTGGATGCTGCAGGGGCCGGCCTCTTGCATATTAGCGAAACCGCAACTTCTATGACTGATATAACCCTCGTCGAGGGTTTAGGTACAGTCATGAAATGAAGAAACAGATCTGTGTGTGTGTCTGTAGTTCGATTTGCGGGAGAAGGGCTGAACCGATTGAGTTGGTTCTTTTTTTGTTTTGCTCGTTATTTTTTGCAGCAACCAAAATAAGGTTATGGGCGATTTCTGCCGACAGGAAGGGGGTGGGGGACGAAAATGTACTATAAAATAGGGTTTTTCGCTTTTTACTCGAAAACGGCTGTAACGATTTTGATTAAACTTTCAAATCATCTTCCTTTAATCAATACCTAACATTTCTTCTCTGTGAAAATACGAGGAACGGAGATATAGGTCTATGAAGCAAAAATAGGTTTTATACGCTTTTAGGCAAAACGGCTTCAGCGATCATCACCAAACTTTCAAGACGTTTTCGAATAGTTAATACCTACATATTGTTCTCAATAAATGTTCCTCTGACCGTCCATTGAACAGAGATACAAATCAAAATGTGTCGAAAATAACGTTTTTTTGAACATTTCCGTGATTTCCAGAGTAACTGCTTCACCAAATGTGATAAATCTTATGGAGTGTCTTCTATAAATCTAAACTCGCATTTTGTTCTCCGCAACTATCTCTGTATCCACCTGATGAACGGAGATATAAGCCAAGTTCACTCGGAAAAGGGGATTTTACGAATATTAATTTATCGGTATTGCAATTTTCTCAAAAACGGTTCAGACGATTTCGATCACACTTACGGAGTACTCCCAGCTAACTAGTCCCTACATTTTGTTTTTCATAAATATTCCTGTACAAATGCGTTGAACGAAGATATAGCGCCCGCGTATGCAGCTGGTGTTCGAACTTAAGGGGATGCGGAAAGTTGTGTGTTGCTACGCACCGCTCATTTTATTTATTCATTATCTGTTCTTATTTATTTCATTTATCAGAAAGTTGTAGTTATATGAAAAATTTTGTTGGCAGCCATGTTCGATTATGTTTCGTTTGCCTCGATCTGTTTTCGTTTGTGCTCTCGTTATCATATTATTATTATCGCTCTATTATTTATTGGGGTTCTGCCAACTCAATTTAAAATCATTTTATGAGACTGGGTGCTCACAGACTGATTTCTCCGACGAAGAGATAGACGCGTACCAGGTCCGTCAGAGAAGAGTTTTTATTATATGCACGACGACGTTAATTGTCATACTAGGTTCCGATTGTCGAAAGAAACAACGGCGTTCGTACGTTCGCTAATTCTAACGCGGATAGAATCGCCAAGTAATCGAGAGAAACTTCTAACGCTCAGGTTCTACGGCCTCGGTAAGTACAGACCTAATATTTTATCGCCCTACCACGTCACATTCGTGCGTGAAATAACTTACGTCACGACCGAAAAGTAATTTAGAGCTTTCATCGAATGTTTACGTTTCAACTCCATTAAACCCAAAATCTATTTCGTCGAATCACAACGTTCCTAAACCCCTCGCACGTTCGGCTGGGTTTTACCTAGTGATCGGATGGTATTATAACTGTGTACGTAAAAACCGATAGGGAAGAACGTTGTGGCATGGTTGATAGATGACGAGAGGATTGTTGTGGAGTTCCGTACTGATTATTTTGGAATTATAGGAAAAAGTGAACCGTACAAAATATACCGGTTTTGAACTCGGTGAGAAGTATAATTTTGTGCTTATAACTTTCTGTGACAGTCCGATGTTGGTGTGGCATCGTGAATATCAAATTTGAGCTGACTAGACTCAGTCGTTCTTTCTCATTCGTGTCTACATTCGCACACCATGTTTTGACAAGGGTGGTTTTGGAAGTTAGAAACGTAAATATCTGAAGAAAACTCAATAATTATATTTTTTACCAATCACATAGGCTATTAATGAGGATATACAATGATTGATTGACTATTCAAGGTGATTCGTATAAACTTTGGAATTATGTGGAAGTAGAACACGTGAATAATAATTTTTGTTTTTTCTACACTTAATGTTTTCTGTAAGTACATTTTTTACTTATGTTGGCCCCACTCACGATGAGAAAGTTATACAATCGACGGAAAAAATCACGACGAATCTTAACAAAAATAATCACAATACGAAAAATGAGCTACACAATAAGGAGAGGAGTAAGAAAAGAGTAAGAAGTAAAGAGAGAATTAAAAAAAGTATCAACTACAATCCCGAACACATTTTTTAACAATTCTGCAACTGATATTTTGGGTATTCGAATGAAAACGTCAAATAATGAAATCGACAGGCGGCTAATGAAGGTGGCCCAATGGTACCAACTCTCCAACACATTGTTTTGGATGAAAACTCGCCCAGTTGCCTCTTCGTTCGAGGGATTCTCGTTTGAGCATAGTGGTAGCTCTTTTCCCGCGTTCAAACTCCCGCTAGCTAACTGTTAGTCAATTGGCGATTGATGAGCGCCATCCGAGCTCTAGTATTTTGTCACTCCATGAATATCGTTAACAGATCGCTACAAAATCGACGTTTTAACTAAAGAATTGATAAACCGGCCCTTCAGCTTTTAAATAGTCCCCGTTGAAGAACTCTCGTTTTGAGATGTTCAGCAGGGAATATCAGGAACGAGGAGGTACGAGTATAACGCGTGGGCCGTTAATGGGGTAGTTCTTCGATGCGACGGAAAAGAAAAGATGGACGGGTTGAGGGACAACAGACAAGGAAATTAATATTGGCATGAGTTCCGAGCAGTTTAGCATTCCGCACGGATTCCATTTAAGTGAACACACCTTTAACGCACACAGGTCGTGCTGGCTTTGCCACGTTGCGCCTTAATATCCACACAAAAAATAATCAACCGGCCATCAGAGCTGACAGGCTGTGCTGGATAGTATCGCACTACGCCGCGCTATAACTCGCCAATATCAAAATACGCCCTCCACGACGCCACAGAAATAAGTAACTGCCTAAATAAGCTCATAAACAAGTGCATTCTCTTCTCATAAGCCAAGCCGAGCGCCTTCCAACAGTAAATACCTCATTCGGAAGCCATCAAAATAGCTGCGGTCTGAATTGGAGCTTCGAGCGTAGGAGATGAACCAAGTAATGACGGGCGGATAAACACCAAAATGCCACACCCACATGAAAGATTTAAGAAGAAAGAAGGGAAAAACGGCTGTCACGAATAAATTGTTATTTCCTCTGATCCGACAGTTATTTTCTCTCAGAGGCGAAGCAAAGCCGTCACTCAGGGACTAAGGGAGGGGGGGGGAACAACGCCTCGTGACTAAGTAGTCACGTAGACAGATGAGGATTCAATTAAAGCAATTTGATGACAGAAAGCAGCAAGTGAGCGAACGCGCTTGAATAAATTCCTAATTTACTATTCTAACAAGTCAAAACAAAAGGTACTATGTACAATTCATTGAAGGTTTCCAACGCCTTCTTAAAGCGGTGGACGAATCAACAATAAAGCTTGGAATGGAAAAGGATAGCAAGAGCTGCGTTACACTGCTCTCTTCTCGAACTTTGCAAATGCAATCCAAGAGGTGTATTTGAGATGACTAACTCAAGTTTCTTTCAGCAGCGTCAAATGAAATTATCGACAACCTACAATAGTGACGAGAAGTTGTAAGCCCCGCATAGAAAGAACTCTTCCAAATAAACCAACCCTCGCTTGCGGAAGTCCATCTTTGAATACTACCAATAACAATTAGATCAATAAAACCGAAGACCCACAAGGAAGGGACAGTGTTCACCAATGTTGTATTCAAATCCGTCGTTCAGTCCTTCGCGGTTTCGTCAAAGTTCACTTCCGTCAGTCGAGCAAGTGCTGCATGAGTCACCACCCAAGCCCGATCCATCATGACACGGGTTTGTAGTGCCATCATTATGTCACCCCATTACCGAATCTTATCTTTCTTCATTTTTCTCGTCATTCGCTTTCTACAACTCGTATCGTACTCGTCTTACCTTGTCCACCTCACTCTTCCTCGCGTTATTCTACCTTCAGGAGGCCACGCTCGTGAAGACTGGTAAAGTACCTTTGGCACATTGCCTGGTACCAGCGGATCAAGGTATGAATATATACTCTATTCTCGTCACGTCCGCAAGTCACCACCTCGCTCGTCTTTTCGTCCGCGACTTCACGACACACCATTTACATCCATCTTTACGTTCCGATTGCGTTGCTGAGTTTACTTTAAGAAGAAATAATTTAATTTAATTTATTATTGCCTTAAGCGATCCTTTCGGTCGGCCCACACGATATCATTTGCTTTGCTTGTACAAATACAGTCCACACATCACATGTTGGGAAGTTTCCTTGGGCGTATCGCTCGTCCAATCCTAGACCAACATTTTGGTCCTCCGGGCCGGATTTAATCACGCAAGATTTATAATTTAATCGCCGTGTGGTGTTTGTCGTTGTGCGTGATCGCTAGCAATCGGCGTCGTGAAAATAATTGAAAAACCACGTGGTTTTGAGATTACGATCGAGTGTATACTGAGTTTTTTTAAAATACAGAACGCACTGAAGTAATGATTTCAAAGCGACAAATCATCGATGCGCTCAACGTCAAGACTCATATCGGAGGTGCACGGCAGGCGGCTAGTTTTCTCTGTTATCGCAGCCTCTGTACAATCAATAATGTCGCTAAAGGCCCTTCATTGACCATCAGATAATACGAATTGGCATCATTTTAACCACTGTTATCGCAGATTATAATATTTGAGGACTTTCCGATGCGAGTACCTACCCCTGGACGGAATTGGCTCTCACTTGGAACTATTAACCACATAAAAATCTCGATATTTGCCGAGATAGCAATGCGGAACATTCGTCGGTGACCAAGGGCTCAACGCTTACCCTACAGCTACAATGCCATGAGCCTGAGGATGATCATAGTGAACGGAAATTCACTAGATATTGCGCTCAATTTTCTAGTTAGTAGCAATGACCCCCAATCCCCCAGGAAGCAATGCTAACCCACCAAAACACACTGACGTTCCTAGTTTTCTGAACATCGCGCAGTCTCGCAAGCCCGATCTGATTGGAGATGTGTGCTGACTGACTCCTATGAAAGGCACCGGGCGATCGTAGTCTAGTGGATAAGACATTGGTTCATATTACTTGACGTAAGTCGAGGATTGTGGATCGGAGCTCCGGCGCGATTGCCGTAATTTTTGCCTGAGTCAGCAGCTCTTCAAAAAGCATCTCCCAACTACCTCAGTACGTTGGGCGCCAATCGTTACGAGGAAAGTTTGGAGATGCTTTTTGAAGAGCTGCTGACTCAGGCAAGAATTACGGCAATCGCGCCGGAGCTCTGATCCACAATCCACAACCAATGTCTTATCCACTAGACCACGATCTCCCGGTGCCTTCCATAGAAGTCAGTCAGCACAGATGTACTAATGTACCTCAAGTTTATTTATATGGCAACTGTTATAGCTAGCCAAGAAATAAGTACAAGTTTAGTTTTTTCGTCTAGAGGCGTGCATGTTTTCAAAAAGCTGGAAATAGTTCCCTATTGAATACATATAACTGAAAAGGGCCGATCTCAATGGGATAAAATCATTGTTTTACGATCGAATTGTAGCCAAAAAGAAAATATTGTTCCAATGTAGGAAGAAATTGTGTCGTAAATAAATACTGATTTCATTAATAGATGAAACACCTTTCAGGGCCACTACAGAACCAATCACCCATATAACCAACGATTGATAGACTTCGCATACAGATATATACTACTGACTTCGTATACGCCCTATTCTACCAAGAATCTAAAAGACCCGAACGAAATGGGAAACGAAACCTGTGTCACGGCAAGTATTGCAGTGCGAAGTATCACAATAAGCCATCATTTAATTTTACAAATTCAGTACGCAGGTGGTGTGGATAGTAGTAAACTCATTCGTAGATACGTCAACATGACGTCGCCAAAAAATAACCATCAGAACTAAAATACGGCACAAACTCCAGAAAAGTATACTGACACAATACTAATATCCACACACGGACGACGCGCCGAAATTAGGTTTTTTGGACCTCAAAACGTACAGATCTGAAGAAAACCTCACTTTTATTTTATACAATTACAATACTTCCTTTACGCTTTGGGTCGCGAAATATAAAAAGGAGTTGGGGAAGAATAATCCGACGGAAATGTTCATTTAGGGCCACTGCGCTCCCCGTATGCCTCAGTGAGAAGGAAGAATTGACTTTTCTTGTAGGTGGACGGAAAATAACGCACGTACGGGCGCGTTGAACGGGAATTTATATTCGTCGTTCGGGGTAAACCGCTTCGAGAAATCCGTGAGAACGGGAATACAGTTTTTTCGGCCTCAACAGGTCGGGCGGAAACGCTTCAACTAATATTAACTGACATTTCAAAGGCGGCGGAAGAATATTTGACGCACAGCCAAACCATAAGCCTCGTCGGATTTCTATCAATCACTTTCCAGGTCGACGTAAACCAAACGAACTCTTCCAGCTGTTGAAAAACAACAATCGCGAGAAGGAGAAAAACAAAAGCGGATAACGTTTGAAACCCGAAGGTTTTCAAGTGGGATTCATCGATATCCGAAGTCGAAAGTGCAAAGATGAGACGAACTACTAACAATGATGTTGCCTAACTTCCACCGCTTCTCCTTACTCTAGGTAAATACACGTACTTTCGTTGAGTTGACACAACAGGGGTAAAGTTAAATATCCGGACATATCGACTTCGGAGGAACTACTAGAGCAACAAACGAAAGGGCCAGTTATTTATTCAACGGCTTTTACGGAGTTGTGTCCTTGGGAATTGTGAATGGAGTACCAGCTGTTCTTAAAGGAGGTAAGGGCTTCCTACTAAGTGCGTTTCCTGAGAACTCTAAAGAAAACAAGACACTTTCCTCAGGTTGAGAGCGGGGCTTGATTAAAGGACGAGAGGATTCTTTCATTAAACACTACCTTCACTGGCAACGAAAATGTTGAATTTTCTTCCATAACAGGGAACACATACGTTCAAAATAATCATGGATCATAATTGTGCCTGCTTTTCTGGGATCATCGTCTGCCATTTTAGAAACAAGACAGATTTGGGAGGGGGTGAGCTTGTATCACTTTTCTGCCGGCTCTTGAATGATACCCAACAAGTTTGACAAAACCCATACAAAAATGCCGAAGAATTTGGAGCTCCGCCAATTTGAACAGTTTTGCGGAATAACTTAAGGATTTGTTGAGAACGATGTACGAAACAGAATCACTCGTGACTAAGTTGTGGGAAAACCCATTTCAATAATAAAATGATGGAAGGACCATTGTCTGTAACTAAATTTGAGTTAGAACAATAGATCGATTTCGACAGTTTAGTCATCATCTCTAACAAGAACGCAACCGAATGGAACACAGCGAGAGCATCTTATATACCAAAACGTGTGGTCGTTCTGGGTTTACCAGTGAGAGGAGTGCGTGATAGGGTACTGTGTGTACTGGGGGGTGAGGGGTGGGGCAATAAGGTAAGCTTCGTTATAACAAATTATTAGAACGCCAACGAACATCAAGAGGTCTGCTTGGGGCTCTTCCTGGACGTCGAAAAGGCCTTCGATCGGGTTCAACTAAAAAGGACTCTCCTTGACACGCTCTACAGACTCCTTGCCTAGTATCTCTCCAACAGAACCTTCTCAGTTCGATGCTCATCGGGGCGAAATCCCGCGATACACTGGCTGGAGTCCCCCAATGCAACTGATGCTCTCCACGGCTCTACAGGATTACGTTTTCCAACTCGAAGATCAATGGAAAATCGGCAATAACCTCTGTAAAACCGCTCTGCTAAACTTCACGTACAGAAAGGCCGTACACATCCCTGTAATATACAACAACGAAATAGTAAACCAGGTCTCCAATATAAGATACCTCGGGGTGGTGCTAGATTGCAGACTAACCTGGGACACGCATATCGCGGCATCTGTAGCCTCAATATGAAACCGCATTCGTCAACTCAAGTTTCATATCATCAGCAAACACCTCTCACTAAAAACTAAACGGCAAATTTACTTGACTACAATCAGACCCATTTGGCAGTTCGAAATAAGGAGCTCCGCATCCGACTTAACACATCCGCCGGATTCGAACCCTTGAAAACACAACTCCGACTCATCACAGTATCCCCGTAGTACGTTATAAAACACGCTCCTCTACTCTGACTCGGACTTGCCGACAGTCATTGATGTATGTACTAAGGTAACCGCGCCCCGAGTTACCTCACTTGACAACTAGCGCCCTTCTCGCTCTCATCTGACGATCTTTCAGAAAGGACGAGCAGTTGCCTCGCATAGTTGTTGTTAATGAGTTACTTTAGTGGGGCACCTTAGTAGATCATCAGGTGCAGCCTCTTCCTACAGGACACATTCCCTGGACCTCACGTACACCTAATCTCCTCATTTCGCCACTCCGCTCCGCATTTCGCTCCTCTAATTTACGAACATTGTCCGGGCTGTGTGCGCTAATTCCTAATAACATGATTCAACTCTCGTTGCAAAATCATTAAATCGTTGCATGACCTGGAAACAAAAGAAATGCTCCAGGAGCTCAGCCCTTCTGATGCACGAACTTTCGTGTATCACCGCTGAATCAGTCTCAAAGCGTACGGAACACACAAACACACACACTCACAAACCCATAAAACATCTGGTGCGTCCCATCACACTCCTCAGCTCCAGGTACACTCTGCAATTCTTCACTCTTGCTACTAATCCAAACTATTTTTTGCTCAGTTTATACGAAATAGAACATGAGAATATAACATAACAACACGAGAAAGTTATAGCGCTTCAAGTTCTACAATTTATTGAGTTTCTCCTCATGGCACGGACGATCTTTACTTAAAAGCCGTCACGTAGGTAATTGATAAGAGTGTCAATATGTCAATATTCTGGAACGGTTCATGTTAGCATTTCAGGAATTTGTTCCCCAAAACACTTCGAAAAAAAGTAAGTCTTCTGGAATTCCTTTGGTTGCTCCTAATTATCCAATTGCCATTATTAAACATTCATTTTTTTAAACAACTATCATATAAGCGAGATTGATAAGAAAAACGTTTTCGTTGATATTTTTATGATTCGTTGTGATGCCCTCACAATTTTCCTTCAAACGAAAATTTAATTGTGAAATTGAACTGTTCTTAAGAAAATTGTAATCAAAACCGTTAGAACCGGTTTAGAAAAAACAAATATTTGGTGTTTTGATCACTGATAACTATGGTTAGTTTTGATCCGAATTCACTCACTTTTTTTGCGTCCGTGGTGTTCAAGTCTGAATATGATATTTGAGCCGATGGTTGAACAACCTCGTTTGCCGAATGCTACGCCATCCAAATGAAATCGTCTAATTCAATTCAGCTGCCACTCACCTTCATGAACATCCTCACCGTCAATACTTACTCCTAACTTCAGACTCTACTGCGATCACCACTTTACACCTGAAAACTCCTCTATGATATTTACAATCTGTTTATAACTTGTTGCAGTTCAAAAGTCGTGGCTACCAACGGGTAGTCTACCTTCACCAGTGTCGAATAGTTTGTATACAATATTAGCGTACTTAATAGTGTTTTACACAAATAAAGTGTAAAATTATCTCAAAGCTTATTGTAGTTACTAAAACTGGTCAAATGTTTATTTTCTTAAATACGGCTCTCACGATTTTGATTAAATTGTTTGTGTGGACAACGCCAAATTGGATTTCGCCCTTCGGAAATTGACAAGAGCAGTACAATAAATCCCAGTTTTATAAAAGCAGCACATGTGATCGCCTCGTCACCAAGAATACGCGTCATCACTTAATTTCCACTCCGAGAATTCATTTGTTCGCTCGTTTCGTCCATTTCATCAATTTGCCGTAGAAAAGACCATTTTGCTGAAAGGAGGCATGTTTGTTTCGATTTGTTTTCAGGTATTCTATCAAACTTTACTGCTAATGAACTTTATTTATGCTACTATCATGATATTTATTAATAAAACGTTTTCAGAACGCATCGCAACTGCCTTCTTTGGTTTGCACGCTTATAAATTCTTCTAAAAAACGTAAGTTATTAGTGGGGAAACACTTTATGAATCACCTCATTTGAACATATATCTGAACCGTTACTTTCAATAATTTCGAATTTTCTTGGTGGAGGGGGGGGGGATGAAGGAATTCAATGTATCGCCGGTCTGTTAGATCAAGGAAGAACCCACAAGAACATTATAATTTGTACATACCGCTTCTAACCTGAATGTGTATTTTATCTTGACTGAGTCTAATGAAGACTGTTTTGAATATTAGATGATTTTTTCAGACCCGCCCCACAATATGGTCCAATTTTTATTTTCAACTACAACCTCTCTAACTAGAATTGACCCCCCTCCCCCCATTGCACGCCGCTCTTAAATACTGATTTTTCATCAAGCTGCAAACAACGCTCGATTGATCACACTACCGCACCAATACTACGGAAAATGTTTGCTCCCGTTAAAAACAATTTTCGACGATTCTCTCACTTTTTATTTCAACGAAAATGACCAATTCTAAAATGAAGGTGACGGGTAGACACAGAAAGAGCCACCTAGAATCAGCAGGGTGTTTTGAAACAATACAACTCCGGAAGATTTCATGTTCGGGGATCAGGCCACCAGTATTTTTGGCATTACAACATAATTGAATATTAATGAAAACAAAGTTAAAGAAGTTATAATGTAAACAAAATAAATAACTCCGATTTTACGTTCAGTTTTGCAGAAATGTCCCGCAATTGTTAGGAATTACGGCGAGTGGCCCGACGATATGAACACGATGCAACAAGTTGAACGAATCGATCGGTATTCTCAAAGTTTCCCTCGGCGCTGGGAAGAATGGGAAGCTAAAAATAAACCCGACGGCATTCTGCCTCATAAAGCGTCATTTAATAATCTTGGAAGTAATTTCGAATATTGGACTGAATATTTAGAGACCAGAAGGATCGAAAAATTAGACTTTTTAATCCCCGCCACCTAGGAATAACTGAGAGGTGGATTGGCAAAGCATCCTATCTTTATACCTTCTATGGGAAGGATTTTATCCGTTCCTTATCGCGCTAAAATCATAAATCAGAAAAATAATTACTGCGCACGAGGATGGCGATTTTTACTTCACTCACCCCAACGAAATAACAAGGAAAATGAGGTAATAGGCTAGAAGAAGAGTTATCTTCGGAACTTCGCATTTCAAGAAGTCCGAAAATTATCTGTGCGATCAGTGATCAGAGCAGCATGCAGCGGAGTGCAGCATAAAATATTACTGAGAATGTTAAAAGGAACATTAATTCCGCACACGTTCTCAGACAATTTAGGGTAGTAGTTGAATAAATTACCAATATGATAAGGGTTTAATGACGCCTACAAGGTAATCAGGACCAACCCCAGAAAGCCCAGAATTCAAATTACTCGCGTTAGCTACCATTTCACACGATCCGATCTTATCCAGGAATTTTTCAAGTTACCCCCCCCCCACCACCACCACCATTATCATATGGCGTTATTAAACGCTCATCATGACGATACACAACTAGACTACCACCTCTATTTTTTCGAAGAATCCAATAACATTTGAGCGGCATTTTTAAGGGCTAAATCGATTTTTGTCGAAATCATTGATAATTCATTGTGCTGCTCTCGTCTATGAGAATTTCAAGGTATTGAATTATTTGAAGGTGTCAAGAAAGAAGAATTTAATAGAAATCGTGGGAGTTCCTAGAAAAAATATCTGGTGCGTTGCAACATACAACTTTCCTTAGCTTCTACGTCAATTAACTTTCTACACGGCTTTTATTACTTAATCAATTCATTTATCAGTCGGTTCATGTGGACTTGGTCAATAACACTTCACAACAGCAGGAAGCGGTAGCGCTTAGTTCCCGACTTTATTGTGCTGCCCGTACTCACTCCAGGACCATTATGGAGCAATTGGTACACAGATAATTAATGAGGCTGTAAACACGAATTTTTTGAAGAAAGAAAAGTAATTACTTTTGCAGAGTTATTGGGTGAAAACTTTTGATAATTTATTGAGCTGCTCTCATTTTTCCACGAATGAGAATTTTATGGTATAATTGCCTAAATGAGAGCAGTTTTTGCGAGAGGGGGGGGGAATGGCGTTTTTATCATTATAACTATAGTTAACTTTCGGTGGATTTTGCTCATACCCTTACTTTTGCGCCCCATGGTAACCTGTAGGCTAGACATCAAGTTTCAGCTGATTTAGTACGGTTGTTTTCTCTAAAAACCGCGCTAAAATCGAATTCTTCGAAAGTTTTGGTGATTTATTGTGCTGCTCTCGTCATTTTCACACCAATGAGAATTTCACGGTATAGTTGCCTTATTGATAACTATCAATATAAAAACATTAGTCACAATCGTTAGAGCCGTTTTTGAGAAAAAAATATTTGGGGTTTTGATCACTATGATAACTATGGTTAACTTTCGGTGGATTTTGCTCGTGCCCTCATTTTGGCGCACCATGGTAACCTGCGGGCCGGATATCAAGTTTGAGCTGATTTGGTACGGTGTTATTCTCTAAAAATCGTTCACAGACACACAGACCATTTTCCCAAATAGTGTTTTTCTGACTCAGGGGGGTCTGAAACGTAAAGATCTGAAGAAAACTAAAAAAAAAATGTGTTTTTTCAGCCGGTTATATAACTTTCCTTTCTACTTTGAAGAGCCAAGGAATGTAAAAAGGTTTTGATCAATACGATAGCTAAATTTCGGTTTTGGGCGAATTTTTCTCATAGTCTTATAGTTATTTGCAAGATAACGAATACATTTGGGCTCGATTTGGTTGGACCGTTTTCACTCAATCGTGTTCACAAGCCACTTTCAACAATGCTGTTTGGTGAGCTCAGTAGCCGTAGACACGATCTGGATAGAACTTGATATTCTAGATAATTTTCTTATCTACTTCGTAGAGCCAAGGAGAGTAAAATTGACCACCTCGAAAAATCACGTAACAGAATCATGCATCACCTATGCTATGTACTGGTTACTCAATAACGGTCGCGGGATAACAATTCGAGAATATTAGGCGTCACCAGTTTTGTAGAGAACGGCGAGGTATGTTGTAAGCTTCAAAGAGTAAGCAGTCAGATTGTAATATCACGCTAAAAAGAACTAAATTCTCAAAAGTGCCAGGTCTATTGAAATGAGCAGTAGTACGCAGCAGTGAGTTGCTTGGAATAATTTATTCTACTCGTTCATTCATTCTGCACTGATACTGTGACAGTTAATCGAACGTCTCGCCCTCAGAACGCATGTTCTTGCGTGTAACTAGTTCCTACGATTTCATCATCACTTAGAAAGAATGAATCGCAATCTACGCGAGTTCTGATGGTGACCAACATCTGGGAGCTGCCCCACGAACGAAGCTTACATCGACAGTGCGTTTCACACAATTTCCAGGTAATGACACTGCGACCTTAGGAAATCGTCCGACGGAATGTTCCAAGTTACCGGGCGCGTACAATTGAAACCTGGCCGGTTATCCAACAAGTATCAAACCCCATTGACGAATACCGTAATTGTTGTCGAAAACCCACGTTTTCCCGTGATCTTCATTCTCCAACTTTTCCGTGAACTTCCAAAGACGCGTAGTTCAAAGCACTTGCGCTCTCCCCCCAGCTCGCTCATCAGCTAATGGGCCAACTAAGTGGAAAGCAACGTTTCAGTTGATTATTTGGTTTCAACGTTGCTTTCAAGAGATTAGAAAATGGGCAATTTTCGAGTCTAATTACTTATTTGCCACGGAAATGGGTGAAACCTCGACGAACAAATTTCATTCGTAAGAAAGCCTTCTCACGAACCAAAACTCTACAACTGAAAAGAAGAGGTAGAGAACGAAATGTCTAAGCTGTATCAGGCTTACGTTACGAGTAAAACACTGAATTGTACGGACTGGTAAGAGTTTGAATGCAATTCAAAAAAACCGGTGGTACGAAACCAACTGAAACCTTCTATTTACAGAACGCCACAATGAGATCAGAATCAACCCTTAATTGGCTACAACGGCATACACTACATTTTAATTTATTAAAACGGCTTCAGAGAACGGATTTAGAAATTTTTTGGGCAACAGTTCTAAAGAATGGTAACTACATAAATATTACAAAAAAGTAAAGAGTTGGGCTTCTCTCTATTCTAATGCATCAATTATTCAATAATAACGAAAATCCAACTTAAAAAAAAGATCTCATACATTTTCTGTATATCCATGTATACCAAATTGTAATATTGTGTAGTCACCAACGGTTTAAAAAACTTGATAAAATTATTTTTAGCGCGGTTATGGATGTGTGACAGATTACCACATATTTTTTTGTTTTAAATTGAATGGAGTTGACATTTGATAGCGCGGTTATGTCTGTGGTGTCATAGATCACCACAGATTTTGGTTTATTATTCATTCTGAATAATAACCCTACGTTTTCGGTCACGTAATATTTTTTACAACCCCCACTAAAAATTTGATACTTTACATTTCAAGACATGGAGATTCCAAATTTGCAATGTCCGTCCGCCGGCCAGGCCGTTTTGTGCCTCTAACGTGGTCTAAAAAATTCGTTCTTTCGCACAAAAATCCCTACAGCGGAAGTCAACGTTTCGTCATTAGTACTCCCTCCCTCCCATCAATGCTCGCCTCGCAACGCCGTCCACTCAACTCCCCTTTCGACTTGAAACGGGTTCACTCGAAGCGCCCCCGTTCCAATTTCCCTGACCCGACGGGGCAAACTTATCAGATTTTTGTTTCCGTAGTTCCATTGTAGCCAGGTCATGTTTCATATGGTTTACTTGTATTCGATGCTGAATCGAATGGGATGGGGGAGCAGTAATACTTGGTCAAGCTGTTCATGAGAATAATAAACATTGTGTAATAATTTGCAGGGTTTTTTTAATTTTAAATTGAATGACGTTGACATTCGTAACCCGCTTTTTTAAAATATTCAAAATTAAATGTATATTTTTCAATCTTTCTGAGAGATTTTCTTAATATTTTTTTTCCGGAAGAACCTTGTACAGAGTATCAGAAAACTACAAAAAAAAATCAGCCAAATCGGTCAAGCCGTTTTCATGCTATGTCGTGACAACGGAAAACGGGTTTCATTTTTATATATATATATATAGATTATTCAGAGTGAATAATAAACCACAACGCCCAGAAAGTACAAATGTGATAATTACAGAGGATATTCTTCACATGAGGTCAGTGAGAATAAGATTTTCATGTCAGTCCAAACATGTGTTTGAAGAATGAGGAAAGTGATGAGATACGTGGCCACATCGCTAGAATCATTTTGATTTCGCTTGACCCTCTAGTAACATTATCTAATGGTTAAGTTTGATGGAGGCTCCTAGCGTTTTTCTATCCGTACTACTTACGGCGTTTTCAAGTTAAGGGTCGACTATGGAGACTTAGCGCGGCACACGAACCAATAAGAATCAAGGGAATTCCAGAAGCAGCTTGTCCAACTTCCAGTCGTATCAATCTATTATATACTCTCGTGACGTGGACTGATCCCGTACGATTTGCACCAAAAACTGAAGAGGATATAGGAAAATCCCAGAGGCAGCTTGTCCGACTTCCATTCGCGTCAATCCTCTCGTATACGGACGATGTAGACTCATTTTGTAGTCAAACAGGTAATAATACCCATTTCACTTCCACCCACTTTCAGTTTCGGTTGACAGCTTCTCTAAATGTAACCCAAACGAATATGAGGCTCCCTCGACGACTGACCCAGTTGATTTTCTTGGGTTTTCAGAATTCCCCCGTGGAAACGAGGAGCATTTCACTTCGTGGGATGTCAGATTATGGAAATCCCTCCCTATCTTCCGCTCGTCGCGTTTTGAATTTCCAAGGAGTGTGACAGGAGAATCCTTTATTGAATGATTCGCTTGAAACCCCCAGTGATTGCATCGACTAGGAGGTTTCAACTCGTGATGGAACCAACATAAGCCGACTAACGAACCTATCAAGTTAATACGGACTCCACACTACACATAAAACTGTCAAACTTAGATTTTACCCATACAACTAATATACTACAAATCCACACCACATAGTCATATTTTCGCATTATGGAGAACGCAATTCATTGAACAATAATTCCAATCAAAACGACCGTATTAATTTTTCTTATTTTGCCTTCTATATATCAGTGCAGCTGGGTTGGGTTCTAACTAACGAACTAAAGTCGGCCTTAAGTTAAGTTCGGTTCATCATTCAACTTAATGATGATGCTTGTATTTCGCCAACCCCTCGGAGGCCGAAACTTTTTTCTTTGCCCCTCCACATAATTGAGCCTCTTCGCGATTACAGAATAATGAACTAGCTAAAGCAACGTTGAAATATCAAAGGGGTCGACCGTAACATTATTCAGCCTCTGTCCGATATTGAACTACCCCAGGATAAGCCTTTCAAATGGGCGGTGAAATCACGCAATTTGACACCGCGCCATCAAACGCTCTCTCGGGTACCCGTTATGAGTATGTTACCCATTGAAGCGCGTTGGTGGTATTAAGAGTAATTGGGTAGATTCCGCCAGGAGGTAAATTTTTAAAGTTAACGCGCCCGTTTGGTGACTCCGTCTCCTCTGGCAGGTGAGGAACAGCAGACGAGCGCTTTCGATGTAAACACATATGGTACTGACTCATCGGTCAGACGATAGTCTTTACATCGAAAGCGCATTTCACCAGCCAGAGAAGACCAACCCACCAAACAGGCACGTTAACTATAAGACGTAGGTGATCATAATTGACTGGTTAGCGAAAACAAACGTAAAATTTCCATGGGGATTGAACCAAAAATAAAATTACAAAGGATACATGTTAGGAACTCAAATCGCCAACTCCGATTTTGCATGCAGCCAACCAGACCATCCCTTCAAGCATTAATTAACATCAATCCTTCCCATTTCACATCCACCGCAGGTCTTTTTCCTTATGTGACGACTGTACCTAAACCCTCGACGAGGGTTATATCAGTCATGGAAGTTGCGGTAACGCTGATATGCCAGAGGCCGGCCTCTGCAGCATCCTCTGAACTCAGACCTGCGCAGGTACGACAGGTATTTGGTCGTTAGCCAGTCTCTCGGTAGAGAGCTGTTGCCCGTGTGTGACCGCCAGGTGGTGACCACCTAAGGAATCCTGTACCATCTGGGAGGAGTTCTTAATCTGGTTCCCCACCTTATCTAATTATTTACTTGGGTGGCAAGTTTCCAAAGGGCAGATCAACTATGACCACGTTTCTTAGCCATCACCTTGTTCGCAAACTCTGCAAAATGGTTATAGGCTTGCCTTGTAGCAGTCAATGCTGCTAAGTTCGTTTGCCCTCACAACAAACGTCGCTCACTGTTGTAGAAACTACAGTGGAGCAGCATGTGTTTTCTTGTTTCCTCTTCACTGGAGGCACAAGATGTGCATGAGGGAGAGTCTTTCCGAGAAAAGAAGTGCCGCATTGAAGTCACCATGTCCCGTGAGGAACTGGCTCGTCCAGTGGTCTGGCTCAACCCATTTTCTTGAAAGACGTTCACGGATGTTGGGGAAGAACTCATACGTTTCACGTCCCTTTGACGAGGATTCCCATCCTGCTTGCCATTTCTCGAGCGCTCATTCGTCGATGGCGGCAAGTTTCTGTTCTGTGGTGAGATCCGTACAGAGTTCAGCCCAAAGCGGGGGAAAGCTCCCGCTTCACTTTCCACTTGTCAACCATGCACTCAACGGCCAAATCAACTGGTAACTGACCAGTGATCACCTAGAGTGCTTCTGTTGATGCAGTCTTGTAGGCCTTGGTGATCCACAGGAGCACAGCTCTCTGGGATTGGGCCAATACTCTCTTTTGATTGACTGTTAGTTTGCTAACACAGACAATGGGGCAGTAGCCAATCACGCCTAGATTAATGGTCTTATACATGAGGATAGTGTCATGGTAACACACCCCAACTGGCCTTAATAATTGGACGCAGTGAGGCAAACCTTGCAATGGTAGTGCCTTTAAGGGACTGGAGGTGTTGGTCGAAACCTCACCTCTCACCTATAAACACTCCTAAATACTTGACGTGCTTTTCAAGAAGGAGCCTGTGGCCGCCGAAGCGTATTGTGGGTGGATTATTCACTTTTCCTTTCAAGAGAATTAGCTGGGTTTTCTCTTCAGCCACCTACATGCCCGCACCATTGGGTGACAGTGCGGAGCACATGGTGGGTTTTTTCTTCGATTTGGCGAACTGACTCTGCGAAGATCAGCACAGTCAAGTCATCCACATAGGCGTATGGCTCGCAGTCAGTCTCCACGAGTCTCCTGAGAAGACCTTCGACCGAGCCCTTCTGGCACCCCTTCTCAATCTTTCTCTGAACGGAGACATGTCTGCATTCGATCGTAGCAGTTCAGTCCATCAGGTAACTTCTGACGAGCGAATAAAGGTTGCGAGGGATTCCCCTTGACATCCACCACACTACATCCTCCCACCCGATACCACTACTTTATGTTTACTTTTCCGTTATCGGTTATCAACAGTTGAACCAAAAGAACAGCGGAAATTCCAGCACACTATCTGACCAACAGCGCTGTTCCCAGCGGCACCTACTGCTCACCACCGTAGGGAACGAGATTGTAACCTCTTCCGTTATTATTATATTTATTATTACTCATTATCATCATCTACCATCAACTTTCTTTATGCGACCTCGTGTGTGCCGTTTCTTTTTCGCTAACCGAACTTACTTTAACCGTTTTGTTTGCATCGTTTACGCCGCCCATCTACTCTCGTTCGGAATCTCACCACCATTCGAACGTGTTGGACAGCGAATCCCGACCAACCAACAGGGAAGACATCAGAATGGGTTTGATCGAGTTTGCGCTCTCTCTCTCTCTCGACGTTCGCCACTCGTGATTCCGAGTTGGATTTATAAAAGTACCAAATCAGTAATTTATTCTGTGTTTCCCCAACCGGCAATTGTTAATAAACTCTTTGAACTCCCCTGTCGCCCTTTCAGTTGTATACGGGTATTCAAATCAAAATTCAACTTAGTTTTTGAAGCTGGTAAGCTGTGCGGGGTTATAACCAATGTTGAACGGCAGGCCCAGAGCATACTCAAACAGATACAAGTTTCAATCTCTGCTCAATGTACAAGTGGTGTGCTTTGCATCAAAAATGCTTCATCGAGAGACTGAAATACTCTACATTCCTACAGAGCTCAATTAACACTGACGCTTAGCACAACACTGAGGCTGTGTTTGGCCTCCTTGTTGAATGTGATGCGTGGAAGTAGGACACGACCCAGATTCTGACTTTGACGTAAGCAAATAAGCCAAACTACTTAATGAACAATACGCACAACAAAAAGAGAAAGAGAAAAAGAATTCAAATTGATTAGAGAACGGTCAAGATTGAACTGAAAAAAATTGTTGAGATAAAATCAGCTGTAAGGTTACCACGTCAACAACCAAACCACTAACAACAGGTATCTCGTACCGCCTGATGTCACGCGCGTAGGCGACTACATTGGTAACCACAAGAACTAGCACTAACTGAATCTACTAAAAAATGTAACAGGTACGAGATCACAAGCTATTGATGCGCGCATGGTATCATTGGGTTTGGAGTAGTGGACGAGCTAATGATGAACTTATGAGCTACTCTGGGCAATCCGACCGTTCATGGTCACCGAATGATATCCAGTTTATACATATTCACTTACGTAAATTGGCAAAGAGAGGAAGGAGAATAGGCACACAGTACGGAGACGATATACAAGTCACCGAAAAAGTTTTGAAACGTTGCTGCCGTTCGAACGGAGGAAGTTGTTGACTCATTTCGTTAACATCAAAACGACAGAGAACGTAGAAGGGGCGAAAAAGGATAAATGTGAGTCACAAGGGGAGTGTGGAGAGCGGTACTTCTCACCCACTACTATTTCTCCGCTTATCCGATTCCGGGATGATTACTAATGCCTTGATAAAGCACGTAAACACTCGTTCACAATTTGGAGAGTAACACAGAATGCTCTCAAAATGATGAAAAGGGGAAATCCTCTGAACTTCTAGCTTTTCTCTCCTTATTGAGAAAACCGAATCCTCTTCGTGAGATGGCCGAAATCCGGCTTGTTTGGTGAGATGGCCAAACTTCTCCCTCAGGATGAAGAGACCGAAGTTTAGCCGTAAGACTAGAACTCTTCCTCAAGATAAGAAACCCTAGAAGCCGCACGCCCCTGACATGAGAAATCCAGACTCTTCTACTTGGACGAGAAGGTCCCAAACTCCGCTCTCTTCATGAAAAGTCCTCACTCCGCCGATCTAGAAGGGAAGGCAGAGATGATGATGATGAGTGTGATGATGAGAAGGCCAAACTCATCCGTCAATATAGGAAATACTACAGCAAACCTCCTACCTCACCCAATATCAAAAGAAGTAACTCGTCGCCGTGAGGAGATGATGGCTTGATATGGAAAGGGTACGGCGAAAGTCCTCGGCTAATATGAGAACGGTTGTCTCGTTGTCTCCACCCTCGTAGTGCGAAGGCCTCATACTCCTCTGAATATAAAACAGCATGACCAAACCAACCCCCCAATACAAATAGGACAAAACTCCGCGATGAAGAGTCTAAACCGCTGTACCACTATGATACAACCTGTAGATGAAAATTCTTCCACAAACATATACAAAACGCTGCGAATTCTTACACAACGGTTTATTACTCTCTTGAACAGCAATTCGGACCTATCGAATATAACATATAGGCATCAGAGGAATCCAGAAAACGATAACATGCAAACGACGTAAATGCTATAAAACTTTTCGGCCAATCTTTTAACCCATATTAACCGTGGGTTTCGTCCGATCGAATGGCCGAGCAGGCGGACACAACTAGATAACAAATGGAATTTTCCAGCCCAAGAACAGGTTTTTAGACGAAAATATTGATTGGAAGGACATAGCAGATATGCCATCCACATGCAATGACAAGTGGGGAGCTATAAAAATGTTTTCCTGGTGGAAAACAACATAGGCGTATTATTCAGAATGAGAAATATACCAAAAGACCTACTTTTGCTCTGTGATCAGGTAAGAAGTTTGCAAGTGATGCGAACAGCTAACCATACCGCTTAATGCTACGAGTCCCTAGACAGATTCCATTTGAAGACTTGAAAACACCGTAAAGGATTCAATGGAAGAGGGCATTCCTGCCACACTCAGGTATCAAAAGTTCAAACAGAGGCTACAGGGAATCCAACTAGCGCTTCATCGTGGCCTTATCAATGACATCAATAACAAACCTAATAATATCCATCACATACTGCCTAATTTCGAATTGAACGCAACGAAACGAAAAATACGAAGAAAAGTTCGAAAATTCCGTTAATTGCTCACAAGCGAAAAAATTCAAGACCTTCCTGACGGATATTGAATGCCATTTATTACAAGGCTGAATCCAATTAAAAAAGGGTCAACGGAGAAATGTATGAAAGTTGACTGCTCGAACCATTTGAACGCTGTTGAAAGATGAGAATTATAATGGGAACGATAATTAATGACAGATGAAAATGGGAAAACTCGGGAGAAAAGAGATTAGCAGCTCATAGTATTATAACATGTGGCCTCAATCGTCGAAATCTATCACTGTTAGCGTTCTCTGAATAACCAGTTTGAAATATGAAGGTTCTGAACTCTCTCGAATTGTTTGCGGGAAAAAAACGTGTGTGATAAGCCTGTTTTTTTTTTTTTAAATGCCGGCGAGTTCCAGAGGGAACAAATGGAATGAGCCTCTCAGATCAGTCGTGGCTCAATCATGATAATAATCGGACGCGTTCGTTTGAACTGTGATTCTATGATTGGTTACACTATGCTTCATAAAATGGATAATAGATTGGGACAATAGTCACACGAAACTGGTGTAGAATGGTACAGAACAGTACTGCAGCTCATCTCGTTAAAAGTTTTTTGACGGCTCGGCGGACTTATGGGCTACCTCATAACTGAACCTAGTAACTCAATACAATTTACTATATCACTGCCCTCAACACCATCGGACTTCGCGAGTTTGGGGATCCTTGGAGCCGCAGGACACTTCTTTCTCCATTCTAAGCCCTGCTGAACACAAGGATTGGAATTTCCAGTGACAACAACGTATTTTCCCAAAATTGAGCATCCGATGGGTTTTCATACATCACTTCTCACCACCTTCTTATCTCTTGCTACGCCCAGTCAGCCCTAGAACTCATCCAGCGACAATCTCCCTGAGCACCAATCTGTGCATAAACCATTTCTACCCCCTTTCACAATGATTTAGTAACTATTACGAGGGACGTCCCAAAAATAAGTTCCGATCATTAGTAAATCCGAGGGGAAAATGCCGTAGGGAAAAAATTCCAACGGGGATACTTCGTGTTACATCTGGTGGCAACATTGAATTTTTCTTATGTTGCTATCACTTGTTGCGGCTTATCAGCACCAGTGTAAACATGGCTGCTACATTGAAAACCCCGTCAAATTGTGAAATCCGTTCGGTGATCCGTTTTTTAGTTTTTGAGAATGTTTCTGTGCCCGAAATTCACCGCAGACTCTCTTCAGCGTATGGAGAAGGGGTCATCAGCATCGAAATGGTCCGTAAGTGGAAGAGAAGTTTCCTGGAAGGGCGGGAAAGTGTGCACGATGAACAGGGAAGTGGGCGCCATTCCACTTCTCGTGGAGAGGACGCAGTTTCTGCAGTTCGCAAGCTTTTGGAGGAAGATGCGCGCTTTACTCTAAGTGATATTGTCGAGAAAGTGCACAACAAACATCAATTGACTCGTTCTTCAGTACACCGAATCATTAGGGAAGATCTCAAGTTCTCGAAAGTGTGTGCAAGGTGGGTGCCTCGCCTCTTGACCAAAAATCACCCAACATTTGCTTGGAACATTTGATTGGGATGTTTTCCCCCATCCACCATACTCTCCAGACCTTGCACCGAGAGACTTTTTCCTTTTCCCCCTCTTCAAAGTCCACCTGGGCGGAAGAAAGTTCCGTACGAACGCCGAACTCGAAGCCGCCGAAATTTTTCAAACAAAATGACGCAGAATGGTACGACAAGGGGTTACGGTAACTGGCACTACGGTACCAAAAATGCATCGATCGGAATGGCGACTACGTCGAAAAATAAAGTAGATCCGTACCTTTAAGAATTTTTTTTTTCAAATTGGTTGAGTTTTCGATTTTTCCCAGCACTTCAAAACTAACTTTTGGGACGTCCCTCGTATTACGAGTAAATGCGCCGGTAACTTGTAAATTCTGATTCACAATAACATTTCACAAGTGCCGGAAATATTAGTGAATTCTCTTGTAATACTAGTAGTTTTACAAGGAGGCTGTTCCACAATACTGCCTTGTAAAATCAAACCTCCAATAATATAAGCAAGTCCTTGTAAATATTTTACCAGCTCTTAGTAACCTATATATTTGTCTTCAATGCTCAATCGTGTTACGGTATTTTGGAATTCAATTGTCCTAGGGACAAAATGCTCGAACATTTGTTATTTGGTGATTCTGAGTCCGACGAAGATCATAAAGTAGGCAGAGAGAATCATTTGCGTCGTCCTCTACGACGAAGAAAAGTGTTCCGTGCAAGAGTGAACTTTAGTTTTTTGAGTGAAATAGAGTGCAATGAAAGATTCCGTATGACTTCCAACAAAATCGCATCCTTAGTTGAACAAATCGGACAACTCATTGCGCACCGCACTGGAAAAAGTGGTTCTCTATCCGTGCACCAGCAGGTGTGCGTGGCACTTCACTGACTGGAAAGTGGTGCCCAGTTCCACGTCGTAGCAGACCTGCATGGTGTCAGCAAAGCAACCGTTTCTCCGTCTCGCTGTGTGAAGAAAGTTGTCGCTGCAGTTTGTGACAGCGCGTCACATGAGCCCCAACGCAGAAGAAGCGCGGGAAAACGCTGGGCGGCTCGTCGCTCAACCTCGTCCAGAGTCAGTCGCGTCTGAACGCCCGAACCTGACTGGTGAGCCCTTTCGTCTGCCCCTTTTCCTCTACCATCCGCCGTGAGCCTAGATTTCTTATTTATTTTATTACAAGATATATTTATTTTATTCATTATATTTCACTTAGCCAAGCCTTGGGTTGAATTTATTTATTTATCCACGAAGGGTCTACGTAGCGTCATACAAGTGGTAGCAGAGCGTGGTTTTTAACTAATATTACGATTTTTAGTCACCACTATCCGTCTCAATTTTTTTTTAAGATACAAAAAATCAAAACCTTTCCTATGGCGGATACATGTGACAAGTGTGCTGCTAGTGTAGACCAAGAAAGTTCGGCTGCAATTTGTTCGTTGTGCAAAAAGCTTTTTCACGCAACTTGCTGCGGTTTCACTGTTCAAAATTGGGCAAAGGAGGGAGCTCGTAAGGCCCAATGGAAGTGTCCTGCATGCAAAGTACCGATAAAGTCGTCGGAAATTTCTGCACAGGCAGTAGGGGGTTGGTCCGGTGCTGTTGGCTATGATTTGAAGCAGTTTTCGACTCATTTGACGGCCCTCCAATCTCAAATGAACTCGTTAGAAACGAAATTTGAGGCGCTTCTGGCTAAGCTGTCCGATGATCATTTCGAATCGATCCGGGTTTTGGGGAAAGAATTTGAGTCCTTGGTTGGCGCTCATCGCCACATGGCTGATCGTCTCACTTCCCTGGAGGATCAAACGCCAATTTTAGGCACAGGAAGGCCCAACCCCCTTTTTCAAGTTGCGGAAGGGAATATCCAGTTTCGCAAGATGCCTGCACGCAACATATAAACGTGATCAACTCCAAGGATTATTTTTGTTCGATCCCCCGGCATATAGAGGATCAGATGTCCACCATACCTCGTCTGAGGGAAAATGACAATATTTCCATTATTGAATTTCTATCAAAATTATATGACATCAACATGGTGGCGGAGAATTATTTTTCTCAGATAATCGAGCGTTTGGCATCCACTCAAAATAACAAATTTTTACAGCGGCTCATTCAGGATTCTAAGACCCTAACTTTCGGCTATGTGTCCCAGAAAATTTTGAGTGGCCTCACTTCCATTAAAACTAGGATGTCCTACCAATTGGATTTTGTTTTCCGGCCCCAACTGAACGGTGAAAATTTTCGTGACTATGTCGAAGACATTTCAAAATATAGTTTGATTTTGCAATCTCATCAACCAGCAGAGGTCATTGAGATTATTTTAGCTGGAGTCAACGACCACACCAGGGGCAAATTTCAGTTCCACGCGGCTCCCAACACCCTGTCGGAGTTAGAATCGCTCATCTCACATGTAGAGAAACTAGAAAAAAATCAGGATGCTTCGGGCCGTTACAAGTCACGGGAGGACCTCCACGACCTCTCCACATTTGCTAAGGCTAACTTCAACTCACCCAGGACTACTTGGGCCGATGGCGGGGATAGGGAGTTTTCTCGTTACCAATCATCCTCGGATTTTGGTCGCAGACGGCAGGATGGAAATCGCAGTTCTCATTCCAACCGTTACCGACCACGGGGAAACTACTCTCAAAACCAATCTTGGCGATCAACCCCTCACTCGAACAATTCCACGAATTATCCTAGGGGGGGTAACAATAAGGGGGTATCCTTTCAAAAATCCTCAGACAGTAAAGGAAATGGTAACTGGCGCAAGCCATTTAAACATGAAAACATGCATATGATGGCAACTAGTGAGCATTGCCCACCCTATTATTGGCCTTATCCATATTTTTTCCCTTACCCCTCCCAACCACCTACCCCCCCGTCTACCAAGACAGGCAGTGAAACGAGCGAGGAGGTCGGTGAAAAAAAAACCCAAAAACCTTCTGGGAGCTCATCTGGTAATAAGAAGTCAAAAAACTAATTAACGGGGGTGGGGATGGGGTTTTCACAACACCTGATTTCAAGGTTTTGAATAATTATATTTCCGGAATTTCCAATAAACTTAAGGTTTCCATTAATAAATTTCCTATTATCGGTCTAATTGACACGGGCGCCTCGGTCAGCTGCGTCAGCGAAAAGGTCATTTTAAACCTTCAAAAACATGGGGAACGAATAGCAAGCAAAGGGTGTCATGTAAACCTAACTGTAGGGAACTCACAAACTACTCTTATAACGCAGCGGGTAGATTTACACCTTAAAATCACTGAATATTCGTGGAATTATCCTTTTTATGTCGTGCCCAATTTGCCTGTCGATTTAGTTTTGGGCTTCGATTTCATGAAACATGCTACTATGGCTATTAACCCTAGCAGGTCCGCATTTTCCTTTGACTTCGAGAATGATCGATCTCACGATTTATTAGTTCTCCAACAGGACAGCACAAATGTTTCTGCAGTAGACACTGACAGTCAAACTCGTCTTCTGTTTGAACTCAAAACAGAATTTCCAACTGTTTTGACCGAAACCTTGGGCGAAACAACGGCCATAACGTACGAAATTAAATTAAAGCCCGGTGAAAAATTGGAACCGTGTAAAACAGTTTACCACCTCAGCCCCCCCAAATTGAAGGTCATGCGCACCATTATTGATGATTTGCTTGCGAATAACACGATCAGTAAGATTCAATCACCATATGCGTCACCTGCCTTTCTTGTTCCCAAGAAGAATCGCCGGGACAAGTGGCGTCTTGTTATTGATTATCGCAATCTCAATAGGAAGATCGAATATTTCCAATATCCACTGCCCACGGTTGAACACGCTTTCATGTTCGTCCACAAGGCAACCTTCTTCACTTGTCTCGACCTCAACCAAGCCTATTATCAGCTGCCCTTGACGGAAGACAGTCAGAAATTGACTGCTTTTCAGACGCCCTTTGGAACATATTGTTTCAGGAAAGTTCCTTTTGGCATTGCGATCGGCTCGCAGGCTCTGAGTTTCCTTATCGACGAGATAATGAGCGATCTCAAATACGATTTCGTTTTCAACTTTCTGGACGATATTTTTATTTTTTCTGAATCTTTCAACACCCACGTCACGCATGTCAAGGCAGTCCTTTCTCGTCTTAGAGACGCCGGCCTTACGGTCAACCCCAACAAGATTTCAATCGCTCAAACGTCCATAAAATTTTTGGGACACATTGTTGAGCACGGAAGACTGAAAATGGACCCCGAACGCATCGACAAATTATTAGCCATTCCCAAGCCACAAACCCCCAAGCAAGTAGCTCAATTTTTGGGAGCTGTAAATTTTTTTGCGAAGTTTTTCCCCAATTTGGCGGAAGTCGTCCACCCTCTCAATTCACTGAGGAAAGCTTCCTCGACATTATTGTGGACTACCGCTTGTGAGGAAGCATGGAATCAAGTCCGCATTCTCATTACTTCTCCTCCTATTCTTAAAACACCATGTTTTAACGAACGTTTTGCTCTTTTTACTGATGCAAGCACGGTAGGTGTATCCGCGTGTTTGGCGCAGACAGTAGACGATAGATTACACCCAGTAGCCTTTGCAAGCAGAAAGCTCACGGATGCAGAATCACGTTATGATACTTACCAATTGGAAATGTTGGCAATTGTTTACGGGCTAGAGAAATTCCGAATATATCTTGAACATGAAGAGTTTGATTTATATACCGACCACAAGGCCTTGACAGCTCTCACCAAAATGAAACATGACTCGGGTAGGATAGTTCGGTGGCAATTAAAAATAATGCCATTTCGTTAAGTAGCCCATCATATTTCGGGAGATAAAAACGGCATGGCCGATTTTCTATCTCGTTTTCCCAAGCAAGATATTGCGATATCCCACGACGCAGAACTCACTACTCTCATTTTCCCAGAGCTATCGCAAACCTTTGGCGAAGAACAGTTACGTGACCCTGCCCTCAAGGCCATCCATGACGGCATAGCTGAAGGAAGATTTTTTCCCAAACATAAAATCGTTGGACATAAAATTTGCTATGAGTCTTCCCCTCAACATTTTCTACCCATTGTTCGGTAGAAAATATTTGAAACCTTTTCTTTTCAAATATTTTCACCAATCACTGTATGGCTGCCATCAAGGCATAGCGCGTACCACCTCTAGGATCAAGAGGATTTTTTGGTGGCCTGGTGTGCATAAATTTGTGCGTAAGCAAGTTAAGGCCTGTCTAACCTGTCAACGGTCAAAGCCTGTCCAGGCAGCCCCTTCAGGAAGTCTTAGCTCTTTCATACCAGAGCGTCCAAATCAAAAATTGTTTCTCGACGTGGCAGGGCCACTCCCCCCATCAAATGGGCACACCTACATCTTCATAGCCGTAGATTCTTTCTCTCGTTTTGTTTTTCTTTTTCCTATGCGGCGGGCAACTTCTGCAACCGTCATTTCATGTTTAAATTCAATTTTTAGTAATTTTGGTTTATGGGCATCGGTCTGTACCGACAACGATTCGATTTTTAACAGTCACACCCTCACAAACTACCTTTTCCTCAAGGGGATTAAAAAAATAAACCTCATTCGTCACTATCCCAACCCCAATCTGGCTGAGAGACAAATTCGAAATATGAAGGCGGCGATCACTGCTTACCACGCTGACGACCAAACAAAGTGGTTCAATAGCCTATCCTTCATACAGGCAGCTTTGAATTCAGCGGTTGTCTCTAGCACCGGATTCACTCCTGCCAAATTATTCCTTGGTCGCGACATTCTAACCCCACTCCACTTATCTTGGGACATGGACGAGTCGCCATCAGAGGATGGGCCCAGCAGTGTGTGGCAGCAAGCCTACCGCAACCTTGTCACTGCTCATAAAAGAATAAAACTTTTTTATGACAGGAAGCACAATTTTGTGCAATATGATAAGGGGGATACCGTTCTTTTGAAATTATACGTACTGTCCAATAAACCGAAGAACATAGCAGCCAAACTTTCGTTCAAATATTCAGAGCCTTACGTTATCAGTAAACGCTTATCTGCGGTAACATATGAGCTGGTGAGCACGACAGACCCATCTGACATAAAACTTGCCCACGTTAGCCAACTAAAAAAATATGTAACCCCTCGTAGTTGCCCATCCCACAACCCATAAGGCTGGTAAGACAAATTGTGCCTAGTACCTTTTTTAACGTCTTTTTTAATACGGTCTCACATGGGCTGGCCCAAGAGGAAAGGTTTGGGAGCGTATACCTCACTGTAAGCCATTTTAAGTCAGGAGTGCGGCGCCTACATTGAAGTCGAGTGGCTAACTACTGGCTCTAACCACTGCTTACCCGAATGGCAGGGGGCCATCTATCCTTTCTGCCATCGTTTGACAAGCCCTTTCTTCATCGTCACACGGTGTATGGAAATTTCCTACAAGTTGATACCTCACGTTTCACGCAACTCTATCCAGTGACAACGGTTAACAACCACCACATGATTTTCGTCAGCCTGCCCTGAATCTGGAACGATTGTTACGCGTTTACGAAGTTTACCATCCAACCGTCTGCAGCCAACAAGAACCTACTACTGCACTCATCATCATGCCAGCCACTGGTGCACCAAATCTGCTAACCACTCATATTACGAACATGTTTCAGCGAGGGAGGGGAATGATGTGACAGCGCGTCACATGAGCCCCAACGCAGAAGAAGCGCGGGAAAACGCTGGGCGGCTCGTCGCTCAACCTCGTCCAGAGTCAGTCGCGTCTGAACGCCCGAACCTGACTGGTGAGCCCTTTCGTCTGCCCCTTTTCCTCTACCATCCGCCGTGAGCCTAGATTTCTTATTTATTTTATTACAAGATATATTTATTTTATTCATTATATTTCACTTAGCCAAGCCTTGGGTTGAATTTATTTATTTATCCACGAAGGGTCTACGTAGCGTCATAAGTTAACGTTCGGCTATTCAACAGAATGGTGACTTGGCCACAAAACATTGAAGAAGTGAACAATTTTTTCAGCATAGCTGGTTTTCCTCGCGTCTGTCTGGGGACTCCGGCTATAATATTCGCACTTGGTTGATGCCGCCTCTACGAAATGATCCTCGGAATCAATCAGAGATTTTATACAAAAGATACCATAAAAAAACTCGGCGTATCATCGAGTGTGCACTTGGTATCTTGAAAGAAAAATTCCCATGTCTCAATAAACTGAGAGTGAACCCAGTACTTGCAGGGAAATGGTCAAGTGCTGCGCGGCGTTGTGCAACATCGTGAGACGGGAAGAAGTTGAACCATTACGTGTTCCTCACGATCTTGATTTTGATGACACAAATAACGACCCTCAAGACGACAACCAGCCTGCAGCAGCAGCCCGAATGAGGCAGCAGCAAATCAATACTATGCTCCTTGGTCATTAAGGTCCTTTTCTAAGCGGTTCATATGAAAATCACTCCGTACTTATTCAGAAGTTTTTACTCATTGTCTACTTGTCTAATTGTCTACGGGAATGGTGAGTTCGCATGTGTTTGACCAGCTGACTTGTAGATTGTCATCAGCTGGGCTAGTAGTTTTCATAAATTACTGGTGAAATTATTCTTGTAATACCAGTTGGAGGCATCTCATTGTGAAACAGAATTTACAAGTACTCATAATACTACCATTTGTAAACTTGTAATTTAACTTATATAACAAGCTTATTGTGCACAGGTCCCTGGCCCTAATTGTGTATCTCAAGTGAACGTTTGACTAAATTTTAATGCGTCGAAGTATGCGACTCTCTTTCCAACCGGGACTAATAACGTCTCAATAAGAAGTACGGATTTTTCAGATGGTTACATGTTGAATGAGTGCAAACCAATTCAATATTCGGTGTTGTGTTTCCCTCCTGTCAGCCTGTGTGTGTGTAAAGTATTTCCCACTAATGCGCACAATGCGCAATTTGGATTCAGAGCGATGATCCAATTACCGCCTTGTTTTCTACGAGGCAGGCGTCCTCGCGTCGTAAATATGACTTATCCCCTTCGAATCCAGCAAATATTCTTGTCTTTTGAACTCGTCGACCTTAGTTCGATATATACCGCTTGGAACTCTAGCAATACCGTCCTCTGAGACCGAGCTAAGCTCCATTATCCTTCGAGAACCTTCCACCGTAGGGCCGGCCACCTATAGTATCGGAAACATTTTCTTCCAACTACTTTACTTCGCTGGAGAGGATTTTCGTGAGCCTCTTATCCGATTGAGAAAGCCTCTCCATCAAACAATTTACGTAGAGCTACACTTAGCTCATAAATTGTACTTATCCCAGGGCTGGGTACATATAGAAGTGCTCGTTAGGCGTGAACATATTTTGATTAACAAACAGAGTGCAATTTTTGAACGGCCCTGAAACTCAAATATGTGCACCACCAGTGGTAATGAACTGATCACCTGAACCAACATCCTTCGGGTGCTCTGTGAAACTGAAAGTGGGCGTTATAGTGATTCTCGAATATTTACTTTACCAAAGTTCACCAAGAAGCAACCGAGTCCCAAGAAAGGTCTATTATCGACAAAAACACACTACAAGCGTTCAACAATAATCACTTTTGACCGCTCGAGCTCATCTGGTTCTGTGAAAAAGCGAAAATATGTTGCCGAAGTTTACACACTTCACTACCCTGTGCAATGTGAACAAGGAAAAAATTCCCTCGCGGACTCTTTTGAAACAACACTCATTTCCACTCGCTATCCGGAACCCCTCATCGCAATAGATAGTGATTTTCTGTGGGATCTACGCTCTTCAAAGCGAATCGTTTTGAGTTTCGCGATAAGTTGGAATATCGGGCGCACCACAATTGCACGCTCCCCAGCACAAACGCAATCCATTCCTAAAATCACATTCATACTGTGCAGGCTATAACTATACGTGGAGAGAAAAAAAACTTCTTTCGCTATCTTGACTAACATGATTTAGCCAGTTTCGTTTTTTACTTTCCTTGGCTCTACACAGTAGAAAGTTATGTAATCGACTGAAAAAAAATTTCTTCAGATCTTAACGTTTCCTGAGTTCGAAAAACACTATTTGGGAAAATGGTCTGGGTCTGTGAACGATTTTGAGAGAGAACCACCGTACCAAATCCACTCAAACTTGATATCTCGCCCGCAGGTTACCATGGGACGCAAAAAATAAGGGTATGAGCAAAATCCACCGACTAAATCATGTGATCATAAGCTATCACAAAGTTATCATAACACCGAATATTTTTCTTCTCACAAATGGATCTAACGATTTTAATGAATTTTTTTATATTGATAGCTCAATAGCGCAACTATACCATAAACTTCTCAATCGTAGGAAAATGACGAGAGCAGCATAATAAATTACCAAAACTTTCGACGAAGTCGATTTTAGCGCGGTTTGTAGAGAAAACAACCGTACCAAATCAGCTCAAACATGATGTCTAGCCTACAGGTTACCATGGGACGCCAAAATAAGGGTATGAGAAAAATCCACCGAAAGTTAACTATAGTTATCATAGTGATAAAAATACCAAATTTTTTTTCTCAAAAACGGCTATAACGATTTTGATTAAACTTTTTATATTGATAAGTCCCAATAAAGTAATTATTTCATAAAATTCCCATTAGTGGGAAAATAACGAGAGCAGCACAATAAATTACCGAAAGTTTCGACGAAAATCGTTTTTAGCGCGGTTTTTCCTTATAAACTCTGCTGGAAAGTTACTAGAATGTTTAAAAAAATTGGTATTGTAATCCAATCCAATACCTAAAGGGTGAGTGTTTAAAACGCTCATGAGATGCATGGGGCTCACTCCAGAAATTCCAGAATTTCAACTACCGCCGTTTCCCTTACTACCAGTTCTAAAAGTTTTTACCCAGTAACTCTGCCAAAGTGATTACTATCCTTCTTCAAAAAATTCGGGTTTACAGTCTCATTCATTATCTGTGTACCAATTCCTCAATAATGGTCCTAGAATGAGTACGAGCAGAACAATATATTCCGGAACTTTAAGCGCTACCGCTTTCTGCTGCCCTGAACTGAGTGATGAATGAATTGATTAAGTAGAAAAAGCCACTTGATTTTTGTACGATTGCAGTACATTCCATAGCCTTTAGGTAGCTCCAAGTAATAAATAAAACCGCAGTCGAACCCCACTAACCTCGGCATCTACACATCGAGATCTGTTCGAGACCGAACAGTTGAACTCAATACTGAAGTGAAGTTGTCGTTAACAGGTTATCCCTCAAAGCAGCCACAGATATTCAATACAGAAATTGCCCTGATCCATCAGGTTGAGCTGGCACGAACACATATACAGTGGATCGCCTCACGAAACAGTTCACGTCGTATCATTCGTCGATCACCAGAACTTCAAACCTTGATCGCATTGTGCAATTGACTTTCAATTAATTAATGCATTTTCCAAACAAAGAGCTCCTTTGGCCAACTCAGTTTGAAGCACAATTACAAGTTATTACTATATTTTGGTTTTACGATTTCATTTTTATTCAATAAACGTAGATTTCATTCGAAACTGATTCATTTTGCCACCGTTCAATGCAAGAAGTTTCAGTAAGCATTACATGTCCTATTTAGGTCGTGTCGGATGCTGGCGCCAACCTCAGAACCTCATTTGGGCGTCTGATGTTGATCTTCAGGCTGCATATCGAATTTGAACTTACTGGGAGCTGTTCACTCATAATAATGATCGTAAATACGAGTACATCCAGATCGGGGTTTTTCTCGAAATTTCGTTTCCGAAAAAGTAAAAAATGAGAATAAATGCGTAACACTTGAAGAATTCGTCTCATTCATTTATAAAACACAATTCATCGTTAACGTTTTCCAAATAATAGCGTTCTGAATTTTCAGATGTGATTACAATGTGTTCATTCAGTGCTAAATAATTACAACGGGCGTAAAGAACGCCTGGAGCCGCAAATGCAACTATATATAGGCATAGAACCATCGGGAGCAACCAAGAGAAATGAAAGGCCTTATCTAACACATTCCAAACAACTCGGAAAAGTTATTTTCGAACTTTTGGCTCTCCACCTAAGCGCGATTTTTATAGACATTCCCTCTCCACACTTACCTTAGTTACTTTCCCTCCCACCTGCCTCCCTAATTGTTCTCCTTCGGCCACATCTCAGCTCAGTCGCCTCAAATGCCCTCCCTTTTCCACATTCCCAGGGAATAATATTTGAAGAATTCGGGGAAGCCGCCGCCTCGGCTCCCAAGACGCATTTTCCCCTCCGTTTAAACGAGGCGTCGCGAAAAGGATTCAATTTTCGGAGCGTGAAACTACAAACTGCGTGCGAATTAAGGAGCTGGCGGAAGCATAATTTAATGTAATTTGGAAGGCGTGAGGGGGTTCTGTTGACAGTCCCATCAACGCTCTCGACAGCGGATTACGCAACGACTTCGATAAGTGATAACCTGCCTCTACAACTGTCGCGCCGGCAAACTAACAAATGGATTTAGGAAGCAGCGGCGTTGAAGCCGAGTTGTAATCCTCTTAGGAGAGAGTTAGTTAACACCAGCAGACTCGACAATTGACTATTAATAATCCATTCGCATACTTCGTGACACAATGAATTACAACTATAAGATGGAGAATATACAGCTCTAGCCCGTACAGACATCGACAGTTGACAATTACATCCCTTTTCATTTACACGGTAATTACGTAATGATTTCCGAACAACCCACCGAAAGCTCTTACCATCGATCACACCACACCATCCCGGACAACATATTTCGTAAATATCCACTTCCTAAAGTGGAAAGTCAAATCCGTTACTTTTTTGGTGATACTTGAATTCTAGTTTCGGGGTGTCAATTTTGCAGAGGGCAATACATTGGATTTAGAATGTGTAGGCGGGCCGCATATGAATAAAAAATATCTGGGGCGAAGCAACACACAACTTTCCGCCACCCCCGAAAATTCGGAGACGTGAAATGCGTTAGTTTGATTTTTTCTCAAAACATATCTGGTGCGTTGCAACGCACAACTTTCCTTAGCTCTACGTCAATTCACTTTGTACATGGCTAATTCTATTTAATCAATTCATTCATCACTTAGTTCCTTTGAACATGGTCAAACAACACGTCACAGCAGCAGGAAGCGGAAGCGCCTACAGTCTGGAATTTATAGTGCTGCTCATACTGATTCCAGGACCATTATTGAGCAATTGACACACAGAAAATTAATGAGGCTGTAAACAAGAATTTTTTGAAGAACGATAGTAATCACTTTTGCGGAGTTATTGGGTAATAACTGTGAGAACTGGTTGTAAGCGAAACAGCGGTAGTTGAAATTCAGGAATTTCTGGAGTGAGCCCAATGTATCTCATGAGCGTTTTTAAATACTCACCCTATAGGTATTGGATTGGACTACAATACCAATTTTCTTCAACATTCTACTAACATTCCAGCGAGGTTTAAAAGGAAAAAACCGCGGTAAAAACGCTTTTCGTCGAAAATTTTGATAATTTATTGTGCTGCTCTCGTCATTTTCCCACGAATAGGAATTTTATGGTATAGTTGCCATATTGAGAGCTATCAATATAAAAAATTTAATCAAAATCGTTAGAGCCGTTTTTGAGGAAAAAAATATTAGGTGTTTTGATCACTATGATAACTATAGTTAAATTTCGGTGGATTTTGTTCATACCCTTATTTTGGCGTCCCATGGTTACCTGCGGGAGAGATATCAAGTCTGAGCTGATTTGATACGGTTGTTTTCTCTAAAAATCGTTCACAGACACACATACACACACACAGACCATTTTCCCAAATAGTGTTTTTCGGTCTAAGGAGGGTCTGAAACGTAAAGATCTGTGGAAAATTCAAAAATTTTCGTTCCTCCGGTTTTCGTCCTCCTCGGTCCCCAGATTTGTCCACATGTGACTTTTTTCTGTGCGGACACCTCAAAGCACGTGTTTACTAGCTTAAGCCCCGAACATTGGAGGAATTGAAGAATGCTATTCGCGTGGAAATCGTCGCAGTTGAGAGAGCAACGTTGGAAAGAGTTTTCGGAAATTTCCAAGAAAGACTCCAGCAGTGTATCGCGAACGAGGGACGCCACTTGACTTATGTGATTTTCCACACACGAATTTCTAAAATGCTTTTAAATTGTGAATCTAAATGTCAATAAATAATTTTTTGAGTAAAGCGTCCGACCTTTATGCCGCACCCAGTACAATTAGTTCAAGTGGAGATGAAAAATCGAGAAAAACTCTGAAGAGAGGGTGAAAACACCTTATATCTGACTTGCCTCAGTTGGCACAACTTCGCAAAATACTACTTTCCGCGACTCAAAGGGTACGAAAAGTATAGTAATTGGGTTTTCTTCAGATCTTCAAGTTTCTCAAAACTACTACTGCCTACTGAATCCAAAAACCTTAATTTCGGCTTGTGGTCCGTGTGTGTCTGTAGAACGATTTGCGAGAGAACAGCAGCACCGATATTGCAAAACAATCGAAACTGATCTCTCGAATTATTATATTATCCGTAAACGCGTCCTCTTCTTTGAGGAACAATAACATTTCTCAACAATTTGATTCATTTCCCGGGTTTGATACCGCAAAAATACGTAAAACGTACGTTTCCTAAGTATCTAAACAATCCCGACATTTTTTCGTGAACGTTTTCATTTCCGTCAATATTTGCTAGGTTAAATGAAGCTTAGGGTGACTGGAAATCGAGGAATTATAATAAATCTAAGGCCACCTGGAACAAGCTGATTATTTTGAAAAAAGAATAGGAAGAAAACGGATACGTGACAAGCCTAGAAATTTGCATCGAGAGGAAACGAACAAACTTTAAGAGTGCACTCAAGATATTATCGAAGTTTGATTATGTAGGTGCTACAGCAGCTATATCACCTGATTCCGAAGTTCGTGTTCTAGTTGCCAAATGGCGGGATGGAAAACTCGACAAAGTTGTATTATTACTTCCTCAAATTAATGTACCGAACATTACACGTTTCCCGAATAAACATCCTCATGGACCAACGAATGACGAAAAAAAAACTGTCCCCTTGTTCCTCATCCATCTCAATTGTCAACAACCGAGTCCGCTTTCGCGCTAGGCCGGAACAAATACTTTTTCGACGTACGAGACTCCGCGTGTCTGCCGTTGATTAGCCTCGTCCAACTTAGTTATCGATTAAATCGGCAATTGAAACAACGACTGTTCTGAATATTTCAAAGTTCTCGAATTCAATTAAGTGGACATTCGATAAAACGGGGGTTCTCTTCAGAGCACCGCTTTTACCGCATTTACATTAACGGCGTTTGTCAGATTCAAATCTTGCAACCTGTAATTTCGATCACTTACCACCTTTCCGCGCTCACGTGTGGGCACAATTTGTTTTTCAACGTGATAATGAATTGCGCAACCATTTGCAGATAATTCCCATTAATTATGGAATATTACCGGCAGCACCGTTCTATAGTTTAGAGTTCTATTAGTAAACGTGTCCATTAAATGCGTTCGATTCAGGACAAATTAGTTCGACGCTCTCGTATTCGAGTTCTCTTTCTGACCTGGAGCCTTTAAAATGGTTGCCACGGGAAAATCCGAACTAAGCTTCTAAAATGTATTTCTGAAGCCGACAACGGATTAGAGCTTTCTTGGACTTTCCAAAACATTAACTTCCCACCACTTCTCACTTCTCCTTAGATTCCAATTCAAGCTCTTCCTAAACACAACCTAAAAACGGACATTCGCCACTCACCTGTTGTGCCATACAGTAGCAAGCACTCCAGTCTCACCCTAACCCCAGTTCACATATCTAGAGACCCGTAGTGTCGCGCGAACTAGATCTACTGGCTGCTCAATCGGAACTCTGTCGAGTGTATCAATTCAAGTCTTTATTGCTATATCTTTCTCTCTCCAACATGCGTAGTGGCGATATAGAAGCCAAGAATATTTCAAAACCGAAAAGTACATATTAATAAAGGCCTCGAGATCAATCTAATGGCACGTACAAAAAAAGGAGCTCCATGGAGCATTGACGGAGTACGTTTTACGGACATTGATACGAAAACTAATCTTAAATAACATTCTTAACTGCAACAGCTCTTAGCTTAATTTCCTTTTGTGACGTACTACCACGGAAATGTGAAACAGGGAACCATCTTAGAACAGACAATATTCGTAACAGCCAGAAATATCCGACCGGAAACCTCCTAATGAAAATATTAAACACGCGAAACCGAATTAAACACACCACCTCATCAACCACTACGTCGACGGGTCTGAATAATGGACGTGTAGCCGGAAGGGAAATGTTATTAAATCAGAAGTCTCAACATCCGAGACATTCGAGATAAACTATATCAAGAACCACAGACTCCAGAGGAAAGTGTGGCCGTCGGATGAATATTAATCAATCGCGAACATCTAACTGGCAGTCGGACGATTCCTAATTAAATCCCCGCAATCACTCATTTGGGAATGTAATACGTCAAGGGGGAGGTGAAACTCACTCCAAATCATTGAATAACTGAACAACTAATAAAAACCACCATCTTCTACAGCATCAAAGACGAAACATCTGGTGCGTAGGAACACACAAATTTCCGCCTCCCTCGTAAATTCGACTACATATTTGACGAATTTTTCCAAGTTATCATGGCTTATATCACCGGACAACTGATACACGAAGAAATAATTACGAAGATAAATCAAAATGTGGGCATAGACACTCCGTAAGCTTGATGAAGTTCTGTGGCGCAGTTTACTCAGGGAATTACAAAAATGTCCAAAAAACATTCTTTTCGCACATTATCATTTTTATCTCTCTCCAATGGACTGTCAAAACATCCTGTGAGTTAGGTGAAGGGTTTCAAGCCAATATCTAAGATCGCCGTCTTTTCATGGAGATATTTATTGACGAGAAAATTTAGGTACTACCCTGGAGAAGCCGTTTGAGCCGTTGTTTTTGAGAAAATTGCGAAAACCCCTAGTTTTTAGTACATATGCGTCCCCTTCCCTCCTTTCCATCAATGGAAATCTCAAATAACCATATTCTCGCATCAACAAAGAATAACAAACAAAACACAAAAAAGAACCAACTCGATCGGTTCAGCCATTGTCCCTGAAATCGAACTAAAGACACACAGACCACGCACCGAAATTAAATTTTTCGGAACCGGTAGGCCACAAAACGTTAAGATCTGAAGAAGGCCCAATTTTTTTTTAAACCAAAGAACCGGATAAAACAAAGAAAAATTGAGAGCGGGGCCGATTCGAACAACTAGTTCTTAATTGAATACCTAATTAATCAAGTTTTCAAACTTGATTGGGTTGATGAAAAGGTGTCTTTAATTATTTTCAGTTTTAATTACCATTTCAAGTTTCCTGTTAACATAGCCGTTCTACCTCCAAAGAGACCTTTCCGATAACGATCTGTTATTGGATTTCCGAGGTCAAATCCAATCGCGATTTTGTTTTAAAGGATAACAATCAATTTTCCAAAGCTGTCGGGCAACAACAACTTTTAGAAATGGCAGTAAGTGGAACCGTGGGTTCAGGAATTTTTAGGGTCGCCCCTTTATATCTTATGGTCGTTATTGAAGACTCAGCGCGTAATCGATTGGATTACCAGCTCAATTTTTCGGGAGATTCTAGTAACATTTGGGCGGAGTTTATAAGGAAATAAGGGCAATTTTCCATAATCCCCGTAAATTCGACGCCCTGCGTCGACGTTCAGCGACTCACAAACCAATTGCTCAAATGTTGTTTTTGGTCGCAGCAGCATTGAAACGTAAAGACTGATAAAAACTCGAATAGATGATGTAACTTTCCCTCATACTCAGGCAAACAGCAAACAATGAGATTATGACGAAAACATCTGGTGCACACACAACTTTCCTTAGCTCTAAGTCAATTCACTCGATCGAGTAAATGGCTTTTTTCCACTTGCTCGATTCATTTATCACTCAGCTCATTTAAACTTGGTGAAACAACACTTTATGGCTGCAGGAAGCGGTAGCGCTTACAGTTCCGGAATTTATTGTGCTGCTCGTACTCGTTCGGGAATGAGTACGAGCAGTCTTAAAATTCCGGAACTATAAGCGCTACCGCTTCCTGCTGCGGTAAAGCGTTGTTTGACCAAGTTCAAATTAACTGAGTGAGAAATGAATTGAGTAAGTAGGAAAAAAGCCATTTACCCGAGCGAATTGACGTAGAGCTAACGAAAGTTGTGTGTTGCAACGCAACAGATATTTTTTCAACGTTCTACTAACATTCCAGCGGAGTTTGTAAGGAAAAAACCGCGCTAAAAACGATTTCGAAAGTCGAAAATTTTAATAATTTATTGTGCTGCTCTCGTCATTTTCCCACGAATGGGAATTTTATGGTAAAATTGCCTTATTGAGCTATCGATAGGAAAAATTTAATTAAAATCCTTAGAGCTGTTTTTGAGGGGAAAAAATTGTGTTTTGATCACTATGATAACTATAGTTAACTTTCGCTGGATTTTGCTCATACCCTGATTTTGGCGTCCCATGGTAGCCTGCAGGCTAGATATCAAGTTTGAGCTGATTTGGTACGGTCGTTTTCTCTAAGAACCGCTCTAAAATCGATTACGTCGAAGATTTTGGTAATTTATTGTGCTACTCTCGTCATTTTCCCATAGACGGGAATTTTATGGCATGGTTGCCATATTGGGAGCTATCAATATAACAAATGTGATCAAAATCGATAGGGCCGTTTTAGAGAAAAAACATATTTGGTGTTTGGATCACTATGATAACAGTTAACTTTCGGTGGATTTTGTTCATACCCTTATTTTGGCGTCCCATGGGAACCTGCAGGCGAGATATCAAGTTTGAGCTGAATTGGTTCGGTCGTTTTCTCTAAAAATCGTTCACAGACACACATACACACAGAACATTTTCCCAAATAGTGTTTTTCGGACCTCGGAGGGTCTGAAACGTAAAGATCTGAAGAAAACACAAAAAAAAAAAATTTCTGCCGTTTACACAACTTTTCTTTTTACTTTGTAGAGCAAAGGGAAGTAAAAACTTCAAGTAGATAATAATAGTTAAGAGATAACGATCACGTAATGAACGATCAAGTGAGTGAATGATCGGAAGGAAACTACATCCGAACTGAGCAAATGAAGTATGTTTCATTTAAAAACCAGAGTAATATTTTAGAAATCAAATATCTCTGATATTAGTGGCTTATAAATTATGTAAGAATGCGAATATGAAATGCAAGAAATTCAGAAGCATTTGAAGTGTTAGGAATCGGAATAAACTGCGCCAAGAAACAATATTTCAACTAATTACATAATTTCTTCCCTACTTTCGTCGATTTTAAAAACTTGAAAGGTGAATACTCACTCATAATTGGTGAGCGCAGCTCATAGCACTGAAGGAACAATTCCAATTGTTCAAATCTCAACTAATTAAGACAAAGGTGAGGGCTTTCTTTTGCCAATTTAGGAGATCGAATGTTTTCGGAGATCGCGAGAAGTGAATTCAACGGGAGTTCGACGCGAACTGAGACGAGCTCGTAAGGGCAGGAGGGGTCAAAGAGAAAGGGACTCAGGTGAGAACCGCGACAAGTCGCGACAAGCGTCTTGTTGTTTTGTCCAACGGCTCCCCCCGCGCCGCCGCCCTCCCAACCGCCCACTAACGCTCTCGGAAGACATTTGATGCGGAGAATCGCACAACTTGCTTCGCCCGATCCGTACCTTTTTATACCCCGACGTTAGCAGTAATCGTCTTTACCCATAGTGCAATTGTTAGTTTCATCAACCTAATTTTAAATGCGCGAAAAGCGGCATTCGTGCAATTTATAGAGAAAATATCAAGTGCGCCGCATCACATAAATCCCTTTAGCTCCACGTCAATTTACTTGTGTTCATCGCTCAACTCATATTATTTTTCACCTCAGTTCATAGGAACTTAGTAAAACACCACTTAACTACAGGAGCGCTAACAGTTCGGGAATTTATTGTGCCCATTGCCCATCTTTTAAAAACAGTAGTAAGTGAAACTCCGGTGGTTGAAATTATGAATGAATTTCTGGAGTAGCCCATGTATCTTATGAGCGTTATTATTGTATCCGATCGGACTAGCACCTCAATTTTGTTGAAGATTATAGTAACCTTTGAGCGGAGCTCATAAGGAAAAGATTCTGCCGTATATACGGGAGCCGTATCTTCGATCAACGCATTTTGTACGGAAACATTTACTAAAAACAAAAGGTTGGTAGTATTTAGTTGAGAAGCATTCAAGTTTGATCAAAATCCGTTTTTGAGAAAATTAGAAGAACGGTAAATGGATAGTCGACAAGTTTTTTCCGAGTTATCGTGGCTCATATATCCGTTCAACCGATACCTACAGAAATAATTACGGAGAACAAAATGCGGGTATAGGTAGACTATTTAAGATTGATCAAATCTAGTGAAGCAGTTTCCCCTGAATGTACTTAAATGTTCGAAAAAACATTTTCGACAAATTTTCATTTCTGTTCAATGGTGGTGGTCAGAGGAACATTTATTGAGAACAATACGTGGGTATCAACGATTCGAAACGATCCTGTAAGTTTGGAAATGCGTACAAAACTAGTTTTTATTTTTTAGGCCTGTATCTCCGCTCACCGTATTTTCATGGAGACGTTTTTAGAGAAGAAAAGTAAGGTACTGACAAGTAGAAAATAATTTCAAAGTTTAATCAAAATCATTAGAGCCGTTTTCGAGACAAATACGAAAAACCCTCGAGTGTTTTGGTACATTTCCATCCCCCACCCCCTATGTTTGACTAAAGCATACAATAGAACGCCTAATTATGCCAAATGCACATAAACCGAGTGGAAAATAGGCAATATTCTTCGTCGCCGCGATAAACAAGGAGGAAAGTTTGGTGCTTAGCACCAATTATTTTTTTTTCAACGAGTGCTCCACCGATCTGGGTATCTCCAATCTCCTTCAGAATCTCCTGCACGAGTCGAAAACCAAACTGAATGGTGACTATGGCCACACCTCGAATTCTTAACGTCTAGAACAAAAACATTCAAACTTTTTTTCACTCTTGAAGATCGAAAAGAACCAGAGCCTAGTGAACGAATGATCGACATTAACGATTTATGAAGCGAGCCCGAATAGAATTCGTCTAACTAATGAAAAATTATGAAACCTCTTGAATTTGTTGTTCACTTCTGTATCATCAACACCGCGCGCTCTCCACTAATATAGCAATATAGCAATACAATGAAGTGTGTACGTGTAATAATTGAAACGATAACGGAAATAGCGGATAAGAAAAATGAAAAGAAACGTTTGAGATTTCTCAACAAACCAACACGTACGTTGTCAAGACAAGAATTTATGTTTGCTGCAAGATGTTTTCATCTTGTGTTCCAAGTCGTCATCAAGAGGAAACTCAGTCGAAGGACAAAAACATGCTATAACTGGGATAACGTTGACAAGATTGTTTGCCCCCCCCCCCCCAATATTTTGCGATTGTTGCACAGAGAATTAATGAGCCTCTAAACTCGATTTTTCCAAGAAGATAATAATCACTCTTACAGAGTTATGGATTAAAACTTTTAGAAACGGTAGTAAGTGAAACGCCGGTGGATGAAATTATTGAATTTCTGAAGTAGCCTACATTTTGTTGAAGATTCGAAGTAACGTTTGACCGGAAATACGGGGAAAAAACTGCGCTAAAAATGAGTTTCGTCAAAATGTTTGGTAATTTATTGTGCTGCTCTCGTTATTTTCCCACGGATGTCAGTCTCAAAGTATTGTTATGTTAGCACTGTGCAATAACCAAATTTAATCAAACTCGTTGAGTCCATTTTTGAGAAAAAAAATTTAGTGTTCTAAGTCGAAATTAACAACAGAAACGTGTGACAGATATTAATCACTTCCTTTTAGTATTTCCCCATTGCTTCATTCAGAGCAATTTACAGCAAAATTTATCGAGAGAAACATTTAGATACTAGTTAGTTGTGAGTTCTTATTTAGTTTGATTGAAATCGTTAGAGCCGTTATTGAGAACATCGGTAAATTAATATTTTTAAAAAATCTCGTTTTCCGAGCGTCATGGCGTATATCTCCGTTCAAAAGATAGATACAGAGATAGTTGCGCAGCCGTACACCTTTTAGACTCGTACCATACGACAGAGCAGAATGATAAATGAATAAACCAATTACGATTATTGGCACACTTGGTTGCTGTTGTATTGAACTTCAAGTATTGACTAATTAAAAACACAATTGTGAATTTGACCGAGATCGTTCTTGCTGTTTTGAAATAAACTCAACATAAACCAAAGTTCGCTGAATTCTCACAGGTCCAATACTAAACGATGGATGACGATTTGAAAATTTAATCAAAATACCCCAGATTCCGAAAAAATGCAACGCCTCTTTTCATTTTCGGTACACTAAGGTCCCCAACCCTACCCTTCGATGAAATTACCTCTAACCCTTACCAGAATCGCCAATACAACAAAAAATATATCATTTTGCTGTGTTTGGTAATTTTCCAGGTGTGAACACTGGAACAAATGCGTTGTAATTCGTACCTATCCTTGCATAGAATGTAACCAGAAACCCTCTATGAAAAGTGGAACGATTTTCACAGAACTTGATTCATTGTAAAATGGATATAGAGGAGGAATACTAAATGTGAACTGATCTGGATGACTCAATTAGAAGTGCGCACAAGCTTTCCAAATTGACGCGCACGCTTGACAGTGGATGAAAATTCAAGAAAATGTATCATTATACATTTTTACTTCGTTAGGTTAAATCGTATGAAAGATGCTCACATAATAACTTGCGGGATTTATCTCTATAAGCTCACAACGTAGAGAAGTATAAGGCTGGCGAGGAGGAAGGAAAACTGGGTTGCCACTCATAACGAACTCCGCCCACGTTCTCTTCTGATGAAAAGTTTGGTCAGAGCAAACAATTATAACGGAGGATACACTGAAATCATTTGTATTCACCGGATCATTTTTCAATTCCACTTAGGGAAAAACGAAATTGGGAACAGAACAGATACGAGTATAAAAATAATAACTTCGTATCTACCTATAATCTCTTCCCCTGCGTTTTCGTAGGTAAAATTGGCACCCTTCGGGGACAAAGGGACGGACAAAGAGAATGATCGTATCATCGCCATCACTCCGGCGGCAGAACTATTTTCGACAAAAAAAAAAATTCGCGTCAATACAACAATAAAATGTGTAGCGTCAATGAACGGATGAGGAAACAGCAATTCCAATAGGAAACTCGGCCCTATTCGTCGAGCGATCCTCTGAAGCGCGTTAGAATCCGAACCTAATACTATTCAGCTTCGAATCTTCAAAGCATCGACTGGTGAGGGCTGGATGTTGGCCGATAACCTAAAATGTTCTCAACCCATTCAATTCGGAGCCTGAGCGGGAGCTCCCCAACACGAGCGAACTGCGGGGACCTGAATTCATCGAGCACAAAAGGGGGCGAAACTCAGCTACGAATTGCGCATAACAATCGGACGACAAAGACGCACTGCTCGTCCAGGGACAGAAGCTAATTTAGTTCGAGATTAATGATACAGCATACCGCAAATTAATGATGCAATGTAAACAATACCTGTGTATAATTGACGAGCAAACCCCATCATGTGCAACTCATGAGCGTTTATTTCCAATAGAAATATCGTCTATAAACTTTTGCGCATAATGCTTTTCAAATCTTTCCAAGTAACATTTTATTAATAAGAAAAACGTTTTGGTTGGATATGTGTAACAATACCACCAACTGGCTGATTACTTCAGTTCATCTCAACTCGCAACGTGAATTCTAAGGTCGCGTACATTCTTTTCACCCCCAGATAGCAACCATCAGGTTGAGCGGTCAGGTGTCAACTAATATTTTGGTACATTCGGATTGAGTTTGTTCAATAAATTCGGTCAGGGACGTGACACTTTAGTGTGAAATAATATAATAATAATATTGAAGGTCCACGCATTGTTACTTTTGGCTGTCAGGGAGCACGATAAATAAAATCGTATAACCAGGTCAATCTTGAAATTGACATTCAGGCGGATGCATTAATGAAGTCCACAAATCTCTAAGGAGTTGAAAAAATCAAGTCTTTTGATCCCCAATTTTCTTTCCATCAAAGAAGAAAAAATGATTTATGAAACATTTTTGATAAAATTTAATAAATATATTTTTCATAGATTTCTACTTTCCGCTACCCCAAAGGAAAATGAAAGTATAGTAATTGTACCCAAAAACAATTTGGGTTTTCTTCAGATTAATTCGTTTTACTGCTATTGGGTATTGCTGAATCATTACAGAGCAAGCTCAATGACTTGTCAATTTGGAAAGATATAAATAATACGATAAAATAATATAAACAATGCAAAACTGCGTTCAATTTAAATAGCATTTTGCTAAGGCTTGCACTGACTGTTTACTTTCTGCTACCCCGAAGGGAAAGGAAAGTATAGTTAGTAATCGTGTCAAAAAAAACCAATTGAGCTGGTTCTTTTTTTTGTTTTGTTCGTTATTCCTTGTAGACACCAAAATAAGGTTATGGGCGATTTCGGCCGATGGGAAGGGAGTAGGGTACGAAAATGTACCTAAACATAGGGTTTTTCGCATTTTTCTCGAAAACGGCTCAAACGATTTTAATTAAACTTTGAAATTATCTTCTACTAATCAATACCTAACCTTTCTTCTCCATACACATCTCCATGAAAACACGATGAACGGAGATATCGGCCTATGAAGCGAAAATAGGTTTTTTACGCTTTTTGGCAAAACTGCATCAACGATTATCACCAAAACATTCAAGATGTGTTTAAATAGTTAATACCTACATATTGTTTTCAATAAATGTTCCTCTGTCAGTCCATTGAACAAAGATAAAAATCAAAATGTGTCGAAAATAACGTTTTTTCGAACATTCCCGTAAATTCCAGGGTAACTTCTTCACCAGATGTGATAAATCTTATGGAGTGTCTTCTAGCATTCTTAACTCACATGTTGTTCCCCGGAACTATCTCTGTATATATCTGTTGAACGGAGATATAAGCCAAGTTAACTCAGGAAAGGAGATTTGTCGAATATTAATTTATCGGTATTCCAATTTTCTCAAAAACGGCTCTATCGATTTCGATCAAACTTACGGAGTACTCTCAACTAACTAGTCCCTACATTTTGTTCTCCATAAACGTTTCTATAGAAATGCGTTGAATAAAGATATAGAACTCGCATATGTAGCTGGTGCTCGAACTTACGGGGGTGGCGGAAAGTTGTGTGTTGCTACGCACCGCTCGTTAATAAATGTCGTTAGTTTGTCATTTTTTATGTTTTAGTACAAGTTTGACGAGTATTGATGATTGACGAAAAGTCACATTTCAATTCCAGCAAACGTGCGGGGAGACTCCCATTTTCTGGGCAAGCTTGCACTTACAAAAACAGTCGGCTGAAAAATATCCTGCGCCAACGTCTCCAAGCATATGGTACGATGAATGAAGAACTGCATAAACCGCTTTACCATCACAATACACATGGAACAACAGTAGAGTATTTTGAAGGCGTAAGGTAACGGAACAAATTAAAATGTGTTAAATTCTCAGCACGCCTCCGTTTTAACTAAACGTGTCAAGTGAAGTATAAATCGCGTATCACCATCACTAGTTGAGTAAGGATAGAAACTAGCGGAGGTGGAGGAATTAAAAAAAAAATCTAATCGCAGAGCAAAACGAGGCAGAGGAACACTATTTCATTTTGATTTATCCTCCTTCAACTCTCCTGGCCGACCACACCGACGCCCGACTGAGTCAGTTACGAGTGAACAACTCTGATTCAGACCGCCAGTAGCGGTCTCAGGGGAAAGAACTAGGTTTTCTCTCACCACTTTCGTCATTTTAAAAGAGGTTTTTTCCTCGTATGGCCCTACGCTAAAGTCGTCGAGGGAAAGCCAAGCATGAAGATGAATCAATCAAGTTCTACGAAGAGGGAAAAAACTAGCTAACAGCGAATGGGAGAGAGGGGGGCTTATGCCATAGCCATGAATCAGGATTTACGGGAATGGGGCGTTGCAAAAATAAACCATCAAGCCCCGCGGTATTGACATCAGTGCAGGTCCAATGGAAACTCCTATCGAACTTCGACCCCATTGCATAGTTTTCGAACTAAATTCTGAAAATAATGTTACCTATACCGATCTGAACTATTCCTAATGCGATTTCACGCTGACATTGTATTTAGTGTGAAATGAAAATACATTAAATGGGGATTAATTAAAAGCCTGTCTCCACGGAACGTTCATCGCGCGAGCGCCACAACTCTACCATTAGGAATATTTGACGCGACGCATCATAGAACTATCACCCCCGCGCATTCAGCTATTACCATCACTCTAGGTCTAATTCATTCGATTTATATCAACGCAGTCCACGTTTTCTATGGTGCTTAAAATTCAGGAATTCATTGTTGCTTTTAATTATCCCACAACTGTCGAGTAGTAAGTGCACAGGTGATTTATGAGACTGGCAAAACGATTTTACTGAGAAGGATCGTATTCACTTTATTGGAATTGTCGGGTAAAATGCTTGAGAAATGGCGGTGGTTTCTATGTCGGAATTTCTCGCGGAATCAAACGAAGGTCATCATGGAAATAATTTTATAGTAGTGGGCATGGACTACTATACTAGATGGCCAGAAGCGTTCGCAGTTCCTAACCAGAAGGCCGAAACTGAAGGCGGAAGGGCTGATACACCACGTATTTTCCAGATTTGGGCTTCCCCTTGAAGTACATACAGATCAGGGTAGAAACTTCGAATCCGCAGTTTTTCAGGAAGTGATGAAGATTCTGAACATCAGTAAAACTCGAACGACGCCTTTACGTCCACAGAGTGACGGATTGGTTGAGCGGTTCAACCGAACGCTTGGAGAAATGATCTCAAAGATTGTTGCCGATCACCAGCGTGACTGGGATCAAAGGCTTCCATTGGCTCTACTTGCCTACCGTTCTTCAGTTCACAAATCAACAGGATTCTCTCCTGCAATGTTGGTACTTGGTCGAGAATTGACTGTTCAGGCAGATCTGCTTACAGGAAAGTAAAACCCGGACACAGTTCGCAATAGATCTTAGTCAGCGATTACAAGACACGCATGATATTGCTCGCGAGACCATGGGGAAAGTAGCAGCAGAAGCCAAACGACGCTACGATCAAAACGCGACAGGAAGCCGATATCAACCAGGAGATCAGGTATGGCTGCACTATCCCCGTCGATACGTTGGACGCTCTCCTAAACTCCAGCGCCCGTGGATTGGTCCATGCAAAATAGTGCAAAATAGTGAAATGCATCTCCGACATAATTGTTCGACTTGTTACTCCTAAGCGCCGAAAGATGGTAGTGCACGTTGACCGTATTCGACCACACTTCGTTCCATGTGCATCTGAAGAGGCGGGAAGGGCTCTTTAAAAGAAAGAAGAGGGTGATATTGGAATGTTACTTCATTAGATGTTGTCGAACTTGTATCAGGTGTTTGCTGCTTGGTGACGAGTTGTGTTGTTGTCGTTAAGGTCAGCTGATTGTTCGATCGCGTATTGTGAAGTCATAAAATTACCTTCGTTTGATTCTGACCATCTTTCTTACAATATCTTATAAGCGTTACTAAACTCTCATCGTATAGACTCCGGATTTTCTGAGGATGGGAATGTATAAGGACAAACGACGCTAAAATCGATTTTCTCCGAAATTTTTTTATCTGTATCGTGCTGCTCTCGTCGTTTTCCCAAAAGTGAGAATCACGTATTTTCGTTGTGTCATCAGGAAGTGTACGGACCAAAAATTAAATTCGTCAGAGCTGTTAAAAAAAGATATATACTTGGTGGTTTCATCACGTCTCACAGAGATCGACCAGCAGGCTAAATACGAGTAGATTTGGTTCTAGGGTGCGCTTTGGGTACACAAGAACGTAGGCGAGACTCAGTAATTTCAACAGTTTTCTAATCAACAATTGAGAGCGTTTGGGAGAATATTTCGTTGAAACGCCAGTGGCAGAGGAAGTTGTTGGAATAAAGAATTGGGATAATGAGAGCTGTGCAGTCGATGGTAATTTAGCCTAATATCATTACCAACATAATTTGATTTTTCAACAATAAAAACTGTAACATTTGCGAATAAATTCGTTCCCTTTCATTCATCCTTCCGCCCTTCCAGCGAAATAATTGATGCGAATACAAAAGGAACGGGGTACCTATAAAACAGAAAAAAAGACCGAAGAAATTAATGTGGCGGGGGTTAAGCTTGATTGATGACGTTGACTTGATGTGAACAAACTTAAGCGGCCCTATCGAGCGCTAGGTTACCGACCCCTGCTCTAAATCTTCTTGCCTTAGGGACTTTTCCGTCTTAGCGGATTTTTCAAGAATTCCCAATATTATCCCTTAACGATCTGTTTGTTACAACTTCAGTTTTCGGTATTCCCGATATCTGAATAGATAATAAATCACTGAAGTTTCCCACTGCATCACTACGTTAAATTCTTCAATAAGGCAACTCGACCATCGAAGTCGATCGTCCATCTGACAAACTTCCAAGTTCAATACTGTACGTCTACGGATACATCGTACTATTTCTGGAACGTGAATACTAAAAAATATCTTCCAATGCGCTCTCAAAACAAATGTCTTTCATTCGGCAGCATGAATTTGAACTATCGGTAACTTAAAATCGTGTGACCGGAGATTGGTTGTTTCCATCTAGCTGAGAATCGCGATCTTCAAAAATAGCCACCCTCGAGTGTGAAACTCTGTGCGCCGAACGTGTCACCGAAAAAAAAATGGAATCGAGTGGACATTTCAAGCAAACTTGATTGTTTGACCAACATCTTCGCAGGTGATGAAACCTGGGTTTTTGAACTCCAAAGCTCTGGGTCCCCCAAACACATAAAGGCAATAATGAGCTAACAGTGAAAACAGTGTTCATTGTCTTTTTCAACAGCAAAGATGAGGTCCATAAGGAGTTGCTTCCTCAAGGACAGACAGTTAACGCTGCCCGCTACGTGGATGTGCTGGAAAGACTCCGAAAAAGGCTTGTCAGGATGCGAAAAGACGTCTCAATCACGACAACGCGCCTTGATATAACGCACTACGAGTTTGCGAGTTCTTGCAATTATAGTTGACTCTAATAATTACTGTAATTTCCCTATACGCAGTTGTACACGTCTGATACTCATTCCATTCGACCCAGTATGTAAAAATACCTTGAAAATGATACGAAACACGGCTTATTTGCGATTATACTGCGTTTCGTTAATTTTTTTAACCATTTTTTTGTCCACAACAAGCATTGGCTTCGTCCGATCGGACTGTCGAGATGGCGGGCACAACTAGATACCGAATGGGATTTTTGTGCGAAAGAACGAATTTTTTAGACCACGTTAAAGGCACAAAACGGCCCGGACGGCGGACGGACATTGCAAATTTGGAATCTCCATGTCTTGAAACGTAAAGTATCAAATTTTGAGGGGGGGTTGTAAAAATTATCATTATATCAAATTGTAAAAATTTGAAATTGAATCAAAATTAGTCTACTTCAACTGGGATATTATATTTGTAAACTGGTTCCAGTTCACACACATCGGCAGTAGAATGAAATATGATACACTGTATCGTCATCCTGAAAAGTGTGCGTAAAAACCAAGTTTACAACAGATCAGGTGTCAGGTAAAATCGGGTAGTAAAAATACTTCAAGCGAAAAAACCCACTCTGGAGAGACGGAAAACTGACGAGAGGATGGGAAAGTTCTTTGTTATTAACTTGAAGAACAAAACCTGACGTTAAAGCAAAGATAAATTACTTACAAGTACCCGTTTCAAGTTACCAACATTTACCGAAATCTCAAGAGCGCGAATTTTTTGCCTTTCGACCGATTCAAGTGCTTCCAGTTGGGGGGCTTGTTGTAGAGCATGAACTACTTCGACTGGATAGGCTTCGTTCAACCTAAAATCAAAGCTATCGCTTTTTTCTCCCAAATGGTCTCCATATAATGAACTTCCTCCGCTAAGCCAATTTCTTTTCGTGTTCCATAAGGCTAGTTCTCAATCCCTGTCTGCTCAATACTCTATCCTGAACACGCATTTCAACTAATTGACAAACCTGTCAGACTAACTGTTAGCACAGCTGACAAATTAGTCAGTGCGAACAAAATTGTAGAGTAGAAACATCAGGGATATTAGGCGAACTTCCCATGAAGCCTGAAAAAAAGAGGACCGGAGAAAATAATCATAAGCTGTAAAAAGTGTGAGTAAACGAAAAAAGAGAAAATAATTAGAAGCTGCAGAAAGCGCGAGTTGTAAAATGAATCCACTTCTGACACTATTCGTTCCATGGGGATTGGAAATGTAAGAGTTGACAGACAAAAATTACAGCAATCCAGAGCTCTGATCCTATACCCGAATTTCATCTCAATTTGAAACAACGTCATTGAACACTACACAACTATGACAAGGGAAGCATACAATGGGAGTCAGGCGGTAGAGTGCTATCACTTTTCAAGCAGACAAACTGCAGTCAGCGTGACTCCCTTTTCGTTCAAACCCGTACAATTCAGATGGACTGTAGAGGTGGGTCCCTCCGCACCGACTGGTGCACTGCCATTCGTTTGTTCCTGAGCACGTTGTTTGGTTGGGGGAAAGAATACAATTGTAGTGATTTTCACAACAACTTAAGAGATGTCCCTGTACTTCATACAGAACCCATCAAGAAGTTGATTGCTAACTGATCCACTTGCCGCTTGGGATTCTGGTGCACTCTCGACCCTAAGCGTATAATAGCAACAAATGAACAAAATAACGTAAACGATAATAAACCCCGTTTACCCATCCTTCATTATCACACAAGCAAAAGGACAAATAATCCAACTTCAAACCAATGAGAAAAGGCTGCTATCAATGCTTTTTCGATAAGTATCTTCCGTAGAAACTCAGTCACGGACTTCGTTAGCCAGTGACATCTACGTAGAAAGGACCGGGAGGCATTGTTGCTGAAAACGAGGAAGCCCATTATATTGGAAATTGCCATTAGCCTTTTTTCCCTGGGGAGAAAGAGAGCGCAAGGATAGCAGTAATGACCTACAAGTCCGTTATTCTAATGACCTTACTTCTCCGCAGTTTTGAAACTCTTTTTACGCTCACAGACGCAGATCATTTCCCCAAATGGCGTCTTTCGGACCCCCGTACCCCTTGAAACGTCAAGACCTGAAGAAAAGACAATTTTTTAAGCCGATAACACGAGTTTCCTTTCCACTACGTAGGGCTAAGGAAAGTAAAAATGTGGCAATCCTCAAACTGGGACTCAAGGAAGATTGTACAGGAACAGCAACGACCGATTCATAAGCTCCATAACCCAGGAATAATGAATCGTTCTGTAAAATATTTATAATTTGTTAACGTTCCTTCCGGAGATTTTGTGAATGTGAGAACCGCGAAAAACTGGACGAACGTTCGAACTAAACACCTTCACTGCTAATAAGCCATTTCTCAAAGGCTAAGTTCATTTTATACCGAATCGAGGCACCAGTTGGGTCGAGGCAAAGCACTAAGTCCTGGTATCTCTTCAATCAATACAGGAGAGCCAACTATAGTTGAAACGGTTGAAAAAGAGATTATGGGAGTTGAGAAGTTAGCGAAATCCAGAGCAAATAAATCGTAAGTTCGACGGAGAGAGGGAGGGCTTGGCTTTTACTGCGCAATAGAAGGGAACATCTAAAAGCTATTAAGTATCGAAGGAGTTACGGACAAAATGAGGATGCTAAAAGCTCTAGATTTGACTTCTTGAATACACGATACTGCGTTTCGAACTGCAAAATGGTCGGCTAAGATCGTTCAGGAGTTGAGAGAAACCTCAACGTTGTTTGGAGCAACATTTGACTAATGGCTAATATCTCTCCTCTTTGGCCGAAACTAAGTTTTTAAGTGCCAACTCAGTTGGGTTCGTGGGGGATACGCTTCTGTAAATATTCAATTCGGTTAACGTTTAGGGCCATTCAAGAGTTTTGTTGCTAGACTTTCGCTCAAAATGACTCTTTATAACCAATCGGAGTTATCAGGCAGATGACTCCAAAATTCAGAATGATATACTCGTAGTGTTCGACAAAGAAAAAACAAAAACCACTCGGGAACATCAACTTCTGCAGAGCCATAACGATATGTTGACCGATAACATCATACGCCATTCACAGCAACTACGAAATAATTATCAAACAAACAAGGCCTGTAGATGTTAATACTTGGAGAGTCTGATTGGTTTGTAACACGAAGAGCTCAACAAGACGAAAAACTAATCTGCATTAGTTGGAAAAATAAACGCTAGCGAAGGGGTTTCGTGAGTATTACAGGCTGCCATCATCATATTCATCACGTGAATACAACAATTTCTCAACATCCTGCAGAACTAAAACGCCATCGTCACTCGCCTGCTCTACCACCAACCACACAAGCCTTCGGCATAGCGATGGGATCACTAAGGGAAATCCCAATATTTTCTGAGTAACCCGGAACGAGCTATTTCTTCGATTAACCACAAATAGTCTCCGTCCGCTCGTCAAATGGGGGAGAAATCAATATTTCAGGGTTTCATCGACAGCTGTATATCCGCCGTGTTGCGGATACAATAACAACAGCTCGATTACAGAAAGATCAATACAGTAAGTACGCCAGATGTGCACTTGACCGAGACACTCGCTAAACTAATCATTTTACATGACTGTTCATAATGTAATTAATTATTTTACCAAATACTCACTCAACCTATTGTGGGTTAACCTTTCAAACTAATTAAAGGAATGTTATACCATTGCTTGCACGACGAAAGTAGTAGTAAATTATTGATTCTTGATAGTTACAAAGAAAAAAGGAAGAGGACCATTTTTAATAAATATTTTGACTCCACTTCGTTTATTGAAAGGGACGGAATGACGCCGTTTAATCATCGAAACGAAGTCTCACAGGCAAAAGAGTCTGGTTTTAAGAGGAAAGTTCAGAAAAATGATCAAAGACGGAACTAGGAAATTCACATACTGTTTGAATTTCAATACGAAAATACGGCACTAATGACGCGCGGAAGCGGCGCTCAAACCACTTGAGAAGGTTTTCATTACATTTGGACAGCACACAAGAGAAGATTTGCTTTATACGTTCGAAGAGAAAAGTAGCATTCTTTCATTTTTGCACCGCCGCTCTTCAAATGGCTTTTTTATTTATACTTTGCCGCTCCTATAAGCGACCGTTCTAACCGCCTTCGTCCCTTATATCCTCAGACATTTTCCACGGACTATGACTAAGGGGTGAGCCGTGAAGAATGTGGAAGCGACACGTGTATTCCTTCACTGGCAAAAGTCTGAGAGAGGGGGAGCCAAACTCCTTAACTGTAACAACCCCGGCTCGGGGAACCACATAAATCTTCTCAATCTTGGCCTTTTATTTGTCTTTTAGAATGAAAATAATCCCGCGCCTTTAGAAAAACGTTTGACAGCTCTTCCAAGAGTATTGAACTCCTACTTGTTCTGTATTTAATCGCAATTAAGTCCATTACAATCCGGAAATACATGTTGCTATGAATCAATTGGTTGTACTCAGAACGTTAATAAAATTTGATTACACTCAGGAGAATTTCACGAAGGAATTGGGGAAAATAATTCTGAGCACGATAGCGACACGTCGTACGTAAAAATATTCCTTTCTGCCCGTCATGTTCACACATTTCAAGGACAGTACCATTTGAATACCGAAACACATCTGAATGTCTGTAGGAACACGATTGAGAAAGAGCAGCTAAACTAATTCACCTTTGATAAACTGCCAGTAGATCAACCACAAAATGCCAAAATGAGGTTGTGAGATACAGTTGTCATAATGATCAATACATGAAATATGTTTTTTCCGCAAAGGCGGCTTTTAATACTCGTAATTAAATTTTTACTTTCCTTGGCTCTACGAAGTAAAAAGCTGCAACAATTCAATAATTCAAGGTTTCATCAAGCAAATTCTGCATTAGCTGAAACAATTTTTTTGAGTTCCTTTCAGATCTTTATTTATGTGAGTAGTCCTCAGTGACAAGTTGGAAAATGTTCGTTCGAGGGAAAATGACAGGTACAGCACAAAAAAAGATCACATTTTGTGCAAAAATCCACTGCACCTGTGTTTTACTGATAAATTCCGGATCAGATTATGTTCGGCAGGCCGAATTAGCTGGGTCTTCAAAATGTCCGCACTAACCCTAACGGAAAGTCATTGTTGCCTCAAACACCTTCATCCTCAAGCTCTTTTGTTACCTACAGAAAGTCCACCTTCAGTTATTCCTATTTGACTAAAGATTTCCCCCTGTCCTGGACTTTCCCATCTGTCTTTTCCCACCCCTCAATTTTAGATTTCTCTTCTCCGGAGAGAGTTCCTTCCAAATCATTCTTCAGCTCTCGCAATACAATCGTCTCCCAGTTCTCCCAACAATTCATCTCTCAGCTTACACTACTCCCAACTTAACTTCATCCACTTAGAATCTCACAACCAGTCTCATATATATTGAGAGTCCCTTGTGCGCTATTCTGTAAAGTGTAACACACGCTCACCAGGCTCATTTATTTCGCTGTTTCAAGCTCTCCCATTCGTGCGCCCAACACATAAAACTAGCCTCCAGGCCAAAACTCTCCACGATGATTAATAATGGTTAGAAGAATCATTAGGAAATGCCCAACCTATACACACGAACGTGTATCAAAACTGAAGTTCGCGACACAAGTACAGAGAGAAAATCCAATGAATTCTGGTACTTGAAGCTCTACCGGTTTGTATATAGAACATAGGTTTGTATTACATTTTTGTGAGGGCATCTTAACGGTAATATAAAATTCTTGTGAGAAAAAAAACGAACACAGGACAACGAAGTACGACATATTTCGAGGATATTGTATTTTAATCGGGGTTTCCTCATTAATTTCGCTGAAACGACACCTGTGTTCTCATGTTCATAACAAGTTCTAATGACTTTTGACACGTTTTCAGAACTCTAACCAGAAACCTTCTAAAAATATTTTGTTGGTACTATCACAAATTATTCATGTGGCTGCCGTGGCATAAGCGGGGGAGGCCCGATAACTTCGTTGTCGGTAATCAGGACCAGTTTCCGTACTTACGGCACAAGTTCTCCCGAGTTCACATTAACTGAGTAAAAAACGGTAGTTGCTTAGACAAGCTGGTTGAAAGTGCGTGGTGCTGAGGAAAGCTGAATAATGCGTCGCACCAGATATTCAATACATCTAACGGTATTTCTAACGCTCGCTCGCCCTTTTAGCAATGACTCAAGATCTGAAGTTTAGGAGTTGGACAAGTGGTCAATTTGTTACTACAGCAACGAGCGAACTCAGTGTTATGAACGAAATGCCTAAAAAAAGGAATTAAGGAATCGCCAACTTATTTGATCTTCTTGCGAGCTATCTGACGGAAAACGAGTTCAGAACGAGCATCATCGTCTCGAGCGATCCAGGCGGGCGTCCCACAGGGAAGTGTCTGGGGGCCGTATTTATATTCCGCGTTTTGCTCAGACATACCATTCCCCAAGTCTCCCGACTTTTCTGGATTATATGCCGACGATCTGCTTTATGCAGTGAGCAATGCACACTATGAAGAGGCAAGCAGACGACTGCAAATTCACCTACAAACCTTGGGTCAATGGTGTACAAACTGAAAAATAAAGGTGAACGCCTCTAAATCTGTGGCAATGGCCTACACCTACAGAAGCAAATTCACGGAATCACAATTAAAATATATCGTCCATGATGTCCCAAATATTCCATCACATAAATACTTGGGAGTGATATTAGACAGGGGCCTAACTTTTCACGAGCACACTACCGAGCTCTTAAAAAGGCTGAGGTCTCAGACAAAAGCTCTCACCCCACTGCTTCATAGCACAAGTGTGTCAGTCTTGAACAAAATTTTAATATACAAGACGCTGATCCACCCGATCTGGATGTACGCTCTCCCCATATGGGGAACGTGCTCCACATCGCAATTTAGAAGAGTCTCCCAACAACAGAATGCGACTCTCCAACGGCGCATAATCAGAGCTCCGCCCTTCGTCAGGAACGAAACCATTTATCGAGATTTTGACATCGATACAGCCGTCGCTATTCTCACTGACCCATGAGTGCAAGCGAGAGGACAAGGAACAATGATTGTTAAAGCACTACTACCTACCAGTGAGGAATAATGTATAGTAAATTATAATTGTCTCAAACAAAATAAACTTTAATAAAAAAAAAAGGAATTGCCACTTACCAAAGGGCAGACAGATACAGTGGGCGAAGATGGCCTTCCTTCTTCGGTGCGAAGTTGTACACACAGCGTGGAACAGGGCACGTGAAAATGGCGTCGAGTTGTTCTGGGAAATATCCGGTTTGTGTAGGGGGGCAAAACTTTTATGACATCATACACCCACAAGGAGAAATTTATACGAACGTTCTTCAGCAGATTGCTGGCCAAAAATTATCTGATTCATCCTAAATTTTGTAAGTTGTAACTAAAAAGAGGAAAGCTACTTATAAAAGAGACTAGTGTTTCAAAAATTAATAATAAGAGCGTTACATCGTCCTGGTGGTGCAAATGCACTTGAGTGGATCAAGGAAGTGGCAATTTATGTTCAGGAGTATTCGGAGTTATATATGAATTTCGAAATAAAACAGCCTAGCGTCTGAGGTAATCAAGTGACAAGTTATGTCTCAATAGCGTTTTAAAGGATATTCAACCATAGCCTGGACGCCATTTTTCTTGAAGACAACGATCCTGAGGACTTGGCCGTGGGGAGAGCAAATAGTGTGAAGTACATCCTGAAACAAACGAAACGAGAGGTAAAACATCACGTAACATCGAGATATACGTGAGATGACGTAACAGGTAATTAATGTTTTCATGGTCGTTGTCAACCACCTGACAACTACAAATCAATTAGGCGAATAGGTTACCGCTACGAGGTGAACCGTAGTTGCAATTACCATTCTGAAGAGCCCTCTTAAACAGATATGAGCTGATTATGCACATGATTAGTTCGAGAGAGGTCATACGATCAGGTGACCCATAGCTTCTCTCCGCCCAATGATGGGGATGTAACCGTTCAACCGATACCTAGTGATGTAAGGGTGCCAGGGCCTCAGGGCAAAAAATTATGCGTTGACGTTTTCTGAATAGCTAGAACATTACCAAGTTTGCTAACACCAATACGATTTAGATCACACCGGAGAGATTGTAGAAAGTCATAGGATGTAGTCATTCTATTATTTGTTAACACACTTGATCGACACGGGGATCGAGCGTAAGATTCTTACACAGGTGGAACTTTCTCGTTTCTCTTGTTGCAAAATATAACTTGTGAGAATTGTAGATGTCGAAGCGTTTCTTTTTTTTAAGAACAAAATCTTGATAATTCAACTCCCTCATTCAGGAGAACGAGGAAGGAAAAAACTCGCAAAATATTTCCCCAGCAGCTGTTCCGTAATGAAATTTCCCGTCTACAATCTGCTTCCGACACCATGTCATTAACCAGAAGTAGTCGGTGACAGTAAAACAAGCGGCACGCGACGAAGTGTCAGTTTCAAGTACGAGTAGGGACACTGAGTTTTCAACTTTTGTTTTTCACCAACAGGCCTCGAGATAAGCCAAGATCTATTTAAAAATAAAAAGTTGTACGGACAATGACAAAACAGAGCGGCAACTAATTTCAAGGAAGAAGCAAGAAAAACGGCCTTCTAAAAAAAAAGAAAGAAGGGAGGGGAAAAGTTCGAGTATGACAGAAGGTCGAGGAGGGGATGATGGTTCTCACCAAGTTACCAACAAATAAAAAAGGAACTTCTCGAAGCCTCCGTAAGCCATAGGAACGAGGGGAAGAGCTGATAGCGAAGAGCGACCCGTAATACCTACTTAAAACTCTCCGACATTACCGGCTCCCTTCTCAGTTCTCGACGACTTAATACTAAGCTTTCCTCAAAACAGTGGAAGAACGAGGCTGCCAAGACTAATGTATCCTTTATCAGACAGCAGTGGGGGGTGGCTTCTGAGAAGAATATTTTTAAATCGCCCGGCCATCAAATACCCCTGGAAGAAAGGCTATCTCCTCGAAAGCAGGGATATTGCAAAAAGGAACGGTAAACGCCGAATAAAAGGACAAAGAAAAAACAGTTTAACCGCCCTATAAGACATCATAAACCAAATTGACTTTTCGATTATCGACACTCGCTGTCGCGCCCGCCAACTTAAATTATGGTTCGGGAAAGTGCTTCAAAAACATACGGTCTTCAAATTACACACAACCCTCCCGCGACTGTGGACAATATCCATCGACCTCATTTTGTTGGCAAGGGATTTTCCGCATTTTCAACTAACTTGATAGCCCTCCCTCATGCATTATTCAAATACTCAAGGCCAATTTTCAACCGGTGTTGGAGAAGTTTGGGAAGACGTTTGGAGTAGGGGATAAACAAATTGGGCCCGTATACCTCTGCCGTGTGGGGGTGGTACAAATGGAATTAATAAATCGGAGGGATGGCAAAGGATGCGTTACAACAGAATTATGATGCAACTATGAAGACACGACCGAGAATAATTTATCTTGTTCGTTCCTCCGGTTTCATTTTCTTCAGATACAGTTCCTAAGTGGAGCTATCAGGCGTAACAAGCATCTCCCTCGGCAAGCATCTCACTTGGCTTCCCTAAGACTATGAAGAAGAATTAGAGTAGGAGTTGTCCAGCATGAAGATCCAAGACAACTATTAACTCATAACCTTCTTACAGTGTGGCAAATAAACCACAATTTGTTTAACTAGCAGTTATCCCAACTGGCACCTTACACGACCTAAGTCAGAGAGTCTCAAAAGTCATTCAAACAACCACGTTCAATCATACTCGACCGAAATCGACCACCATAATCAGAAACTCACCAGAAACAGACTTTTTATACCACATCCACCCAATTCAGTCAAACCAGCGCCCTTTACGTGATAATCAACGTCAACCAACGCCTTTTGGCTTGATACACCAGTTTACATGCATCCCTCAATAGTGTATAAAGCATTTGGAGCTGGCAAGGTGACACGTAGTGACACACGACCGTATTGTGACTGGCCTACCCACCAGGAAACTGTGTTAAACATTTACTTCCCTCGATCATAACTTGGCTCCGGATACATTCGACGTATCCATAATCAGACTGCACAATAGATTTCGTGCAATTTTAAAAATTGTCAAAACTTGAGCGCAACTGAATATAGTGAGACATCAGTCGGCAATCATTCAATGCCAACTTGCTGGAAAGATGAATGGCAACGCCTGGAAAACGCATTGTGGTTACATGAAATATCTACAGCGACCACTACACAATTTTTCTCTGCTCCCTGTAAACATACAAGAATAAGAACTGTAGATAACAATTGTTCGGCAGGGCCGAAATAGTTGGCTCCTGAGGTCGGTCCGAAATAGTTGGGCTCCTGAGGTCGGGCCTTTCCCAGGGCCCTTGCGTTCGGCCCAACAGAGTTTTTTGTTTGCCACGGGGAAGTTTGAAAACTGCTGGTTCAGTCGGCTTCGCCTCTAGACAAGCGAGGATTAAGTTTGTTTTAACTTCTAAGCGACAATGGACTTTCCGAAATATCCTTCTTTCCCCAAGATTTACCTCCTCCTCCAACACACACGCAGTTCTTCCTAGATACACTCTTCTCCCAGTGCTCCCTACAGACATTTCTCTATTAACTCTCAAGCCAGTCACAGCTCTACTCACTCTCTCTCTCCACTCTGGTTTGTTAAGCAACCAGTGCACACGTATTCCGAGTCCCCTTCTGTCACCCTTATATACTCGAACTCAAATAACTTCATTCAACATGCAATACAGTCCTCATTAACGTTCACTGAGCTCCCTTTTATTTCGTTATTGACCTCCCTTTCTCGAGTGCCCAACAACAATGATAATAATGAACAATTAAAGTGAGCTCAAACACAGTTTAAACGAACTGCATCCGAACAGAAGAAAACGTAGTAATTTATAACTAATAACCAAGATAATGGTGATGAGAGAAGATCGATCTATCCGATATAAGTAAATAAAAAATTGACCGTTGATTGGACAGGAAAGAAACCCTCACGATTTCGAAAAGACCTGAATAAATATTTAAAAAACGGCCGATGAAATCAGCCAATTACGTAACGTTCTTTCCCACTTCGTAAACTTAAGGAAAGTACAAAAGAAGCGCGCGCCCACTAACTCTATAAGAGTACAAATTCCAATTCTTCAAATCTCAACCAATTTTGAGGAAGCAAAAACAATCAATTGGTTTATTTAGCGAAGCAAACGAAATTCAAACGTTTCACTAGCTTCCGAAATAGTAAGTACTTCTCAGGACAATCAAGTCGACAACCTCGTGAATTATCTACTCACTGATTACTCAATGACGGTCCTGGCATAAATATGATCGATTTAATTAATTTCGAAACCTTAAGGGCTTACGTAAAACGTCGACCTAACTGCCCGTAAATTCATATAAAATGAACTAAATCAGATTCTATCAGCTACTGTAGTGGTGGTTTGGTGAAGAATAGGTAAACTCGGCAGAACTTCGTTTATTCTCCTATGGCTTGATCTCGAATGCCTCAGAAATCGGAAAATTTTCCCATGGGTTTTCCTTCCCCTCCCCAACTCATGACCACCTTTTTTATTCCGTTCAACAACCTCGATCATTTTCCGTCCGCGTATCAGCCTTTCAGCCTTCCCTGATATGATTGTAGCCTCCTCCTGTGGTTACACTTCTTCTTCTTCGTCCTTGCTGTTGTTGATCAGCACACCACTATAGTGATGAAAAATTGTGAATGCACGTGGGGTTGAAGAAGGATGTGTGTGCTGCGTGGTATCAGCAATTTTCAGTGTTTCGACTTCAATAACAGAACTGTAAACACGCACCAAATCATGTTGACAGCCCTACAAATTATTACTAGATTAATCAATGAAGGACGTAACACAAGCTAGAGCTCCCCGATGAATTCTGGAATATTGAGAGTACTTTAGGTTTTGAGCAGTAGACGTAAAAGGAAAAAGGGATCCCCATCCACAGTTGCTGATAAATATCGCTGAATGCACTACACACATGTTTATATTTTCAATTTACCACTGTAATGTCTACCTTTTTTGCTCTACTTCATCTGCGTTTCGTCTTACCTGATGAACTAATTCCTTTTTGAATTCATTCTGCATTCAGTGCTGATTGCGATCTGATCAGCCCTGTAAGTAAATCTATTTTCCAATGCCATTTTTTGATATTTTTCGGTACCCCTCGCGAAAATGTCAAGTTATTTTCTACTTTTTCCTTCTTGATTCTCAGTCTTTCCTCCCTTCCTTTGGTATTTTTAGCTATATTATAAAAAAACTTTTAAATGCCGTCCTCGATAATTTTGTTGAGCCAAATTTCACACAATTCTCGTTCTTCGTTACTTTGTTTTAAATTTTCCACCAACGGAAAAGGGCCAAGATTCAAAAGGAAAAAAGGGGTAAGGGCAAAAGCTCAAATTTATTTAAGATTTAAACTGACGCTCCACAAAAACACACACTTTCTGTTCGCATACAAATTTTTAGAAAGCGTATGTGTCGTCGTTCATGAACGTCGAAGCCTTCAACTGATGTCGGTCTGCTGACCACTAGAAGGCCTAGAGAATCTAAGATGTTTTAAGAGTGATAGAGCGTGAGAAACCTATACATTAGACTTGAAAAACCTGTAATGGAGAACTAAATTATGCAGCTGAAAGAAAATGAGAGGCTGACGTTAGAACTCTTCGCTCACTAGCACTGCTCAAAAGCTAACCGAACAGTAAACTTCCTTAAGCCGGTTAATTATGTTTAATGGGTGTTTTTAATAAGAGAAAAAACGGGATTTACTTTGAATCTTGCATTTTTCATTTATTCAAGTCCTAATACTTTAATGGGGGTTTAATTTTTTTATGTAAAAACAAGTCGCGTTTACTCTCAATTTTTCCTTCTGCCTACATTTAATATCTGTAACATAAAATGTTGACATTTAATCAGCAGGTACGTTCCATTAGTCGACGACCAGTAAGCAGTTCGGAGCATGCGTGTTGAAAAGATGAAAGTCGACATAATTGTGCTCTAAATTATTCAAAATTAGTGCGGTCGATTGTTCGGGCCTCCAAAGCCCACAGCGAGAGGGGTTGAAAAAGAGCGGGCAAAAGAAGAAGCCGGCGCTTCGACGAAATAAAAACGAAGTCTTGCATTTACTTCGATAGTGGCAAAGAACAGCACAAAGGAGTGTTGAATAGGCATTTGCATCACAAAAGGAACAGGGTCGAGTTGACAGCGAATCGATTGGAGGAGGGATGAAAAAAAACAATTCAAAGTGGACAAGGGAATAATGAAGTTCAAGCCCGGCTGATGGATCTTTTAGCTCTTTAAAGGTAACGCGGAAAGGGGGAAAAAAATATCCTGAAGATCACACGCCGGCTCGAAAAATAATCCGGCCAGAAGTAAACATCGCTCTACGTGAAAAACATCCTCCCAACCGCATCTCCTCTTTTATGGCCCTGTGGAATCTGACCTAACTTTATATGCAAACGACAATAACAAAATGGGCAACGGGAGCGATATTTACAATGTAAAAGAATGCCGTTGAGGACGCGTCTCATCGTAAAACCAGAATTTTCTGGCCCCCCCAAAAAACAAGGGCCGATGATCAGTCACGTTCGGAAGAGGAAATATCTGGTAAGCAATAGCACACAACTTTCGACGACCTGCCCGTGTATACACAAAATGTGGGTAATAGTTAGTCGACAATACTACGTAAGCGACCGGCGACAGTAACCGAAATCGCCCGGGCCATTTTTTGAGAAAAACTTTTAACGTTCGACAAATCTCGTTTTCTGGTTTTTGTTGGTTTCTTTCTCACAGAAATGGTTGTGGAGAACAAGATGTAGTTTGCTAGGTTGATCAAATTCAGTTTTTGACAATAACTTCAGCATAATGAGAATCTGATACAGACCATCTGATGGCCTGCCGTAATCCTGGAAATGAATCCCCTATATAGGCAATTGCCCGTGGCAGGGGATGAGCAACCGTTCAGACTCACTCGCAGCAAGAAGAGCCAGTCATCACGGAAACGCAGAATACAAGCAAGAAGTAGCTTCGAAGATTTGAAAAATTGATGGAAGTAATAGATCTAGAAAATATTTCATTTCTCCAACAATAATTATCTCTAAATATAATTCGTTTCTAATCTTAATGATCTCTGAAAATGAGTACACATACAACAACAACAAACAAAGAGAATGCATTATTCCGACCGTAGCCGTCCATTTCAATCAATCGGTAAATTGTTTAAAATTGTTCCAAGCCTAACAGGTGAACGACCTGAGCTCAGCTGGAAAACCATTCATAACCCCAACTGACCTAGACTCAGAAGTGGTTCGCCAGTGTTGACGTATTATTTGTAAATAGCGTTGTCGTATTATTTTAAAAGGCGCATTTTAATTTTTTTAAAAAGAGGCATCATGCGTTCTTGAGAACTTTTCCTGGAAATTATTCTCACTATGGCCTTCTGGTCGGCGGTTAATGAGGCAAGTGTGGTTCGACAAGATCCGCCCCAACAAGGAAGACAGACAGACAAAACCGATTGGACTAGTGCAAAGTACAGAGAGTCAGAGAGAAACAACCTTAAACGCGCAAACAAATACTTATTATTCCGCAGCAGCTGTGACACCATACTTATTAACTTTTCCCATCTTATGCGTTGATCAAACCAAACACGAAGATTCCGAACGCAATCGGTCCGCAGGAGTTTTCCGGTAAGCACTTATCTATGCGTAATTAGATGGAACCTCAACGACATTCAACCACAGAAACGCGCTACGTAGCCCTGTGTTTGCATTAAAGAAAGTTTCACATCATGTTTTCCCATAAAAAACACGATTTTTGATTCATTTTGGTTGTATCCAATGGACTGTCAGAAAAAAAATCAAGAAACTTCTTCCGATAAACCTATCCTAGGAGAGTTTAATAATGCTCGTAAGATAATTGAGAGCAGCCACACAAATTACGGGATTGAATCCGCCGCCGTTTCACTTATTACCATTTCTCACAGTGTTTACTTGATAGTCATGAATAGCTTGACCTAATATTACTGCTCCGTGACCCATCCCATTCGATTCAGCATCGAATACTAGTAAACCATACGAAACATGACCTGACTACGATAGAACTACGAAAACTAAATATTCCCCCAGTGCCAGGCGCCCGTAAGCGTTTGTAGGCAATTGGCACGACGTTGCGAGTGCGTGGTTTTGATGAGACAGGAGGGAGGGAGTACTAACGACGAAACGTTTATTTCTGCTGTAGTTCCCGCGAGTTCTTTCCTTTGGCTCACTATAATTACTGTAATTTCAATATACGCAGTTGTACACGTCTGATACTCATTCCATTCGACCCAGGATGTAAAAATACCTTGAAAACGATACGAAAAGTACGCTACCACGAGGGACATTTTGTCTTTTTCTTCAAACTAAACCTCGATTTCCTCCGATGCGATTCCTTATGAATGAATGTAAACGTTGAGACTGGCGGGCGCGAAAGAAACCTTTACACAAACGGTGGGTACAGCTTTCGTACAAGTATGCAACCACTAGGAACATTTTATCTCTTTTATTTTGGTTTTTTGTTTTTATGCAATGATAACTACGTTTGATTGTGCTCGTTAATGGTTTCGATATAATGGCCGCGTCAATTGCAGTTGACATCATCACTTAGTCACTGAGGTTATTAAAACGTGTGATGTTACCAAGCGTTAGATTTTGTACCAGACATTACCATGCACTTAACCCCACACAAATTTCGTGACGATTCTCTGTTACGTATCCCGAGTTTATGTAGCAGAGTAGACATAAAATGTCAAAAAAGTAATCGTAACCCTGGTGGGACTCGAACCCACAGTCTCTGGTTTAGGAGACCAATGCCTTATCCATTACGCCACAGGGCTGTGGTTGCAACTCGGGTTTAAAAATTTCGTGACGCTTCTCTGTTACATCTCCGGCGTTACATTTTCGCGTTTATGTAGCAAAGTAAAGACATAAAATGTCAAAAAACGGCGTATTTGCGATTATACTGCGTTTTGTTAATTTGTTAACCATTTTTTTGTCCATAACAACCATGGGCTTTGTCCAATCGGATTGCCGAGATGACGGGCACAACTAGATACCAAATGGGGTTTTTGCGCGAAAGAAAACCCAAAAGCAAAACCTGAATTAATGAACGTAAACCCAGAATTTATGTTGTACCGAATTCATATGAACTGAATAAAAATAGATTCGATTAGTAGCTACAGCCATGAAAATCGTTGAGAGCTGAAAAAACTGTGTGATGCGTCGCACATGATATATTTTTTTACACGATATCGTGGAAAGAGCTCTGCATTCGCTATGGAACTAATACAACTTGGGTAAAGGTAAATCTTCGAAGCTTTTAATTTAATCGGATACTAATGAAGAACAGGCAGACACGACAGGGATACTGTTTATGAAGATTTTGAAGTCAGATTGCATGTACAGATCGTGAGCTCGCGCCGTTGTCTTTTCCTCAGAATGATAACCACTCTCAATCTCCAAGCAAAAAGTTCCCGACTAATTGGATTCAGATTGTGCTACTTCTAAACGCTTACTATCGATGGCACCTATTGCTTGGAGTATTAGTGACGGAATCGGGGATATTTCGCGCAGCATCTAGTCGATTTGACTTTTGGCGTTAAGATAAGTGAACTTCACAACGAAGATGGATGACGCTCCTTCTTCAAGAGCGTAGAGAGTAGTAAGAGTTCAGAACGTTGCATGCATCCCTCAGACACTATTGATACTGATCGAAGAATCGCGTGAAGGAAAAGGACCTGATAAATGTTAAGAAGGTGCCTGCTCCCAACTTTGTTCGTGGGGTCGGTCCCCTTCACGTTCTCTTCTCTTCAGAATTCAACTTAACTTTTCTTCGAAGAAGAGCTCTCTCGGTTGGTAAGTCCGTGGGAAAGCGATCGGCGGAGGAGGATGGGAGGAAGAAAGGGCGCGCTCCGACTCTGCCTTTACATTGAATCATGGCCAACTTTTCCGGCCTGGGATGAAACGTGACTGGCATAACCTTCTCAATTCCCTTAAAAGGGGTGTTTGCTCCTCTGACTTCGGTAGCCCTACTTTTTCAATCATTGAATATTGACGAGAATTGTCAATTCTGTGGAATCGCGAGGCGTTAAAACTGTTAACGGGGCAGAATATATTTGCTGGTGTTGATTTACCAATCTCTCTTGCAATTCCTAGGTTTCTGTCAAAGATGTCCCACAGAACCTAATTCAAAAGATACATATATCACCTCACTCGTGCGACGTGGACGCCTTGACAAGATCACATCTTCAAACACGACGCTATCCAGCCATTTGCATATCAAATACCACGCATTAACGATTCAGTAAATAGCAATCATCCGGCAGTAACCCGAAAGAATACAATCAAAATCTACATCCTTCCTCGGGATGTAATTTATGGGAAACCGTGACGATAACTCAAGTGCCTGAACGTGAGTGCAGATGCCGATAATTATCTTCTTAACTCACTTGCTGACCAACCTCACGATTTACGACTATAAAAGATTTCCGCATATGTTAATCAGATGTTTATCGTATTCCTGCCAAAATGAATTTATTACAGTAGCGAATAATGATGAAGAATGCTAAACATCGTTCACCTTTTAATAACGTTAAAAAAGCTGAAATCCATTCATTACTTTGTCCAACATTGGTTATTACGTTGGTTGATTCCGTCTAGCGAGATATCACCCAACCTCCAAAAATAGCAAAAACCTCTGAAATGTTATAGATTAACCAAATTTTTTTAATCGACTTGGAGGGGAGTGTTATTCAGATTACGGTTTCTCCTCGAGCTAGAAAATCCAGGTATTTGAGGGGTACAAAGGAGAAAAAGGTACAAAATTCCGAAATTATTTTTGTCAGCGCACTCTGTTGGTATTGATGAGTACTTCCAGATGGTAACTCTTTCCAAGGGCTAAAACTGCGATAGTTCCGTAAAAATCGAAGTAGAAAACAAGTCTACACAGGAAGGAACGCGGAGAATCCAAGGGTAAGAGGTAAGAACGAGATGAGTCACAAATATAACCCGGCCTATCGAAAACTCACAGCGCATTTGAGTTTCACTGGTGTCGTTTTCCTATCCTAGGAGATTTACGTACTGTTCTCCTTTCCTCAGGTTGTTTCTCCCATTTTTCCAAATTTGCATCTGTGGATTGTGTGTTGATAAAGTGAACAAGAGTGAGTGTTATGAAAAACGGTGTTGTTGGGTGCACAAATGGGGAAGCTTGTAACTGCGAAATAAATTGAGTGTGAGTATATAAACGTGCACAAGAGACTCTCAATACATGTGAAACTGGTTGTGAGATAATAAGATAGAGTTGAGTTGGGAGTAGCGCGAGCTGAGAGACGAACCATTGGGAGAGCTGGGAGACGACTGTGTCGCGAGAGGTGAAGAATGACTGAATTGGAAGGAGCTGTCTAGGAAGGAATCTAAAATTAATGGGTGGGGAAAGATAGTTGGGAAAAATCTGTTGCTAATTGTAAATATCTGAGGAGTGGGACTTCCACGGGTACAAACAAAAGGCTAAGTTAACATACCAGTTAGGTGAGTCCGTCTCCTTTGGCTGGTGAGATACTGTGAGCAAGCGCATTCAATGTAAAGACATCATCATGTGGCCGTTAAGTCAGAACTAGAGTCAGTCAGTTAGTCATGGTCTTTATACACGAAGAGAAAGGTAAACGGGATGGTGAAGCGTCGTGGAAGTGGGAGGCGGGGAAGGAGGTCATGCACCTCGGGGGAGACCCACTAGAGGTGCAAGGAAAGGAATGTACCGTACGTCTTAAATAGTTTGTTGTCTGTTGGTTGTCGATTGGTTGTCCTTTTTGTATAGGGTGGTCTGTAAATCCGTCAGTTGGTTGTTTTCGTTTGTGTAGTGTTTTGAGAGGTGTGAATATGGCGTCGCATTTTGTGTTGATTTGTTTGTTCATGATCTGTCCACTGAAGTTTTTGGTTAATAGATTTCCATGTTTTCTAGTATGTTCAGTTTTACTTCAAGTTACTTTACTACATAAACAATACAAAGGACGAAAACTTGAAATAAAAAGTTGTGGTAGAAGGTTTGTGGAAACAATGACTTTCCAGAGGTCAGGTGAATCTCATTAGGGCAAGTGCAGACATTTGGGAGGTCAAAAACCAAGCTGCCGAACAGGAGTAATGAACTACTTTAAAAAGAAGAAGTGAAAGAGGAGTGGAAGGGTTGGTGGCGTGATGATTACAATCACACGAGTTGAGTCTAGGAAGCCTTCAGTACTCCCCAAACACAAATGAGGAAAGAAAACGCATTATCGGGCCCTTCAAACCTTGTTGTAATCTGCGGCAATCTAAGAAAATTGAAGAAATTGAACTGAAAATCTGAAAAAGATAGATTCGTGACTATCCTTGTTCTTTCCCTGTACCCTTCATGCAAGTTATGGATCCCTAACCTGCTGATTATTAATAATTAACGCTGTGTAAGCACCCTTCAGGTGCTAACTGCCAACTCATCTACTAAAACATTATAAGTAACATCTTGCCAGTTCTCTTCCGCCTTGTCTCATAACATATTGTGTTTTGCGAAAATAAAAGTTTCATATCTTTTTAAAAGTTCGGAGTTAATAGTTTTCAAAATGCCGAACCAAAAGATTACACCAAGTGCGAGATAACAATCTACACCCACATTTTGATTTCAACTAGTTCTCAAAGCATTACCACGCTCTAACGTGTGGTACCCCCGGACGAACGACCAAATTAAATTATTCTGTGCTACATAATATTGACCTCAATCCGTAATTTTCACATAATCAAATGGAATCAAATGACCGAAGCAATAATAAAACGGGAACTTGACGACTGGATCCGTCTAGCAAAACAAATCCCAAGTAATAATTATTCCAACGTTCATCCGGCAATATGCAAGTGGAAGAGAAACTCATTAAAAAATCCGCCCCTTTCATTCAACGAAGTATAGATGATGAGTTTATAATTCGACATTTGTTCAACCACCAACTGAAACAACACTTGTGACGCGCTTTGCTTGACACAGAAACATTTACACGAGCAACACTCCTGATGTTCGAGGTTTACAGATCACCGCAAAATTTGGAGTTAGCCATTTTTATTTCGTTGTAGACAGTACAAACAAATCCGCACAGTACAATTGCAAAAATAAATTAGACGCCGCCAGAACGACATCAAACTAAACCTCGACCTACGAATTTCTAGATACCGCAGCGCCAATGTCACCCGTTGTTCACGGCTCATTACCGCAGGTAATCATCATTAAGAAGTTACCAAGAATACACTAAACGGCTTCATTGTATTCGGAGAAAAAGTAATTGATACACAAAAAGTCCTCACTAGTTTCGACGTTTCCCGTCAAATGCAAAAATGTAGATTTGTCTGATTAACGTACGAATTTTAGTGAAAAATTAAAATGATAATTTCTGTCTAGACCCACTAGACAGTAGTTTAAATTTTTAAACAGGGGAAACACGAAGAAAGGTACCAGTTACGGAAAATGTCGAAATAAACGCTGACGTCACTGAATATTATCGATCGGGAACATTTTATAGCAATCTTTGAAAAGTGATTACAGCTCTCCAAAACAATACCACAGAAATTAAATAAAGTAATGTTATGTGATTTTGACGTAAGGTAGTAAGGAAAACAGCAGTACTTAAAGATTCCTATAAGCAAAGGAGATCCAACGTGTAGGTAATCCTTTCTAACTGTGACGGAAAGCCCTTTCCAGAGGTATTGATGAGTGAAATAGGTTCACGCATTACTCACGCTTCATAAAATACGACAAGGCTGGGCTTGCGGCGTGGCAGGGCGCCAAAAAAAAACATTGGCCTGAACGAATTTCTCTCCCCCATGTGTTCCGCATTAGACACCACTGGATTTTTTATATCGTCGCGAAAGGAAGAAGTTCGTAATCATGCAACCATCGTAGGCAATAATTGCTACGGGCGTACAGATGATTATTTTAAAAAACTGTTGTTCGTCACTACTTATTAATTAGCATAACGAAGACCATCCGAAGTTACAACTTTCCTTAGATGTACGAAGTAATAGAGGGAATTACGTAATCAGTAGAAAAAACGTCCGAGTCCGAAAAGGGCAATTTGAGAAACTGGTCCGTCCGTTCGTGAATGAGGCGGGAGAACACGGCTGTACCTAATGCCACATTTCCCCTGCAGGTTAACACAGTACGCTGAAATAAGGGTATGAGATGTACGGGCCCAAAACTAAGTAGTTAAAGTGATCAAATCATCACGCTTTCTCAAAAACGGTTCAACGATTTTGATTAAATTTCTTGTACTGTTCTAAATGAACATTTTACAGTGAAAACGACCAATGCAGCCCAATAAATTATCCAAAATTTTTACGAAAAGCAAATTTCGTGCAGTTTTTTTTTTCAAATAAGTCTTTTCAAATCTTAAATCTCGGTCATACGGTCACGGTGGCGGTCCCAGAAGCTGCATGTATGATGGAAGTTTAATAATGTATCATTCCGGCATTCAAACTAACGTCGTTTTGTTGTCAAACTCATTTATCAGTGTGGACACGAACCCTGCCAGAAAAATCATGATGAAAGTCCCTGAAATTACCTACCAGCTAGTTTTTAGATGTTTATCGTTTTCAGCAGCAAGTCAATTAATTCCAGTTTAAACGATATCACTCTTTAAGTACGGCGTCACGGTTTTTTAAACCATATTTACATGAACTGTTTGAATAGTAGATTGGGTAAGTGGCTAAAGCCATGAAAATTGCAGAATGTACGTGGGATTGAGTTGAGTTGCATGGTGAGCTGCACCAGATATCTATCTAGCTGATTAGTAATAAACGGCCACTTTTCAATGAGGAAGAACCAGAACCGGATTGACCCCAAATGAAAGAGACTGTACCAAAATGAATAAATTGTGTACATGAAAATTTAACAGTATGGCGTGAGGATTACCGTACGAGGTAATAACTAACTAATCAATGTTAACTCTAGTTTGAAGGGTTTCCATAATACGTTACCCCACAGTGGACGAAAAAATAGTTTGACATAAATGTTTTCAAAGTTATACTGCTTTTAACTCAGTAATAGATCACCCTCACGCAGAATGGTCCCCTGTCTTCCCAAGCCTCACATAATTCCGTTAATGGTAAACGGGATTCCGCCGATGGCCGACATAATTCCGAGAAACTTCATAGGATTTGAAACGCGTAACTGAGCCGGAGGAGCAGCGAGAGGAAAGCGAATCAGATGAAGATGCTCATCTGAGCAATCCAATTTGTCATTCAGGCAAGTAATGAACCGCTCCGCCCGAAGGAAAAGGCGAGCTAATACTCGCGCACGCGTAAAGGGGAGTAAACAAACCAGCCTCGAAGCACTTTTTCCGGGGAAAACGAAATAATCAACTTCAACGGGCACCAGATAATATGAACTCTCATAGATGTAACGTCTTCCTGAGGAATAAACCGAGCTCGTAACAAGCGTAGTACCACACAAATTTGTGTGTATTCGAGTGGAGCGCAAAAGACCGCTTTTCCACTGAGCATTTGATTTGATTTTTTTTTTGTAACCTAACGTAAATTTCTATACAACTAAAAATTTTATACACGGTGAAACGGTATGACGTGAAACATCACTCAACTTTCCTTTCCTTTCTTTGGGCCCACCCATCATTGAGCAAGACTTCCAAGTACAATATAAGTATAATCGAAATCGTCAGTAGTGTTGAAAATATATTTCGGGGGAAACGCTTAGCAATCAATAACGTTTATTCTCGAGGAATATTTTCGACAAAATGCGATTCAATTAATAAAAGTTCCCAATAACGTAGTTAATGTTTAATAACTAACATGCTGCGATATGTTAGTTCTGAAGATGCTTAATAAATTAATCGAAACGTCGGCCTAGAGAAGCTGTTTGTGTCATTGTAACTGACTTACAATTAGTGCTCATCATTGAATTGGCTCTTCTTCTAACTGCTTATGATTTCATGGACCATCGCCTAAGTGCTTATCATTGAATGGCTCTTCTTCTAACTGCTTATGATTTCATGGATCATCGCCTAAGTGCTTATCATTGAATTGACTCTTCTTCTTAACTGCTTATGATTTCATGGACTCCAGAGTTAATTTCAACAGTCAATAACAAATATTTTATATCAATAAATCACGTTTTTCTACGTTTCAGCAAGGTCTACTTTGCCACGTTTCGTTCTAGATGCTCAGGATTGATGGCAACCGACTAATGCTCACGGTTTTTCGCACAATGAATGGCACATACGATCGAGTTTCATTGTAAATTAAAGAGTTGGCGATTTCGATGGAAAGAAACGAAATAAAATTCCTGTAACAGCGTATTTGTATCGTTAAAAAGATCCGGCTCCATGTTCTACATAGAACCTCAAAAGAAGACTAGCATTTTAAAAAGAATGCGAAGGAAAGACATTGACAACAAAGAAGGGAAATATTAAACTTGCTCGACGCCAAAAGCAATACAAAGTGGGACGTCTACTGAAGAAAAAGGGTGTCAAAAGAGCGGGAGGCTATGCGGAAAATCAGACGCACGAGACGAGAACTGAAGCGATATCAAAAGGAAACAAAAATGAAAAACAAGGGGATTGCGCGAGAAGGATAAAAGGCCTGGCCGAAGGCTGAATACAAGACCGTTGAAAGTTAAAATCCAACTGGGAACCAGTAATGGGGTAGGGCAAAAAGTAATTAATGATGTTTTCAGTTTTACTCGCGATAAAAAAAATTTTCTGACAATAGCCATTCCGCACCTTTTCTTTTCTTACCTTAGCTAATCCTGGGTTGAATTGTATGGAAGGCTGAGGTTCAGGTTTACCAGTCTGACAAACGATGAGGATACGTTGAGAAGAAGGCTAGTACCTAGCCCGTCGATACGTATAGTTCTGGCAGTAAATGGAAATCTCCAAGTTACAAGGAGAAAGGGCAGAATACGTAGCCCGACGAACAATGCCCTAATGCAAAATAAAAAAGTGTTAAAAGAAAAGAATCTTCATCGCAGCCACCCAAAAATCCAGCCTGTCAACACAGACCTACGAATATGACTGATACCTGGTGGCCAAGTCCACTGGAAGGCTTACTACTGTTGAAGCGAAAGCGTCCTTATACTCGCCGTCTTCGAGAAAAAGACGCAGAGGCCATACTAAATATAGAACAGGATGATCACACATTGGCACTGTCTGCGATGCTTTTGAGTCGTGATGGGCTTTAAGGCCTATATAGTCTTCCGACTGTCCCGAAACTTGGGATGTGCACCGCGGCCAGATGACCTGTTGTGTCAGTTCTACTGTCTTACAGGTCAATGCCTAGCCTCCTGAGGAAAGCCAGGTAGTTCCTGAAAGTTTTCGTTGGTATCCATCCTGGGAGAAGTGGTGCTAAAGACCAAAAGTCGCTCGCTCTCAAGTCTCCAGCACTAAGCTAGGACATGGTAGGGAGTGTTCTCATCCATTCCACACCACCTGCATCGAGGGGTGTCAGCTATACCCATCACATACATGTGTTTGTTCATTCTGCAGCGCTCAGTTATGATCCCAACAATCTGTCTTAAGTCCTTCCTCTCCATCCTCAGAAGGTTATGTCTTACCTCACTTGATTGCTCTGAGACGAAACGTTTGGAGTGTCTTACTCCTGCAGCATTGCAGACCGTCTGAAGCAGTCTTCTGGCGTGTTCTCGCACAGTCCTTGACAGAGAAATCCCACAATGGAGACCTGGGGGCCTTCCTCAAGAATTAAGATTGCCCCGGCGATAGTAGCATAAATCTCTTCTTGAAAAACCGTTGGAGTGGGGCCTAGGAAAATGGGCGTCCCTCCAGAGCCTCTTATCCACACATCTTCGATCCATCTGTATAGATGTTAATGCCATTGGGAGGCCGAAACCGACGACTCTCGCTGTTCCATGGACCTCCCAATGGCTGAACATTATAATTCCTTTCGAACATGGGCACCATCGCGTACGTGATCATGCCGAGCTCCTTAGAAGTCTCTTAGTCCCTGAATATAGTCAGGTGTCCACTAGTCGCCTGTGGTAACTTAGCTATATCAAGCATGGTTAGTCTGTTTAAGGCCAGAGGACAACCGCCAGTTGCAAAACAGCAAGTCCTCCCTTACAGGACGGGACTTCAGTCGTCGGACTTCTGCAAGAAAGAGCTCAACTGATGTTGACGCGTAAACACGCCTCGTCCCTTTGGCGACAATTCCTCGTCTTCCCGCCATTTATCCGTCCCTACTAATTTCCCTTCACAGCCATTCAAGTCTTGACGATACACAGCATCACACCACGTGATCCAAATATGCATCCTGAGACAAGTTAAATAGGTAGGCAATAAATACAATGAGGGAATGGAGATTTTTCCTTACAGGGTTCAGGAACAGTCGCCTTTGAAAGAAACTTGATGTACACATCAGCTAATGCATTACTTATCTGCACGTTCTTTGACACTACTTTCCTATCCTTTTTAGGGCCTAAATATAAAGTGGATTTCGGAACACCGTGAGTCGAGAAGTTGAAAAACGAGTTTTCTATAAACCGTCATTAGGGATCCTTTCTTCTATATTAAGGTAGCGGTTCTTCACACCACTCCCAAACCCTCGCAGTTGGGAATAATAGAGCATCCTCTGTATAAAACGTCCCACCCCCCTCACATTCAGCGCCTGAAGATGTAATCAATATGCGATAGTAAACCCGCCAAAAACGTTATACGTAACGATGAAGTACTCGGTGCATAAGTTATGAATCAGCCTTCGCGTAAATACGTTGAAATTACATATACACGGGTTCTTTATTCCATGGTAAGTCGAAAGATTACACTATACACTTCATTACGAGCCAAACGCACGTTTCGGGGCAAAACTAAAACGAACGTGACAGAAATCTCCCTTTCATTGTGTGCACATTGTTGAGATCCGGAATCCCCCTCTTCCCTTGTGCTTCCACTCCTTTACCTAGAGGTGCAAACCCTTTTCCCTCTTTTTCACCCTTCTACCACTCAATTCACTCTTTCCGCTCCAATATTGCCCTCATTCTCTCTTCTCCACAATGTCCCACGGCCCCCTTCGAAATTCGTAACTGCTTAAAAATACGCTTCCGCTCTGACACTTTTCAGCCCCCCTATTCAGCTCGCACCTAACAAAACAAGTTTAGAATTATAAAACGAGTTACCAAAATGGGGGTATGTGTTTTTTGCGGTTTTAGAAATTTAGCTGAATAGTCAGTTTCTAGCACATTAATGTAACGACTCATTTGTCATAAGCTCAACTCGCTCATCCTGAACATACTTTAATACCGCCTTTTCAACGCTCCGGTTTCAATTGCGCTCATTCAATTGCGGTAATTTTCCACCGCCGTCCGGGCGCTTTCATTTCTAAGTACCGCCACACAAGGGATTTCTCAGGTTATAGCTTTATCCGCCAGCCCCGTTCCGCCCGTTCTAAATTGCATCAACGGATGAATTCAATTAGCTGAGATCGAGCTGGGCCGGCTCATCATTTCCTCTCCCAGAGCTACCGTGAATCACTTAACCGCGAGCAGCGTAACTGATCCGTTTTCCATGCCACTGTTCTCACACTGACCGAAAGAAGGCGCTAACGCTCCTGAGTAAAACAAAACATTCGAAGATTCGAAACGTAACTCCAGAGAGTTGAGTATCGTTACGATAACTAACACGTACTTCGTTTCCCTTATAATTAACTACGCCGCTACGTTTCAAGTTCGGACTAAATGTAACCATTTAACGGTCACATTAGGTTTCCTGATGGAGAGTTAATTCGAAACTCGAGTTATTTGCCACAAAAGCGAAATTCAGAAAGGGAAAGGAACATGACAGTAGGGGTTCTGTGAGTGGAGGAAGAGTAGAGAAAAAGTCTTCAAAGAAAAAAGTTTTAATAAGGTTTCAAAGCTCGCAAAAGAGAAAACCCGAAGTCAGGTTGTCACGAATACTCGTGCCACAACTTCGTCCGTTAGGAATGCGTTCTTTAGCTCGGTCAAGAGATCAGCTGCCCACGAGGACTTCAAGTATATTTGAGGGTACCTCCCAAACTACAAAAAATTCACATACAGTGTTGTGACAGACCCAGTGAGTTATAATCAAATATTTACTCGTCACCTTAGCTACCGTTTTCTTCCTGCTGATTTAATAAATTCAATTTAGTTCCGTTCTACCATTCCTGAAAATGTATTTAGTTCTCATCCGTCTTATTCCACACTTGACACACGCCGTTCAAAATGTCTGATGATGTCGTGTAAGGTGTGACATGATCATTTTTAGTAAAAATACCGAACAGGGAGCAGCGAGAAGCGTATAATTTGAGTTTCTAGGAAGAACCGAAATGAAATGTAGCTGGAGCGATTCCATTTCGTCCCGAAGAGCCACAAATTTCATCGAAAGTTATTCGTTTGATGAGTTTTGAACCGTTACTTTCCTCCGCCCAACGAAGTAGGAAGGAAAGTTATGTTATCGTTGACGAAAAAAAGTTGAGTTTTCTTCAGATCATCACTTTTCAACGGCTTCACGAGGCCGAAAAAAAGGTACGTGCGTAAACGTGTGTCGAATAACGTGATAGAACGCAGCTGGACCGGTGTCGGCTTAAATTTTAGATTTTTTGATTTTAGATTTTGGCAAACTTTTGTTTTCGGGCCAGAAAGAGGGGAAAATAAATGACAATAGAACTTCAAGGCCGCAAGGTCTTCGCCAGAGAATAGATTAATAGATGGAGAGAATTAAGTTTGGAAAGAGGGAAATACGTAGGAGGAACACGAAAGCTACATTACATAAGTTTCAATATTATGCTGCCACCATCAGTTCGCAACTGGAAGCTTCTCAGCTTCTGAAGTCTCCGCTTCATAGTGATTATGTCTAATTTCCCAAGTCATATCATTACCTTGCCGAAGAGAAACCGTGTTTCCGCAGTTGTCTACTTAAAATGTGTATATAAATACATATATTCGCTATAATTGAGATAGAAAGCAGACGGAAAATGGCATTCGATCACAAAATGCTTCAAAAAGAACGTTAGTAAATTTAATTGAAGTTTAGTCGATGTATATTAAGAACGTCGGTGAGTCAAGCTCCCCATTTCGATTTGATGAGAGGTTGCCTGGAAAGCGATGGAGTTCCACCACCTGACACTTTTTTTAAAAGACTGACGTTTGTACGCGCAGCGTTGCGGGAACATAGAATACAATCTGAAAATCAATACTCCCGGAGATCAGTTTGACGCCTATTTAGGCGAGGCTGTGGCCCAGGGGGTCACCCCTCATTCTGTCGACTAGACGTAGCCGTTATTTATGGCAACCGAACGGTGCCCCCGAAATAAGAATTAACTAAATGTAAATAATAATTAATATCGTTGGCGAACCGACAAAATGTATTGAGAAGCTCATTAAAATCATTAAACTCGTGTGTGCGGCTTCTGAGTGGTGTTCAATTTTCACAGCGTGTTTTATTAAACCCCTTCAGATAAATAGGAAAGCAAACTGGATCGCTACGAATTATGAAAAAGCGTAACGCTGGTCGGACCACCACTCCAACCATTCCTCGTGAAACTTCTAGCCTGAAGCCGTTAGTTAAATCAACCTTGAGAATGGATAAAGCTGAAAATAGCTGTAACAACCGATAACACTCCGACTCGTATTCAAGTTTTCCTACCTCGATTTTCGACGGCGACGACCGTGTGGGTGGCCAGTACCCTCCACCCTAAGTTCCCACATTATGTGATTAATAATTGAGATGGGGCTCAACACGATTTTCGCCAGAGGAACCTCACAAAATGGCTTGAATTCATATTATTAAAACGTTAATTGACTACCATAATCTACATCAGACAGGCTTATTCTTAACAAACTCACAGCACCAACCTTAGAACAAAACGTTATATAATCGGCTAAAAATTAATTTTCTACAGATCTTTACGTTTCAAGGGCAACCGAGACCCATAATCATGAGCTAGTCAGAAATTTCCACACAAAAAATCGTATTGACAGTCCTATCAATTTCCTACACGTTGGTATTTCAATCAAGATCGTAGCGTAAGTAGCAGCAGCTCAATAAATTGCGAAGCTATCCATTTTCTACGTAGAACGTCACTTATGTTTTACTACGTGTCCACATGAACTGAGAAACTGAAGAAAGTGGTGTGATGCGCCGTACCAGAAATTTTACTGTCCTTGGCTCCACGTTGTAGAGAGGAAAATTGCGTTATTGATTGAATTGTTTTACTTTTTTTTTTACTTTTCCTCAGATCTTCATTTCAAGGGATCCTGAGTTCGAAAAACCCTATTTGGGAAATGGCGAGTGTGTTTGTCTCTGTACCCAACAAAATTGAGACAAAACGGCTGAACCCAATCGGTTCAAAATGTATATTTAGTCTTCACGCTACTAAGGGACGCATATTGACGTTCAGAGCAAAATCGACGAATAATTTACTATAGTTATTATGGGATCAAAACATTAAACTTTTTGGATACAGTTCAAAATAATATAACAGCACCAGAAAATTCTCATTCGTGAGAATATGACGAGAGCAGCACAATAAATTACCAAAATTTTCGACGTAATCGATTTTAGAGTCGTTTTTAGAGAAAACGACCGAAGCAAATCCCCTCAAACTTGATATCTAGCCCGCAGGTTACTATGGGACGCCCAAATAAGCAAAACCCACCGGACGTTAACTATAGTTATCATAGTGATCAAAACGCCAATTTTTTTTTCTCAAAAACAGATTTTGATTAAATTTCTTATATTGATAGCTCTCAATAAGGCAATTATACCATAAAATTCCCATTCGTGGGAAAATGACGAGAGCAGCACAATAAATTATCAAAATTTTCGACGAAAAGCATTTTTAGCGCAGTTTTTTCCTTATGACTCCGCTGGAATTTTTGTAGAATGTTAAATAACATTTGTATTGTAGTCCAATCCAATACCTAAAGGGTGAGTGTTTAAAAACGCTCATGATATACATGGGGGTTACTCCAGAAATTCCTGAATTTCAACGACCGCTGTTTTGCTTACTACCAGTTCTAAACGTTTTTACCCAATAACTCTGCAAAAGTAATTACTATCCTTCTTCAAAAAATTTGTGTTTACAGCCTCATTAATTATCTGAGTACCAATTGCTCAATAATGGTCCTCCAATGAGTACGAGCAGCGCAATAAAATCTGGAACTGTAAGCGCTACCGCTTCCTGCTGCCGTAAAGCGTTTTTTGACCAAGTTCAAATTAATTTTTCTACTTACTCAATTCATTTATCACTCAGTTAATTTGATCTTGGTCAAACAACGCTTTACGGCAGCAGGAAGCGGTAGCGCTTACAGTTCCGGAATTAATTCTGCTGCTCCTACTCGTTCGGGAATGAAAAAGCCACGTACACGAGTAAATTGACGTAGAGCTAAGGGAAGTTGTGTGTTGCAACGCACCAGATATATATATAGTTTTTAAACATTTTAGTAACATTTCGGTGGAGATTATAAGGAAAAAACCGCGCTCAAAACCGATTTTAGTAGATAATTTTGATAATTTATTGTGCTGCTCTCGTCATTTTCCCACAAATGGGAATTTTATGGTATAATTGCCTTATTGAGAGCTATCAATATAAGAAATTTAATCAAAATCGTTAGAGCCATTTTTGAGAAAAAAAATTTGGTGTTTTGATCACTATGATAACTATAATTAACTTTCGGTGGATTTTGCCCATACCCTCATTTTTGCGTCCCATGGTAACCTGTACGCTAGACATCAAGGTACGGTTGTTTTCTCTAAAAATCGTTCACAGACACACAGACCATTTTCCCAAATAGTGTTTTTCGGACTCAGGGGGGTCTGAAACGTAAAGATCTGAAGAGAACTCAAAAAAATTTTTAAGCCGATTACATAACTTTCCTTTTTAATTCGAAGAGCCAAGGAAAGTAAAAAGCCATGTACCCGAGTGAATTGACGTAGAGCTAAGGAATGTTGTGCGTTGCAACGCACCAGATATTTTTGTTCCGATGTTCACTTTAACCGCTAACACACAATCGCATTCTACTCCTAATTATTAGCCCAACCATTTGGCATTTTCGTTGCTCCGGCTTAGGGTACCGATCACCGCTGTTCCTTGCACGGAAGAAGCCCCTTCCCCCAAGACGCTGGTAAGCCCTTCAGCCTTTCCAAGTCTGGTGCCGGCCAATAATTTGCCAAGTGGTTGCGTATATTGATTGTAACAAATATCAAGGCAAGAGACTAATCTTCGTGGTTTCATTCTTCATTTTTAACTTTTCATCAAAGCCGTTCAAGTTAATGCCAGTTGTGTACAACAATTCGAAACATTTGGTAGCTCTTTCAGATCTGACCACCGAGAAAGAAGAAAGAAAGAGCTCTTGCTAAGCAGAAAAGACACTATATTTCCCTAAGCAATACAACTTTGAAGTGGAAAAAATAGGGCTCGAGTAATACCAACGCGGCCTTTTTGGTAAAAATTAGAAAATGGGAGTTTAAATGAAAACTTCATATTAAAAAGAGGAATTTATATATACGAGTATATGAGCGCTGCAATGAAACCGGCCGTAAAATGCGGTTCCGCCGGCCGCAATTTCAAAAAGAAATGAAAGCGGGATAAAGGAGGGGGATAAATAAAAGGGCTAACGTAGGAAGCAAATAAAAACCCGCTCTCCAATGAAGTCCCTCCCCGGAGCCTGATGCAATTTCAAGCCAACGTTAGGTTACTCCTTGGACAAACTTCGGTCAGAACTAACGATTCATACAAACAAACTAATTCGACCAGTAACAAATAAAAGTAGATACGAAAAACCAAACACGTCCGGTGGTCAGAGAGGTTCAACACGTATGGGTGTTGATAAACAGGAGTTGATGAGCCCCAATTGGATACCTCATAATAATGTTTTAAGGATTCATTCACAATTAGATTTTCGATCCCCAAATTAATTGAAATTACGTTTATCATTTTTATCATTAAAATCATACAATTTCAATTATTTACTATTTTATTACTAATTAGCATCGAACAAATAAATTACAATAATCATTCGTGTAATTATACCATTAAATAAAATTATAAAGATTATTTGATTGTTAGAAGATACCACGCCAGTTCAATTTATTTTAAAAATTCAAGCCGTTCTTGAACTGATTTTTGTCACATTTTCGGTTCCATCAACATCGACTAGTGGAAAGTACCCTGTGATCACCTAAATAGTGAAGCTCTTATCGTGTTTGCACATGAAGATGACGAAATTAATTATTACGAGCCCGGCGGAAAGAGGAGCCTTCGAAACCACTTTTATGATTTGTACGACGATAAAATAGTGAAACGAAAGGGATTCACTGGATCGATATGAGTCTCAAGTGCTAAAAGAGCGGGGAAGGAAAAAACGACGAAAAAAAAATGGGGCAAAGGGAGAAAACAGACTTAGAAGTTGGGTGGCCATTACAGTCCTAATGATACAGTAAGTCACGACTTTCTTAATTATTCACAAGATTAAGAATTCGTTTGGCCTCGTTTTAAAAAGGAACTATTCTTGGCTCCTAGGGAACTAGGTTCAAAGGGGTTTAATTGTTTCATGACACTGAATAGTTAACAACATAATTAACGGAGTTCAGAACGTGATTATTTCATCATTTCTATTAAAAACGAGATGAGCGGAGAAAGAGGGGTGATTCACTTATCGACCATTACACTCGCAACGACGAATAACCAAATCAACGCGATGGACGTTGGGTTTCAAGTAGGTGAAACGCATCGCACAACTTTTCTCGTACACCCACCCCCCCCCCTCATATTTACGCACCACGTAAATTCTACGATTCGCTTCTATTCGTATCAGGGCGCTCAATGGACTAAAGCAGGAAGGGCTAGTAGAAAGGTTTTTCAAGGATCAAAACATACGTCTTACTAGATGAAAACTACCCCTTGCGATTAATATCTGTTGGCTACATTGGGTCTTGCCGCCGTACGCCCACCATCTTTGAATCTTCGTTCTCCAATTTCTGTTCACTTTTGTATCGCAATACAAACTTACTACAAAACTTTCCCTTCAAGCAATTTCGCTTTCGTTCTCTTGTTTTGACAAACGAACGTTTTAAAACTTCAATCCGAGTGATTGCGTTATTTCATTGCCGCCTTAAAAACTCTAACAGGTTATGGGCCCAGGCATATAACGCAAGTTAACGCAGTTGAAAGCGAAAATCGTGAGATCGGGTCGGCACGAGAAAGAACGCGAGTGCGCCAGCGCCATTTGGTCTCGAGAACCATTCCAACGACAAAAAGCGTGTCTTTCTGGGAAATTGTGCGTGATCTCATCGAAAAGCGAAAAGCCAATTCGTTAGTGTTTTGGACAAAGACACTCGGCGCAACGAAGTGAAAAATCGTCTGTGTTCCGGACTATAATGCGCGACACGATTGGTGCGTCGAGTCATCGGTGTTTCGGACGATAACCCGTGATTGGGAATAAAAACTCTAACCATATCCAAAAATATTCGATACTGAGTCGCATTTCCCAGGCGCTGAGGAACGACATTTTATACCCCCGCCCCGCAAATCAAATCAGTCGCAAATAACAACATTGCGTGCGACGTACATTGACACGTCCAACTTCATTTTGTTTACTCGATCTAGCAGAACACCATTCAACTTCTAAAATCAGAAAAATGTCAACACTCGTCGGAATGTTGTTTAGCTTTGTACATGAATTATGTGAGAATACATTAAGAAAGGGGCGTGCAGATCGTTCCTGCTGTCGGTAGGATGTGTCGATAACGTAGTCAATAGCCGATATATCGATTTAGGTTCGTTGTGAGGAGCCAGCAGGGATTCGAGATCTCATTCATACCGAATTCCTGGTGATACGATTTTATTGTGGTTCGCGAATTGTAAAATTGCAACACCCAAGCGCGCCACAATAGTCTTTCTTGCTATAAGGGACCAACAAACAACCTCACAAGAAAGAATCGCGCGTTGACGGCAGTCTAAATGGTTGTTGAAGGATAGAAAGCGTCTAAATAGTGTTTATAAACTAGTTGCATATGTACCTGGACGAACCAAACCCTTCGATTCAGCGGAGGCTCGTCCGGAGAATTTATGCTGACTAGGCACCTCAAATGTCCCGATTCGCTCGAGACTTCGCTACCGTCAGTTGTAACCGAGCCGGTTCCCTCGTCGCCGTGTCGTCCGCGCTCACGTTCACTCCCACCCAGTTCCCGTTTTGTGGTGGTAAAACTTCCCCGAATTTAATTGAGAATAAAACTCGTTCGAATAGCATTCGGCTTGAAACGTACTACTTCCCGACTCACCTAGTGCGATACTGCTTACAATATTAATCGAAGAAAGCAGGACAGATGCAAAGGAGCTTCTGATCTTCCAGCATCTCGCGCACATCTACATAGAGAAGGTCAATGCTTATCTAGCATGCCAGCAGCATAAACCTAGTACGCGGAAACCTACGCATCTCACAATGACTCAATCCCCCATTATGCATTTACATCAACATCTTCCTGCGTGTCTGCCCCTGAACGACCTCCCAAACAACGAGTCCGGGGAAACCACGCGCCTTCAAAATGGCCTGGGGAAGACAAAACTCCATCGCCAGAGCCACATCCCTGCCCTATATGCGGCAAACATCATGGGGTAAAAAAAAGTGCACGTTTCCTCAACTCCAGCCAGGAGGCTCAGAGAACCTACATGGAAGTGCATAATCAGTGTACGAATTGTCTGGGAGCCTCACACACTCTCAACAGCTACACCTCAAAATACACGTGTGAATACTGTCAACACAGGCATCGCACCCTGCTATACCCCATGAGCCAGAACGCCGCACTTGTTCTCGAAAGTGCAACTAACCAGTGCACAGTAGAGACTTTCGCCAATTCTATGAACCATGGATGTCGCAGCTGTGTGGGACAAAGACGTGTACGTCAGAGACATTGTGAGGTGACTGTTTATTTGTAGTACGTAATTCAATACTCCCACCACAAACATGGGCACCCTTTTGGAACCTTAATCAAAATTCTCTCTCTTTGCTCAAGATTAGGTTCCCTTTTGTTGGGTGGACAGCAACGCCCTGATTGCAGCACATGGCAAGAAACTGCTGTGCTCATGAGTACCTGAGGACAGGCACTTCATCAAGGGCAGAGTGGTGTAACAGGACGAACCAAGCCCTTCGATTCGGCGGAGGCTCATCCGGGGCATTTATGCTGACTGGGCACCTCAAATGTCCCCGATTTGCTCGAGACTTCGCTTGCAGTCAGTTGTTACCGAGCCGGTTCCCTCGTTGTTGTGTCGTCCACGCTCGCGTTTGCTGCCACCCAGTTCCCTGTTTGTGGTGGTAAAACATGTCCGAAAGTAATTCACGAATAAAACTCCTCATTCGAATTGCATTTGGCTTCTATCGTACTAGTTCTCACTCACCTAGTGCGATACCCCTTCAACACCCCGGTAACACATACATAAATCTACACGTACACTCTTACATTGTCAAACAATCACTAGCGAATCCCTGAGTGCCACTAACCCTAAGATTAGCCAACTACTCGAATCACCCCCGCGAAATCGAAAATAATAAATGTGTATAACGGTAGTCAGAACAAATGGAAAATTGAGTTTAATGAAGAATTCTAAGAATCGCATCTCAGGAAATGAAGCTATAGCAAGTCCGCATAAAAATAGAAGATAAAAATTAAAAGCATAGCAAACAAAGCCGTTTTGAACATTGCATTTCCCTTGGCTTGTAAAATACTTTAGGGCGTGAACGTCACCCTTTCTAATTACCAAGTTCGAGTGTATTTACGCGAAGTGAATTTCTAATAAATTATTTTCATCCAAATTTGAGTGGACTGAGTAAGTCCCTCCAATTCTTCATGGCGCTCAGTGCCATAGGAGTTTGTTTTTTCAACCTATAATCAATCACGTTTGTACGGTACTATTATTACATAACTCGTTGGGTTTGGCGAGTTAAAGGAACAACACATCGTGAATCCTGAAACATCAATTAATGAGTGAATAGCCTACAAATGCAAAAGAAACTAGTCAAACTTACCACAGTGATCGGGTAGGCTGGACTGAATACTGTGAAGAGCAGAACGTTGTTCGGCTCAGCTACGGGTCTGCAAAAGTAATCAAAAAGAAACCGGTGAAGAAATTCGAACATTAAAGAACGAAAAAACGCTACAAATTATTGCACAACGGTTTATTATTCTCTTGCACAGCTTGATGTGGTCTCACACTCGGAAACCCATCCCATGCGATTCAGCGTCGAACAGTAGACGACATGACTTGACTACATCGGAACGACAAAAATTACATATTCGTGACGCGTCGAGCTGCCGGGTGGTTGGATTGAGATGGAACGGAAGTGAGTGCAAATGATGAAACGATTACTTTCGCTGTATCGTCCCGGGAGTTTTTTTCAATTAGTAGAATTCGGCTAACTACAATTACTGTGATTTCACTGTTTTCGGCAGTTGTACACCTTCAAGACCCGTCCTATTCGACCCAACATCAAAAAACACCTATAAAACGATACCAAACGCAGCGCAATTGCGACAAAACTACCAAAATTTCGTTTTTTACTAATTTTTTAAATACATTTGCCCATACCAACCATGGTGTTCGTCCGATCGGATTGCCGAGCAGGCGAGCACAACTAGATACCAAATGGAATTGTTGCGCGACAGAACGGATTCTTCACGACTGAACATGGCCCTGACGGAGGACGGAAGTAGCAGATTTGGAATCCCATTCCTTGAAACGTCGTTTCAAATATTGAGGAAGGGTTGTAAAAAAATGTTTTTGACCGAAAACATAGATGTATGAATAATAAACCAAAAAGTGGAGGTTAGACTAATAACGTAACGAGAAAGGGTAGTACTGTAGTGCACGATTGAATCCGACGCCACACCATCAGGAAAAATGCTGAGAACCTATCAAAAGTCAGAACTACGCTCAAAGCTGCCTTACTTAATTAGCAAACGCATCGAAAGTGACTAAATATTAAATGAGTCGAGCCAAGCACTTATACGCGTACTATTTTGCTTTAGATATATGTTAATAAATTAACAAAATTAAAAACTATTACAAAACTATTTACGGAAACCAATCCCTAAGATACCAAACTGCCAGTGATAATTTGCCATACGATGTTAAACGAGCGGTGCGTAGCAACTCCCAACTTTCCACCACCCCCGTAAGTTCGAACACCAGCTACATATGCGGGTGCTATATCTTCATTCAACGCATTTCTACAGACACATTTATAGAGAACAAAATGTAGGGACTAGTTAGCTGAGAGTAATTCGTAAGTTTGATCGAAATCGTTAGAGCCGTTTTTGAGAAAATTGGAATACCGATAAATTAATATTCGACAATTCTCCTTTTCTGAGTTAACTTGGCTTATATCTCCGTTCAACATATATATATACAAAAATAATTATAGAGAACGAAATGTGGGTATGGGCGACTAAAAGACACTCTGTATGATTGATCATATCCGGTGAAGCAGTTACCCTGGAATTTACGGAAATGTTCGAAAAAACGTTATTTTCGACACATTTTGATTTTTATCTCTGTTCAATGAGCTGTCAGAGGAACATTTATTTAGAACAATACGTAGGTATTAACTATTCGAAAACATCTTGAAAGTTTAGTGACAATCGTTGAAGCCGTTTTGCCAAAAAGCGTATAAAATCTATTTTTGCTTCATAGACCTTTATCTCCGTTCACCGTATTTTCATGGAGATATGTATAGAGATGGAAAGTTAGATATTGATTAGTACAAGATTATTTGAAAGTTCAATAAAAATAGAGCCGTTTTCGAGAAAAATGCGAAAACCCCTAGTTTTCGGTAAATTTTCGCCCACCCCTCCCCCTTCCAATTGGTCGAAATCGCGCATAACCTTATTTTGGTGTCTACAAAAAATAAACGAAACAAAAACAGAACCAGCTCAATCGGATCAGCCGTTCTCCCGCAAATCGATCTACAGACACACACACACACACACACACACACACACACACACGGACCACGAGCCGAAATTAGGTTTTTTAGACTCAGTTGGCCTCAAAACGTAAACATCTGAAGAAAACCCAACTTTTTTTGACACGGTTACTATACTTTCCTTTCCCTTTGGGGTAGTGGAAAGTATAAAATGCTACACACGGAAGATTAGCCTCCTGTTGTGGTTTATTACTTATTCTGAACAATTACTTGCAATGCCGATCCGCCATCCAAACCATATTTTGACTTTAGCGTGGTATAAAAGCTCTTTCTTCCGCACACACATTCCGATTGGGGCCTAGTTGTCCCCGGCTACCAATCTGATCGAAGAAATCGATGGTTATTCCAGAGGTGTAAAACTGCGTCTAGATGAACTAAATGTAGCAAGGCACATTCTACAACTTGAAAGAACTCGCGGGACAATATGCGGAAAGTTATCGTTTCTCCCTAGCTTGTACTTCCTCTCCCCTCACAGCTCACTCCACCCCCCCCCCCCCCCGACACTTCGACTCGCCGCTAGAAAACGTCAATTTTCGTTGTTCCGGGGTGGCCGTAACGTTTCGTATCGTTTACTAGTATTTTTCGAGGCTGAATTGAATGGGATGTGTCTCAGGTGTTAAACAACGTCAAGCTGAATAGCCAGAAACATTGATCGAAACCTCATGTCTTGCACGGCGTTCAGCAATGGCATATGGCAATATCCGTTAGTCAATAAATCGAATGGGACAAGTCTCGGAGGTGTAGGGCCGTGCCAGTGGATTCGCTGAAAACACATATTGAAACCCCATCGTGTGATATCGTTTCGGTTTCACAAAACCATGCTTTGCAACGTAATAATACGCCGTTGTGTAATAATTTGCAGCGTTTTTCATATTTCGCTCTGAAGCGTAACTTCGTAGTATAAAAGTATAAAAAGAAAACTACTGGTCAAATAGTACCTTTTTCGTCGAAGTTCGTAATCCTTGTTGTAACCGTCATTATGGTCCTGGAAGAAAACAAAGATAAATTATGATCACGCTAAACCAATTATTATTTACATTATTCACAGATGGACAAGTTTGACATCAGGGGTCTCTCCCTTAATTTTATTCAAAATGCCACCAAGATCATATCGCTTGTCAAACCTTTGTTCAGGTAAACCATTCCCACAACCATTTTATCCACCTCCCCCTCCACTAAATGGAACAACCAATAATTGACGCTTTGAAAAAATGTTTACAGTAAACTAAAATACCTTCACTAGCCCTTCCTACCTTTGAAGGGCTTCCACAAAAAAAAATTTGTAATTCGCTAAATTCAATATTTTTTCCTCCTCCACTTCTAGCCATGCTTCAACAGTACAAATTAAATCCACATCTTTTGAAACAAAATAGTTTCTATCGCTTGTAAAATAAGAAAGGAAACCATGGCCATTGAAAAAGGAGGTCCTTAGGCGTTTTTACTTTCCTTGGCTCAACGAAGTAGAAAGGAATGTTATGTAATCGGCTGAAAAAAAAATTCAGCGTCAATAGGACCGCTCCTACGAGGTTATTGAAGAGCACAGGTCGTTTTAGTATGGTAGTAAAAATAAATGGAGTTCTATTCCTCACATATAGCAGCACTAATTAGAAATGTTCAGGAAAATGTAGGATAGCAACTTTCATTCATGCTTCAGATCTGAAAACTGCGCGGGCTCAACTCACTAGCTGCATACATTGAACTTTCCTAATACAACCAAAGAAACAAATCCAAATAACGACAACAGGTGGTTAAACATTTTGTGATCGGCTGAAACAATAAAAAAGAGTTTTCTTCAGATGCGTACATTTCAACGGCTTTTGAGTACCAAAATATCCAACGAGATTGAGAGAAAACGGCTAGTCAAGTTGTCTCAAATTTTATATTCAGCATGCATATGACTGTCAGTCGCCAAAATAAGAGCAGCTATCAAAATACCATTGTTTCCCTCAAAAACTCACCATTTTGGTTAAATAGTTTGTATGGACAGTGGCCGACAGTATTACCGTTGAAAAAGGGCGAGAACGGCACAATAAATGTACATACGTTTCGACTAACGCAATTTTAGCACAGTTTCTTCACTGTAAATAACCCTCGTACGTCACGTTATCAAAAAATAATCATAGTGGTAGTTCAACAAGATGGCTATGCAATGGGAGTTAAAGGTTATTTAATAATGATCCTCAGAAACACTGGATTTCAAACTTTTTTTTCGCAGTGTTCCAGAACCCTAAACGCGAATTTCCAATTAAGGCGGTGGGATAAGTAGCACCTACCCTATAAATTCCGAAACTTAGGTAAAACAACGTTAGTTTTATAAAACGTTGACGCGAAGTTCGCACGATCCGAAGGAAAACCTAATTGGATTAGTAGCTAGAGCGACAAAAATCGCAAAATGAACGCGGAGTTGAGGAAATTTTAGAGATGCGTTGCACGAATTATTTTTTCCACATTTTTATCCATTTATAGTTTCTGCATCAACTATTTGCGAGTTCGTACTGTTTGTAGATCTACCTCGTCGAGAAGGCAGTTCGGGATGGTGTGGTTTCACACAAATTTCCAAAAGTAATGAGCGCCATTTCGTTAGACATAATTCTGAGACCGAACAAATCGCTCTTCATGGGAGCAGCAAGACAGTACCTTCTAGAGTACTTTTCAAGAACTCAATTTCAAGTTAATTTGGTAATCGAATCACGCCAACTGCAGCTTTACTTCTTCGTTCAAGAAAGCTCAAAAAGGTTGTGGAAAACAAAAGAACCTCCCGAGGGCAAGATTCGTTTCGCGTTCAAAAAAGTTTCGACTAAATGCTGCTAAAATAAAACCGATTTTCAACTATGCCCTTCTAATTGAAACTAATATCGTATATTGCAGTAAAGCAGCGGAAACATTGCGTTTAGCGGAGGGTAACGGTTTTCATTTTCGACAAAACGCAAGGGAAAGATGCTTACTGCCGGTTCTTCGTCCATTGGGGAAACGGGATCGGGCTTGAAATCATTGTCAGCGTCAGCGGGGTTTTCTCTAAAGCACTCTGAGAACGCGTACATCTTCGTGAGTGAATAAATATTAATGGAAATTTGTGGTCATTAAACTACTAGGTTTTTCAAAGCACATTAACAACCGCGCGCAACACATGTGACGGCCAATAAGCTTGACAAATAACATATGGCCGAAGAAATTCAATAACTATTACCATAGGAGAGGAATAGTGATGAACAAAAATTCGCGTTTAGTTTTTCCTGATTGCCAAGACAAAAAGGAAAAGATCCTGTACAACCCTAACTCGAGATTATATTATTCAACGCTCATTAGGTTGAAACGAAGCAGTTTCGTTGCTATTCGCCCTTTTGTTCGAGTTATATGCCAAAGCCGAGTAAACAACGGAGTAAAAAATGCGATGATTTCGGTACCGTGTTGAATGACCGTCAAAATTGTTCTGTTTTATTAACGAAAAAATATTTTAATCGCACTGCACACGAAAGAAAAACGAATTTTGGCCATACCGGTTCGAAATTACTTCATTAAAAAAATAATCGAAAGGATCAACAATCAAAATCAAAGCTTCCAATACGAATACGTAACTAAAGTGATGTTTTTACTATTTCGATATTATTAGACGAAAATGTCTGGAATCTTATTCGGTATCATAGATAGTTTTGTACTAAAAAAGTGCTAACAAACAAGCACTTAGAATACAAACACAGAACATTTAATTAAAATTATTGGTGAAGTATTGAAGAGATACTTAGGTATCTACCGTTATGACATCAAAACGAATAGAAGCGTGTTTTCAATATTTTGCACAAAGTATTAATTTGGCGTCCCATACTCGTAGGAGGCCCAATATGAAATAGTCCTTAGGTTCGCTCATTTTCTCAGGCACAGACCATTTTCCGAAATGGTACTTGTCGATTCAGGGAATTCTGTAACGTGGGTTCAGTGAAAACTCAATCCGATGTGTTTACATGTATTGTGTTTTGACTCCAAAGAAAGTAACAACCAATGAACAATACGAAAGAAGGTTTCTTTTCAAAAACGTTTATTGATCAGGAAAATGAGGAATTTCGTATCTCGAAATGTGACTTTTTAAATAGAACAGGACGTAGTTGATACAGGAGTTCTGTCTTGGTGATCAGTAATTAAACGCGGAATTTTGTTCCTCTGCTATGGTAATAATTATTGAATTTCTTCGGCCTTATGCTATTCGGGAAGCTGTGGCCGTCATGTGTGTTGTGCGGAATAATGTTCTTCGAAAAACCTAGTAGTTTAATGACCAAATTTCCATTAATATTTATTCACCCACGAACATGTGCGCATTCTCAGAGTACGTTTATTTTTAGTCTGAGGCTGGTTTCACAATGTTCCACAAAAACTAGCTGCGAGAGCCGGCACTTATTTAAAATTGACAAAAGAGTGCCCCCCTCAGCGCGCCCAATTCAAACGATAAACGGAGATTTTTACTAACACACCTAAGTTTCCAGTATTTACCGAAAAACTCCCAACTGGTTGGCCCACAAAACGAGAAGAGAATAAAAAAACAAATATTACGAAAACCTTAAAGTCTCACGAAGTTGATTTAACAAAAGTAGGTCTGAAGAAATAATGCTGGTTTATCAAGAGGATGTGGCGCTTGACGAGAAAACAATAGGACGCGCGTGACTCCTCACAAATATTTAAGCACGGGGGGCTCAAATTTCGCTGAACTACCAGCTACTTCCACCATCACATTTTTGTAACTTCTAATTAATCTCGCTTTTGTTGATACTCGCTGAAGAGGAGAATATACTTCAATACCTTCGATGAAGTTAAATCGCGTTGTCGCTAAATTAACAGAACTAAGAGACGAAACATTCCATCACAAACCCATTTGAGGACCACGGGAACAGATCTTCATTCAAAACAGTTATTATTGTGATCTCATCTTGATAGATGAAAGTGTTTCGATAAATAATATTTTGATCGATAGTTTACTTTATGCACGTCGTAACCAGTACGTAGTGTGATGCTTCACACTAGGCACTTCCAAATGAACGTCTGAAAATCGTGGACGGTTGTTTTCTTCAGTTATCGAAGATCTCAGTTATGTACTAATTAAAACACGACTTCAGGATAATTAATGCGTTGGGGAATTGAATAAGGGATTATCTGTTCTCAATCTAGCAAAGTAAAAATAATTCTAAATCATTAAAATTGTCTTCCCTTGAGCGGGGGCCTCAGGGGGAATTATTAAGATCCTCTTCCCTAAAACCCCTGCTCAACCTAAAATGAGCTACGATTTCACAACTCGCAAATTTGTGAAGAGCCGAAAGGTATCAGAACAGTACGATTAATCTACACAATTATATTCGTCGAGAAAAAAAGTAGGAGTTTCACGGCGCGGAAAACGACCGAAACTTAAAATCTCATCAGAGCAAAGGCCGAAGGACTCGGCAACTAAAGGGCACATTAGACGCGACTTAACGGAGTTGGAACGTAATTCTCATTAGGTGTACACTCACAAGTTTGAAAAGGACCGCCAGACTAAAGTTTTGAAGTCTGAGAGTAAACGTTGATGAGTTCTCAAGCGAGGGTTTGTTCAGTTTTTGGAAGAGCCCTCAGACTACCAAAACCTACTCATGCTCATTTGGATTTATATCACAAGAGAGCGATTCAAATATGAATAAATGTTCACATTTTCGTCATTTTGACGGTTATAATTTAGCCCGCTATTTTGTGAATCGAAGTATGAAGTCAAAGTAAATACTGAACTAAATTAAATACTTCATTTATTGATTGTGTTCCAATTTCATACGCCCTTTTTTTGAAGAATATTTAATTAAAAAGTATTAAATCAGAAATAAGGAGCTTGGGGAAATTTAAAAGGGAAAACGGGTCATACGATACGTGACTGGCAGCAAACTTTATTACTTCTTCAAGCCCTACGTAGCAGGAAGCAAAGTTGTGTAATCGCCAGTACGGGTATCTGTGGAGAAGATTGAGACAAAAACGGGCTAACCTAAATCAACTCAAATTTCATATTACAATTGCAGCTTGCAACCTCATCTTCACAGACTATTGTCTAGAAGCACGTAATTTTATTTGACCTCGTTCACTCAAAAAACGATCCCAAATGAGCTCACTGTCCGAATCTTTCGAGTAGATTTTGGAGCGAGGATTGAAAAACCGCGACTGCCGAAAGGAAAAGGGACTTTACTATATAGTTAATCAGAACCGATTTCGAGACTGGGCACACAAAACGTAAGGGCACCACGGTTAAAAACGCCTTACGCCGCGTTTACATGAAGCAAAGGTTTTGAGGTCTCCCGAATCCGAAAAATCTTATTTAGTTAGACCCGGGGTCTCTGTGTGTGCGCATTTGTCTCTTATTACGCTAACGGTAGTTTGACTAACAGGGGGGGGGGGGGCAAAATCAACAAAAAACCGTGGTTTTTCACCATTTTTTTCTCAAATAGCTTATTGAACAACTTTTAGTTATTTGAAATTATCTCTACGCAAATAAGTTGAAGGGAAATACCGGCCCAGGAAGCGAAAAGCCAATTTCAATTCGTGGTGTAAAAACAACAATGATTTAGATCAAACTTATCTGGTGCCTTCAAAACTGAGTTTTTTTTAAACGTTTTCGAATTTTCAATAGTGAATGCATCACAGAATTTGATCAATCTCACGGAGTATACTCGTATTCTAACAATCTAAACACAAATGTTGTTCTCTCCAGCTATCGCTGTGTATTTGTCATTCAACAAATGTTTCGTCATTCTCGTTATTTGTACCACTCGGTACAAATTGTAAAAGCTGACAATTAAAAAGTTCGAGCCTAAAGACGTCGGGACATTTTTAATTTTACCGCAAGGGTAAACACAACAGTTTAATAAATTTATAATTTAGCGATGGATCTGGAAAAACCAGCGCGTTTACCGGTGCATCAACTTGATTGAAAAGGGCGATGGAACAGCGATGACCAAATAATAATCCGAGTTCCCGTTTACCTTCGATAATCAGAATCAAAAATATCAGTTTATAGTTCAACAAGTTTACTCGATGGGACAAATTAGGAAAAACCACATTTTCTCGCACGCAAATACGAACGGGAGCCACGAAAGAAACCATGACGCATAAAGAAAACAGATGGTCGCATCACACAACTTTCAACGTATTTATTCCAGCAGCTAATAACATTTGTTTTCCTTCGGTTTATAACAACGTCCTACCAAGAAATTGGTGGCGATTAACGTTCCAGATTTCATCAACTTGCTCGTATCATAATTGAGTAATAAGTGCACAAGGGATTGATTGATCTGGAAAGGATCGCGTTTACCGTCATGGAATTATCAGGGAAAACTGAGAAATATTGGTAATCGAAACGGACATGGTTAAAATTCCGGATTTTGTAGGGTCGCTCCTAATAATCGAAAAATTGTATAGGTCATTTATTCTGCAATCTGGATTCTTCTGAGAGTGATAGTACAATAAGGAAAAAACTTAACTGAACTGGGCGTTAATTGCTGAAAAACTATACAAACGCGTCTTGGCACATTTAGTGTTAACGAGCAGTCAGAGGAACGTTAACAAATTTAAGCTAAGCGAGTCCAAGACACGCTATAAGTAATATAAATTGTTAAAGCGATTTTTGAGGAAAATAACGAAAAATCTCTTTTTGACTCTTCGCTTCTCATATAACACACCATGTACGAGCGTGCGGTACGTAGCAACACACAACTTTCCGCAATTCCTTCAACTTCGAACACCAGCTACTTTTGCGAGTTCTATATCTTTATTCAACGCATTTCTACAGAAACATTTATGGGGGAACAAAATGTAGTGACAAGTTAGCTGAGAGTACTCCGTAAGTTTGGTCGAAATCGTTACACCCGTTTTTGAGAAAATTGGAATACCGATAAATTAATATTCGACAAATCTCGTTTTCTGAGTTAACTTGGCTTATATCTCCGTTCAACAGATGGATACAGAAATAGTTGCGGAGAACAAAATGTGGATTTAGAATGCTAGAAGACACTCCATAAGATTTATCACATCTGGTGAAGCAGTTACCCCGGAATTTACGGAAAAGTTCGAAAAAACGTCATTTTCCACCCATTTTAATTTTTATCTCCGTTCAATGGGCTGTCAGAGGAACATTTATGGAGAACAATATGTAGGTATTAACTATTCGAAAACATCCTGAGAGTTTGGTGGAAATTGCTGAAGCCGTTTGGTCAAAAAGCGTAAAAAACCTACTTTGGCGTCATAGGCCTATATCTCCGTTCACCGTATTTTCATGGAGATATGTATAGAGAAGAAAAGTTAGGTATTGATTAGAAGAAGAAGAATAATTCGAAAGTTTATCCAAAATTGTTAGAGCCGTTTTCGAGAAAAATGCGAAAAACGCTAGTTTTTGGTGCTTTTTCGTCCCCCCACCCCCTTCCCATCGGCCGAAATCGCCCATAACCTCATTTTGGTGTCTACAAAAAAAAACGAACAAAACAAAAAAAGAACCAGCTCAATCGGATCAGCCGTTCTCCCGCAAATCGAACTACAGACACACACACGGACAACACGCCGAAATTAGGTTTTTTAGACTCAGTGGGCCTCAAAACGTAAAGATCTGAGGAAAACCCAACTTTTTTTTTTGACACGATTACTATACTTTCCTTTCCCTTTGGGTCAGCGGAAAGTAAAAACAGGGAGATAAAATTCTGAATTTACTTGAGACGTGTTACGTCAACAGACGAACACCATAAGCTTTTATCAGCCCCACGTTCACTCAGTGATTTTGATCGCTATTAATGCAATCCGTATTTCACTCAGATTACAAGACCATAACGCTCCGTGCGGAAACTGGTAGGTCTTGACTTTCCAGAATTGACGATTGCCTTCTTCTTACTAATGTCACGAGCTGTAATGAGTAATCATAATTTATGGGACTGTCAATGCAATTTTTTGTAGTTGAAAGTTCGCATTCACGACCAGGGAATAACGCGGACAACTTTTATAACAGTATACGCTGTACTAAAGACAAGCGAACACTAGCGAACACAGACCTTTTTCAAAATCAGAAGCCTTTCCGTCTTAAAGAAGTGAAGGCAAATCTAAAGAGGGAAAAAATCAGGCGATTAATTAACTTCCCTTTTTACTTCGTATGGCTAACGAAAGTAAAAGTCATTTTCGATTGCCGCGCAACTAACTCTCAAGGGTACGAACTTGATAAACCTCAACCGCCATTTTGCCAGAATGTTAGGTCAAAGTTAAATGTTAGTAAATGAATAAAAGAACCGTTAACTCAAAGCTCTGGCATCAACGGACTGCTGCCTATTAAACCGCCCTGGGCCCCTTGAGAACCGAGTAACTCGCTCCCTCAATTACATTAACCAGGTCCAACGAGATCGTTTTAAAACTCCGTTAAAAGATTCTAAATGAATAAAAAGACCCTAAAACTCAAGCGAGCTTGCATCAACGCTCCGCTGCGTATCACACCAGTCAAGCCCCCTGGGAAGAAGCGAGAGTCGTTCTCCCTATTACACGAGCTAAAGGTAAAACTGCCGCTTACACTTAAAAAAAACCTAAATAATGAATAGTTTCCAGGATCGACTTTGAAGGGGTATACATTTCTGCCTCCCTACATTCACTCTTTTATGTTTGAAGTGAAATCGTCACAGTTTGAATACTTTCAATATTATTTCTTCGAGAATTAACTGTCAAATATATATCGTTTGACACACCACGTCAACATGACGTCAATCGTGGTTTTAAAACCTTCAATATGACTTGACTTATGGATATGTTTGACACACGTCAAACCTTAGACAACAAAACAATATCTAAAACATGAATTAACGTCTTATTGCGGTTGTTACTGCATTTGAATTTCTAATACCGGTCGGTCTTGGAATGGTACGAGGAATCGAAATGGACGTTTGGGCGAAAACAGCTGTTTTGATTAGGTCTCAAAAAGAAATCTAGGACGTGCCCATCCGGAATCAGCCTGAAAAGTTTTATAGGAGCGATCCGGGAGGAAAAATTTGTAAAACAAATTCATAATTTTCGAGATTTGGCTGGAACATTCCAGAAAATATCCAGTTTAATGAGGTCCCAGAAGAAAGACTATGGGCATATTCGGAATCAGCATGAAATTCTCTTTACGCGCAATTAACAAAACGCTAAAAAAGAAACATGAAACTTGAAATAATCGGTGTACAGCGAAAACTCGATTCGCAGGAGCGGCGGATTCGGATTCAGCGTTTAAAAATATCTGGTGCGTTGCAACACACAACTTTCCTTAGCTCTACAACAATTCACTTTGTACATGGCTAATTCTATTTAATCAATTCATTCATCACTCAGTTAATTTGAACTTGGTCAAACAACGCTTTACGGCAGCGATTACAGTTAAATAATTTATTGTGCTGCTCGTACTCATTCCACGACCATTATTGAGCAAATGGTACCCAGAAAAGTAATGAGGCTGTAAACACGGATTTTTTGAAGGAGGATAGTAATCACTTTTGCAGAGTTATTGGGTAATAACTGTTAGAACTGGTATTGAGCGAAACAGCCATAGTTGAAATTCAGGAATTTCTGGAGTGAGCCCCTTGTATCTCATGAGCGTTTTTAAATACTCACCCTATAGGTATTGGATTGGACTACAGTAACAATTTTCTGCAACATTCTACTAACATTCCAGCGGAGTTTAAAAGGAAAAAACCACGGCAAAAACGCTTTTGGTCGAACATTTTGATAATTTATTGTGCTGCTCTCGTTATTTTCCCACTAATGGCATTTTAATAGCGTAACTGCCTTATTGAGAGCTATCAATATAAAAAATTTAATCGAAATCGTTAGAGCCGTTTTTGAGAAAAAAATTTGGTGTTTTGATCACTATAACTATAGTTAACTTTCGGTGGATTTTGCCCATACCCTTATTTTGGCGTCCCATGGTAACCTGTAGGCTAGACATCAAGTTTCAACTGATTTGGTACGGTTGTTTTCTCTATAAACCGCGCTAAAATCAATTTCGTCGAAAATTTTGATAATTTATTGTGCTGCTCTCGTCATTTTCCCACTAATGGGAGTTTTATGGTATAATTATCATGTTAAGGGCTACCAATATTAAAAATGTAATCAAAATCGTTAGAGCGGTTTTTGAGAAAAAAAATATTTGGTGTTTTGATCACTATGATAACTATAGTTAACTTTCGGTGGATTTTTCTCATACCCTTATTTTCGCGTCCCATGGTAACCTGCGGGCTAGATATTAAGTTTGAGCTGATTTGGTACGGTGGTTTTCTCTAAAAATCGTTCACAGACACACATACCATTTTCCTAAAATTTTTTTTCAGCCGATTAGATAACTTTCCTTTCTACTTCGTAGAGCCAAGGAAAGTAAAAATGATGGAGAGATGTAGAAAGCCAAGCACGCCCCAAATTTTGTCGAACAGTGTAATTTATTGTGCTGCTATCATCATTTTCCCGCTGATGAACATTTTATATTACTGTAGCGTTATTTGGAACTGGCAACCGTTCATGTGAAAAAAACTTCTTTTTTGCAGCGGTTTTGCTCATACACGTATTATGGCGTCCAACTTAGGGTTTTAGTACACCACATTCGAGCCGATTGAGCTCAACCGTTTTCTCTCAATCGCGTGCACAGACACACGCTCAGGCCATTTTCTCGCATAGTTTTTCTGATTCAAAACCCTCTGAAACGTGAAGATATACGATAAATTTTAAAAAACAATCAAACAAAAAACAAGAACATAGCGTGGTGCATTGGCGTCTCTATTTCACGGGGTGCGATTGGAGGTGATGGATATTACTGTTATTATCTTTATGGATGCAGCCTGGAAAGGGGAGATTGATTGAAAAGGGGTAATCTATCTTTATTTCCTTATATAATAAAATGATACGAAAGTTCGAGGTAGCAGTTCCCATTCATGGTTCCCACACGTTCAATTCCTTCTTGGAACTGAGAAATAATTGCGCCTACAGTCCGACCACAGGTTACAGTGACAAGCACCTTGCACCTTAGATATGATGAGCCAGTATTGGTAGATTGGAAATGCCACACTTCGCGTCGTCAAAAACCCGAGTACATAACTTACCTTTATATTTCGCAAGGGTAAACAATGAACGTATTCGACTTTCCAGACTAAGTAGACTCCAAAAACATAGTCGAGCCACTTCCTCTGGATTAAAGGTGAAAACCACTTTCCCATTACCACGTCAATTACGAACTTCCACGCCGTTGTGATCTATTAAATACCCGCTCAAATACTATCACCAAAATATGATGAAGTGAAACCCTCGACAATAACTGTGAAGCCCTAAACCTGTTGCAGCAGACGATTTCGTGGGCGAAGTGCCAAAGAAATAACCTCAACAAGCACGTAAAAGATTGAGCCGTTAAGGGCACGTTTAGCGGCTAAGTGACAAAAGCTCGGGGCATACGTCAAAAAATCGATTAGCACTAAATCAGCCCCCCCCCCCCCAAGTCTTCTCATAAGTGTGATCAGGAAATAAGTGAGCTATCAAATTGATCCATACTGATATTCATTCCGGGGAATTTAAATTTGTGCGTTTTGTAGAGATTTTTTAGTCATTGAAGAAGAATTCCTACCGATTTCAAACACTCGGAAATGTGATGTTTGATTGTGTATCAACAATTAGTAAAGCATAAAATGTTCAAATTAAGAAAATGCGAATCCTACAAAAAAGATTTTCCATTTCCAGGTCTGAAGCATTCAGCTCTGATTGTGAGAATCGCTAGTCACCAACAACCGACAATACACTTTTCCCTTTTCCTCCAGACACACTTTTGCGATAGTTTGAAACTCCAATTTTCCCTTATTCATGGGTGTCACTTCGTATGAATGAGTTTAACCGGTGCAATGTCACCATAAACCGATCTGTTTTTACTGCACATTCCCAAAAATTAGTTACGATACATTACGAATGCGGGACGAGCTTAAATTTGAGCATAATTATACGCCAGAGGTAAAGATGAAAGAATGATAAATCAAGGGCAAACCAATCTGTGATTGTCATGATCGCATGACAACAAACTTGAAGGGTTAAAGACAACTGAGTACAAATCCTCGACAGCCAATGAATCTATTCGACTATCAGCGGTTAATGATAAGCTTTGAACAGGCAATAGTAAACAAATTGCGGAACCATTCGGGTTTATCTAGCGGTCGGCGTCTTCAAAGACCGGTCACTTGAATGAATGAGATGCTAACCGCCCAACAAGTCAACTGTTTACAAACATGCAAATTAACCAGCATTGAATGACGATCGACGCAAATAGACGGTGTAACACTTATTAAGTTAATCATTACAAAAAATCACGCACAAGAGTTATTAGATTGATTTATATTAGCGAGCGATAAAATGTAAGGTTATGGTAACGGGTTGCTCCAGAATCAAACAGCACGCTCGAAAAACAAACGAAACATGAACTAGTTAATTACCCGTGGTATGAGACCGTCCATGTCGGTCCTGGGCCTTTTGGCCATACCTTCATCACCGTTGTAGGACATAACGCACTGAATGAAAATAAATAATTCCGGGCACGAATTTTCAACACGCGAGACGTAGCCGCTCCGAGATGTGTCTCAGTAATGGCGGAGGGAGTTCTAGATGTCGGAGCACGGTGGAGGCAGTGATGCTAAGGCCGCGCGCGCAACTCAGGTTGGGCAACCGCACGGAACCGAATATTAACAACTCGACTTCCGTCGCTGGAACTTTGCGAACTGGTGAGCTGTTACAATGTCACCTCTCTTTCCATCTTATATCGTTCCTCAGCTCGTCAATGCTATCTAGTATGCTAGTCAATACTATCAGTATCTAGTTCGACTCAGTGAACGAGCCGTTCGTACGCGTTAATGAGCTAACCCACAAACTTCGTTCTCGTTCATGCCTCACGATAGGTATCGTTCACGCACACGTATCGTTTCACAAGTTTATATTTGTAAAACATTACTATTTGAAAGCCGGTTTTTCGAAACAGCCCAACCTGAATAATGTCTTCTGTGGCCTTTATGTTTATCAAGGAAAACAGCATAACTTGTAACTATTATTAACTAGTGAGTACTTAAATAATAATCGATGTAGATAAAGTATCGATACCAAAACATTGACGTTAGGCCGGTTTCGCGCGCTTGCCTGTGGGAAAGTCGGTTTGTTTATATTTCAAATCTATTCAGGTGACAATTATATTCGATTTTCTAGGTGATTGAAGATTTACTGCCGTAGAACTGCACTTGTTAACGGTGAGTTGGTTTAAAACTTTTCGTCTGCCCGTGTTAATTTCCTGTTTATTAATTCTTTGTCTTCTGATACCTTATCCATCGATATCGACCGTTTGTTTTGTTTTTCCCGTCTGTCACCCCGTACAGAACGTGATAGTGACGGCTCCACGATGCCAATCGGAGTGTGATTGTGCCGTGAACCAGCATCTCTTTTGTGATGATTGCGTTGGTTAAACTGAGGCGTTTCTGGATGTTCTGACTTGCCTCCGAAGACTCCTTGCTCCAAAACTAACACAACAGAAGAATAACAGTTTCATACGTCGGATAACGAATCACCTGATAGCTCTTGCCAATCAGAATTTAATTGCCTAAAATCAACTGGGGTGCTTTCCCCATCCTTCATGCTACTTCTACTTGCCGCAGTGAAGGAAGTTGCCACAGCAACATCGCCTGTTCATGACGTTATAAAGGTTGATCTGGAGAGTCAGTACGAAACGTCGATGTATATTCACCACGATGGGGTCTTAATCCCTGATAATGGAAACGTGCCAAACACCGATATCACACCCTGCCTCAAAGATCCAACGTTGTCATCGTTTCAAGCGATCCAAACGATGTACCATTCATGACCATTTAGTCCCATTTCCGATGTTGCAGACACATTCAATCACTAGCCTGATGTGGAAAGTACACTTATTAGAAAGACAACATCTATGCTATAGCCTCAGTTCATTTGAAAGCCAAGCAGCTATCACTGCCATGCGTGGCAAACTAGGTGTAAGATAGTTCATCATGCTTGATGAACTAGGTATTTGTTACTAAGGTGAGCTAAAATGCTTATGTATTCAAGGAGTTTGAGTACAAATGTGTTCAGACACGTACCATAAACAACAATAGTATGCTCGATGAAAATAAGAAAAAAACTCACTGGGTTTGTAAAACTTCACTTTGCCCTTGACATACTCCCAAATAGAATAAGAATCCGCCATATAAATGAACATCGACCTACTATAAAAATTTGTTATAAATGCGATAGAATAAGGCATATGTCAGTGCATAAACAGAGCAAGATGTAGGGTCTGCGCAGCAAATCACTGCTTTTCACAATGTCCGTGCCTGTGTGCTGACTGACTCCTATGAAAGGCAAGCGGTTGATCGTGGCCTAGTGGTTAAGACAGTTGATACGTAAGTCGAGGATTGTGGATCAAAGCTCCGGCGCGATTGCCGTAATTTTTGCCTGAGTCAGCAGCTCTTCAGAAACATCTCCAAACTTCCTCAGTACATTGGCACCCAACTAGTGGTCGAATTTCTTCATTCCAAGAGAAAGAAGAGGCCCAGAGAGCCGGGATTCGCTGACGCTGTGAAAGTTCCAGCGCGAAGGGAAATAAAATGGGCGACGCGCCTACTACTATGTGACTTTCCTTGTAGCCCTCTCGTTTCTCGAATCAAAGATCGGATTTTCCGGGGATTCGCTCAACTCTCGTAAATTCTTTCCTTAAAAGAGTCCACTCCAGGATCAGCTGTTAAAAGACGAGGGGGGAGATGTGCTGACTGACTCCTATTTAAGGCAACCAGTTGATCGTAGTCTAGTGGTTAAGACAGTCGATTCATAATTCTCAACGTAAGTTGAGGATTGTGGATCGAATCTCCTGCCTGGGGTGTAAACAATATCACCACGTCACAAGTGACAAGTACAGTGTTCTAAGCTTCGTCAACAACATTATCATCTTGAAACATACACAAGCAGTAAAGGAATAGTTGCTTGGCACAACTCCACTGGGTTCTTGAGCAATTTGTTACACGTCTCTTAGAATATCCTCACCTCACACTGACAAATCAATGGCAAATGTTATCGGGTGTGCTATGTTATTTAGTAGTATCTAATGGTGGTTTGCAGCAATGGATTCACACGACAAAGAACTAATGCAGCTATTCCTGAGGTTCCTTCAAATTTTGCAAAGAAACCATCCATTTCCTCCAGAGTTGGAACGTTTGAACAGTAGCATTTCACCCGTGAGTTTTTCAATTATATATACTATTTGCAAGTTTTGTCGATAAACTTAGTGCTTAGCTTTGCAAGCTTCTCTAACAACTGTAGCGGAAACTTCTTTTATTACTGAGCACCTAATAAGTTTTCAGTTTTCTGTACAACGCAAGATATGGATACAGATACAGTTAGTTTTAGAGGTTTTCTCATTTTGTCAGTGTCTGTAGACAATGTATTGAAGTAATCAAGTGTTTCTACCTTTCAGACTATGTTCCACTCACCAAATCAACGCCTGTCAAGTTTGATAATTTATTACATCCTCGATATCATTGATTCAGCGAGACGCTCATCGTTGGTTCCAAATCCAATGGGCTGCAAGTCATTCGGTGGGTTTAACCAAGGCGTCATAAAGTTCTTAACCGAAATATCAAAAGTAAGATATTTTGAAGGTTATTGACACTTAAATTAATGTGTAAATCTCGTTTTTGGTTTGGTTTTATTTGTTCGCGCCAGTACACCGACTGATTCAAATTGCACAGTTCAAGAAACCTATTTGTAACCTAATTGTTTTGGCGTTTTGTTTTAGGAAAATCCTCGTATAAAAATTACTGGTTTGCGGATCAGCACTTTAGCGACGCCCTATGGTACCCAATTCATTCAATTCATGTCACAACTGATCTCCCAAACTGTCAAAATGAAGTTACATGATAAAGGTTGGTACCATGTTGTGTACTTTTTTAAAACATCAGGCGCGTCATATAACTTTCCTTAGCTCTACGAAAATTCTCTAGTTGTCACTGCTTTTATTACGAATTAAGTTCATGTTTCTCTCAGTTGATTTGAATATGGTCAAACGGCGCTGAAAGTGATAGCGTTTGTTGTTGCCAAATTTATTGTGGTGCTCTTACTTTTTCCAATACCATTATTGAGCAACTAGTATTCAGAGAGACTGCAAACTGTTCTATTCAGATCTTTACGTTTTAAGGCCTGTCGAAAAACACGATTTGAGAAAATGGTAATAATGGTTAAACTGCGTCGAAATGATTGGTATTTTATTGAGTTGCTCGCGTCACTTTCCCACGAATGAGAATTTTATGGTATTGCTGTGTTATTTGAAGCAGCCTATACAAAAAAGTTAGCCAAAATCGTTACTATTTCGAGGAAAACCATATTTCGTGTTTTGATCACTATGATAACTATAGATGGTTTTTGGCGGATTTTTCTCGAACCCTAATTGTGGCGTCTCGCGGTAACATTTACGCTTGATTACGTTTGAGCTGTTTTGGTACTCAACCGCGTTCACAAGCTCCCATACTGCGAGCCAAGGAAAGTAAAAAGCGTGTTACAAGAAGTACGTTGTAATAATGACATAGACGAGGTTCACCTTCAAACCGTATTTATTACAAGTTTTAATTTTTAACGGCAATTTGATTTTGTATGTAATGTATTGTGTCTGCTACAGAGCTTTAATTTTGCTTGTGTCTGATTTAGGTGTCTTGAACAACCCTGCTTTAACCCATCTTGATAACGGCAGCGCTATTCAAGTTTGGAAGGACAAGGAAGATCGATTCATGTTCGAATATGCGAAGCACAAACGTACAACTTCCGTGGATAAAACAGAGGAAATTAATATGTTAGTACCTGGCAGAATATTGAACTGTCTTTCTTTGTGTTGTCTCAGTTTGTTTATATACTTATTTTGACTCGTTTCCCATCTTGTGCGCCATGAATGATCTGGAAAAAAAAAATCGTTTGTAGACGCAATTGAACCGAATCCACTCAAATTTCAAATCTGGCCCTCGCATTAATGTGATACAGAACAAAAAACCCTGCAAATTATTACACAGCCGTTTATTATTCGGGTTATCAGCTTGACCTAGAATTAATGCTCCGAGACCCATCCTTTTCGATTCAGCATCGAAAAATATCATAATGAAAACCAAAAAAAGGTCGAAAAGAACTGAATCGTAATATTAAAATAAACAAAAAAAACGAAAGTATCTAGAAAAAACTGAATTTTAATATGAAAACATGCACGCTAAATACTAATATCAAAATTTAACCAAAAATCTATGAAAAAACCAAAATGAGAATGAAACGAAAAAATCTAAAAAAATTGAATCGTATTAAAACCAAAACGTCGGGGAAATAGGAACGGGGGCGCTAGAAGCGAAAGGCGAAAGGGGAGTTGAGTGGAGAGCGGGAGGCGGAGTCGTTGGGAGGCGAAAGGGGAGCCGCCCGCCACCGGTTGTTTTTTATTCAGACGGGAAGGAGGGAGGGACGCTGTAGCTCCCGCGTTGTACTGCGTTTCGTTAATTTTTTAACCGTTTTTTGCCCATTACAACCACGGGCTTCGTCCGATCGGATTGCTGAGATGGCAGGCACAACTAGAAACCAAATCGGATTTTTGGGCGAAAGAACGAATTTTTTAGACCACGTTAACGGCACAAAACGGCCCGGACGACAGACGGACATTGCAAATTTGGAATCTCCATGTCTTGAAACGTAAAGTATCAAATTTTGAGGGGGGGGTTGTTAAAAATTTTTCGTGACCGAAAACATAGGGTTATTATTCAGAATGAATAATAAACCAAAACGCTGCAATTTATTGTTGCCTTGCGCAGCGTGATAGCGACCTATCTTATTGTCTCAAACGTCGAAAAAAGGTTAAGGACATGACCAGGCTATATGAACAGTCCAGGAAATCACAACTCATAAAATGCTCGAAAACGTGCTTCTGATGGGAAGCGAACTTCAGGCCAGTTCCACCAAAAGGTCTTAGCTCACGTTTAATTGAGAACTAGAGATATTAGTTATTCAACAGCTACGTCAGTTTTCATTGATGCCGTTCAAAATAAATCGACGGTTTGATAAAACAAATTTTTATCAAATTAACTATGTTCTTAAATTGTACGAACCTATTTATCGCGTAGCCAGTGAGGCGTAAGAATTTATATTCCTTCTACAAATATGC